>OY992504.1:17243699-17843699 GCA_963921215.1 Scoparia ambigualis
CACGAATCTAGGACCCAAAGTCTGGAAGTAGGCAGAAAACATGCTAGCAGTCTCTTATGTCTTGGTGGGCAGTATATTGAAGAAAGAACAAGAGAGCCAATACGATCCTCCAGTCTGACCGCGGTAGCCTGAAGATGGACTGTAGTAAATGGTTTTAATACTGAATGCTTAAGGTTGGACCGGATTACCAGAGCTGTTCCTGCATGGGCACCACCATCAGGATGAGGGGTGAAATAAATGGAATAGCCTTTTATGTAAGAAGAGCTCCTGATTGTCGCATGGGACTCTGATATCAATACAGCATCCAATTTGTTGGCTATTAGAAGCGACTCTAAATCGGTGATGTTTGGAGTTAACCCGTTAATGTTCCATGTAGCGACTCGTAGCGAAGCCATCTACGTAAGTTTGGCAATGACAGTAGTCAGTAGACCCATCAGGGTACTGATGTGTTGAAGGAGTTGGTAAATTTTTTCATTTTGTTTAGTTAGTATCTGCTCCATTGTCTTGCTTTGACAATTATGTGAGTCGTCAGCCTGCTTGTTGATTGGGGGTGCTCTAAAACGACCTGCTGTAACATCGGAGTATTTGTGTTGTGTTTTGTCTCGAGTGATTGAGTCAGGTGGTGCGTTGAATCCAGGAATAGTTTTGTTACTATTACCTGTGCTGACTGTTGGAGCTCTCCTAGGGGTCTTAGGTGCAAGTTTTTTGGGATTCATCTTTCTTGTAAGAATTTCTTTGTAAACTTGACACCCCTTATAGTTTGCAGGGTGATCACAGGAACATATGGCGCATTTAGCTGGAGAGTTCCTATCTTTTTTGGGGCAATTGGAAGTTTTATGGCCTTCCCCACACTTGACACACCTGAAAGGCCTCATGCAGTTATTTTTGGAATGGCCATATTGTTGGCAACGGTGGCATTGAACAATATTTTGACTTCTGCGTGGATCTTCTATTTTGACGCGTTGGTGGAAAATATATTGTATACCTTTTACCAGTTTGTTGTTGCTGTCAGGTTCTATATTAACAAAAAACGTTGAGGTTGGAATCTTATCAGGACCATATCGGCAGTTGATGATTTCACCTCTAACTTTATTGCCGGTTTTCTCTATTTCTTCTATTATGGCGTTATGTGGGGTTGTGTGGTGGAGATTTTTTATGACAACTCTGTAACTTTTGGTATCCTTCCGGGTAAAAGTGTAGCCGATTAGCCCTTTCTGACGGATTACATCTATAACCTGTTTGTAACTTTCCGGAGTTTCAACCATAACACGCAACAGATTTTTATTAGTAATCCTGAATTTAAATTCGGTGGGTCCTACAACAGTTTCAATGAGTTTGGTCAGTTCGTTGAGGTCTTCAATCCCATAGAGAACAATTGGAGGAGGCTTGTTAGGCTGTTTATGGTGATTGACTGTTTCTGAGGTGGAGTCTACGGGCAGGTTGGCAAATCTATTTTCAATTGGTGTCGCAGTAGGTGATAGCGAATGTTCGCGTACCTTGCGCTTTTTTGACACAGGCACCCGTTGCCATGGGGGTGGTGCTACTGGTGACTGAACTGCACTTGGTTGCACTGGAGCTGAATCATCTAAAGTTATGGAATTGTGTGAATTTTCTATTTCCAGTGATGAATTTGAAGATGGTTTAGACCCAAATGAGGAGCTTCTAGGTCTGCTTAAGAACAAGCTAGGGTGAAATGCTTGCTGCACTAATACTTTCTTTCCAGTAGCATTCACTACCGCTGGAGCCTGGTCGCTCGCTCCAGCGGAGTCTTCGGTAACAGATTTCACACTCTCTGACCCGGGTACCAGAGAGCGCCGGGGGTTAGCCGGATCGCATGACAAATAGCACTCTTGATTCGACATATTCATAATAAGGGGGGTTGGGAAAATACAAACAGCGCTTTCCCAAGGCACTGTTGCCACTGTGTTGAAAGGGGATTTAATACCTTATGGCTTGTGGTAGCCAGGACAGGTTAATTGACCGCCGCCTGTGACTCGGCGTTGTTGCTCGTTAGCACCACCCAGGGGACACGTGTAGGGTGGGCCTAGGAGAAGGTGGTAAATCCTACGGACGTGAGCAACTCGTCCCCCTGAAGAAAAATATGATGCAAATGAATGTGCAATGTCAAGGCCTGTATTTGCTACATTATTATCGTAGTGAATAGTCGACGGTATTTCAGATTTATGATTACGTTTACTTTTTAGATAAGTCCAGAAATGCTTAGGATCTTTCACAATGTCCTTCTCTATGTTTTTTTGATAAGTGGCAAGGTCCCTAGCGAGTAACTTATGACAGCGGTCCCGAAGTAATTCAAATTCATATTTATCGCGTGGGTTTCTATGTTTTTTGTAGTTACGCCTACATCTATTCTTTTCAGCGAGACGACGGATTAAGCCGTTGCTAAACCAGGTTGGGTATTTACGTGTGTTAGGGTTGCGTTTTGGGACATTATTATTTTTCTTATATTGAGTAAAATTTTGATAACATTACATTTACATCCTGCGCGTCATCAAATTCTGCGTGCCAGTTAACTTTACTAAGTTCAAGAGAAATAACATTATAATCTGCTTTAAAAAAATTATGTGTGTTTGTATTTTTAGTGCGTAAAAACGTTGTGTTGCAAAATCTTAACGTTAATTGTAGGGGAGGGTGTTTTAAGTCAATTTTACTGAGTACTTGTAACGGTTCCTCCACATGTGAGCCAGGTAAGTTGCATAAAATTAGATCCAATATTCTGTAGTCCTCATTAGTTACATAATTCAATTGGGACAAATTATTCAAGGTAACAAAATCAACAAATGCAAAACCTAGATTATTGTTATAGTTTGTCGGTGTCATAGTTAAACTGTTGGCGCCACCAGACCAGCTCAAAAACCCCAAGTTGAAGTCGCCTAGAATAATAGTATCCTCAGTATTACAAAGTACCCTGTTAACATTATCAAAAAATGCAGTCATATGTTCAATTTTGACTGGCGGTGGTATATACACAAGACAAATAGCCACTTTTCTAATTTTGTTATTAATTTCTACATCTATTGTAACCCACAAATCCTCATTATCACTTTCCCAGCTTAGCATTCTTGCGGATGGAATGTCAGAAGCAACCGCCAATAAAACTCCACTACCGTCCTTCTTAGAACCTTTACAACATATACGGTCCCTTCTGTATACAGTATAGCGGGGGTCAATGAATTCGCTATTCATTATACTAGAGTTGAGCCAGGTCTCTGTGACGCCAATTACTTTATAATTACTTAAAATAATGTTATTATATACTTCATTAGTTTTTGTTCTATTACCTCTAATATTTTGATAGTAAATATCCATTGAGAACCAGTTTTCAGTATGAAGTACTAGATAAAGGACACTGAAATAAAATTAACACTATGAGATAACTTATGCTATTTTTCCAAGACAGTCTATATCACGAATATAGATAGCTTGAGTAGTCTCATCCTTTCTCACGTACACGCGGCCATTACGTATCCAAACAAACTTGTATAAAGACTCTTTAGCTTTCTTCCTCGCAGCAGCATGCAGGGCTTTTCCGGACGGCACCAGGTGCTCAGCGACGTATACTTGGCTACTAGTGCCAGCATATCCAAGATGATGTGAGTTATATTTTTCTTTAGGATTTTTTCTATTATAGGTAGCTGTGGCAGCAAGAAAAGCATCACGAAGACGAGTCGATCGAAAAGCGACCACTGTGCGGGGTCTATTATTGGATTTGTCCATTTTAGCCACCCGAGTAACATGAAGAATGTCACTGTCTTGCAAACGACTCGCAGCTGTTTTCGCAAGTTGCATAACTATCCCACTCAGCAACTCATTTTTATGCTCCGGTATACCATTGATCTCAACGTTACTATCACGCATGTGTTGCTCCACCGCTGACAGTCGTGTTAGAATTCTACTTATACTTATAAAACATTGTTATTAAGTTATTAATTTAAATCTTATCTTAAGCATACACTAGTTTCTTTTAAATAAAGCCATTAAGCGGATGTTGTAACATTGGGTGGCTATAATTTCCCACTATATTTGAGAAATGTAATTTTAATCATAAATCAAATAAATTTAAGCGTTGTTTTTATTTTCAAATGTAATTAAATAGAGTTTTGGTTTTTATTAAATAAAAGTTGTTCAAGAGATGTATTTCCGTTACAAATTAAAAGTTGTGAAACGATGCCAAAGTAGAGGAGAAGGGGAGTCCGATCTAACGTCGGCAACGGGGATTGCCGACGTTGGATTGGGTAGTCATTTTTGGATTTTTGAAGTGTATGGTCGTGAGAAAAATAAAGTGTTTTGCTGAAAAGAAAGTGTATCACTTCGAAAGCCCTAGTCTACTAGCTGGTTCTTATTATCAGAAGTGGGATCAACAGGTACGTTCACTATACTTATTTCGTTTCCGTTTCACCTTATAATTGTACGTTGTAAATATCTTGATTTAAATTTGATATAAATCGCTACACTATTCATTTTAATTATCAATATCAGCCATTTTACAATCCTTTTTTTTTATGTCGGTAGTTTTTAAACAATAAAACATTTGAAAACGTTATTTTCATGCATTTAAAAGTTATAAGACCAATGCATGCAGTGTGTAGAAAGAACCCTATCATCATCACCAGCTCAAGTTTTATGTCTCCGCAGCTGGGCCACGTGTCTTTTCTATGAATAGAAAATGGGCCATAAACCACCACGCGGGTCTAGTGCGGATTTTGTGCTTGTTAACAACTGCTAATGCAGTCGGGACCAACAGCTTTACGTGCCTTCCAAAGTACTGAGAAGCTCGAGAGGATACAATTTTGGTCACCCTCCCGATGTCCGGCCATGGCGAAAGTCCCTTAACCTCGGCACTCGCAGACCAGGCGCGTTAACCACTACGCCATCGAGTTTTTCTGAGAACCCTTTAATCTAATGAAATAATAGTCTCTTTATCATTTTGAACATAATTGTAAAGTTGTTATTCTGTTTTTTTTTTTTTTTTGCCAATGGTACTTTAGATTGTCTTTAGAGATCGTATAACATGTCTTTAAGTAAACTCCGGGGGTGCATGGGGGATCGAAAATTTTATTATTTTTGCTCTACGATGCACCGTTTATGAGATACGATTAAAAATGTAAAATAAATAAAGAAAATCATTACTACCTAATAATAGTATCTATTTTAGTTTAAATATTTTTATAACGGTCTTAAGCGACGACGCATTCGTATAGAACAGATTATGTCCGGTTTTCTTTATGGCATTCCAGGATGAACGACTTCGTGGACAGAGTGAGAAACACTCCTTCGCGTAGTGGCAGGAGGTCTCGCAGTCGTCGACGAAGTGACGAGAGGCGGTACAACCGCAACGAGCGCAGCCGTTCACGATGCAGTCATGGGAGGCAAAGCAGAGCGTCTATCAGGAGTCGCAGCCCTATACTGCCACATGCGAGAGCGACACAACGCCGCAAATTCACAACGGATGGTTCATTGCTACAAAACTCAAGGCAGCGAGTGCAGTCGCCGCTCAAGGATCCTTCGCTGCTGCGCCTGTCCAGACGGCGCATGCGGTCACCGACCCGGGACTCTCCTGAACGCCAAGCGTGCAGCTCTTCAAGACATCTAGAATGTTCGCGACGTCGGCACAGCCGCTGTGGCTCTTCGCCTAGCAGATCACCAACGCGCTGTTTGTCCAAGCATCGCAGCAGTAACGACCAACCTGCCCCAAATCCCCAAAGGCCGCAGAACTTCAATGAAGATGGTATGAACGCTAAACACCTTATTAATAGTTTAAACTCTAATCCAAACCTCTCGCACTTGCTTAATTTTATAAGTAATTTTATGAAAACAGATCAGTCTCAGCGCTTACATTTTGATAAAAATATTATACCAGAATTTGATCCAACGATAAAAAATCACAGAATTGAAAATTGGATTTCAAAGGTTAATGAGTGTGCTAGTATATATAAATGGTCTGACCAACAAATACCTCATTTTGCTTTGCCTAGGCTTGTAGGACATGCCAAAAAATGGTATGAGGGATTGCAGTTGATTAATTGCACTTGGTCGGAGTGGCAAGATTATTTAAAGAGGGCTTTTCCCTCAGAATCAAATTATGGAACCCTTTTGTCCGATATGTTAGAAAGACGTTTTAAAATAGGAGAATCATTGGATAACTATTATTATGATAAAATGATGCTTTTAAACGCATGCGGAATTACGAGCAAGAAGGCAGTAGATTGTATTATACATGGGCTTGATGACAAAACCATAAGGGCAAGTGCATCGTCAGCCCGTTTTACTGAACCAGAACAATTACTAGGATTTTTGAAAGATATAATATATCTTTCTAATATATTATGTACTGAACGTAACGATTATAAGGGTTCTAAATTTAGATCAAATGTTCATGCCAATGACGTGACCTGTTCTTTTTGCAAAAAGACTGGTCACAATATTAAACAATGTAGAGCATTGTATTGTTATAATTGTAAACAAAATGGGCACAGAATGAATAACTGTAGTCAACCTTTAGTTAAGTGTGATACATGCCAAAAGATAGGACATAAAAAGGAAGACTGTTTCAAGAACAAACCTAGGCAAATTATAGAGAAACGTACTATGAACATTGCATCGTCACAGAATTACCATTCAAAATTTTATAAACAAGTTTCTATAAATAACAACCCAATTAAGGTAAACTGCTTTATCGATTTTGGAAGTGATTGCTCTCTCATAAGTAAAAACCTTATCGACCAATATAGTCTTGTGACAGAAACTGGAAATGTACCTACTATAAAAGGTATAGGTGAAACATGTATTACACCACTAGGCAAAACAAACTTTAAACTTTGTATTAATTCGGTACACGCTACGATAACCGCTTATATAGTTAATCCTGATCAGCTTCATGTGCCTCTGTTAATCGGTCAGAATTTAACTGAATTGCCCCATATATTAGTTATAAAAACTAATGAAACTCTTGAAATATTAAATAGAGAATCCTGTTTACCTGACATGGAGTCCGAAGAGATTTCAGTAGTGAAGTTAGTCACTTCAGTCTCTTGTACAATAAACAAAGTTGGTATTGTACCCTGTTTTACTAAAGAGATTTTATGTGGACCCATACTAGTAAAAAGCAGCTACCGTAATTATTCTGGGGTAGAATATTGGATTCAAGAGGGCGTTTATCAGATCAACGAGGGTCAAACTTCGATACTAGTAATAACACCATCCACATGTCTTACCTTAAAGTCAAATACCTTGTTGGTTCGAGCTGAAATAACAACAGGAGTTGACAATTTTAATCGTTGTCTTAAAGTTCATAGCAACTATGAACCGATTGACGAAGTTGATATAAATATAAATGATGAACTTTCTCCAGAAGAGAAAAATGAAGTAAACAAGCTGATTAAATTATATCGTAAAACATTTGCACAAAATTTATCTGAATTAGGTTGCACTGCGCTAAGCGAAATAGATTTTAAGTTAATTGACTCAACACCGGTCGTATATAAACCATATAGGCAAAGTTATAAAGAGCGTGAAATTGTACAAAACATAGTAAACGATCTTTTAGAAAATGATATTATTGAAGAATCTTCCTCATCTTATGCCAGCCCTATTTTACTTGTACAAAAAAAAACTGGTGGCCAACGTTTATGCGTTGATTATCGAGCATTAAATAGTCGGACAGTAAAAGATCATTTTCCCTTACCGCGTATCGAAGATCAGCTTGACATGTTAAGTGGTAGTAAGTATTTTACAAGCCTGGACCTTACTAGTGGATATTATCAAATACCAATAAGCTCGCAATGCCGCTACTTGACTGCATTTGTTACACCAAACGGTCTTTATCAATTCAAGAGAATGCCTTTTGGTTTGGTTAATGCTCCTGCTGTCTTTCAGCGAACAATAAATAAAGCGTTAGGACTCAATAATTCAACGGCTAATCCTTCCGATAAGCCAGCTTTAGCATATATGGATGACCTAATAATAATATCAAAAGACTTTACCGAGGGCATTAATAAGTTAAAAACTACATTTAATCTATTAAATCGAGCTAATCTTACGCTAAATATCAAAAAATGTACTTTTTCCAAAATGGTATTGATTACTTAGGATTTGAAATTTCCGTAGACGGAATAAGGCCTGGAAAAACTAAAATAGATGCAGTAGAGAAATTTCCGGCTCCAAAAAATGTCCATGAGGTGAGGCGGTTTATTGGATTGGCGAGTTTTTTTAGGAAATTTATAAAAGACTTTTCACTTATAGCAAGGCCCTTAACTGATTTGACTAAAAAGAACTTTACTTGGCAATGGGGAAATAATGAAATTGAAGCATTCAACAATTTAAAGACAAAGTTGATTGAAAGACCTGTACTGGCTTTATATGATCCAAAATACATTACAGAATTGCATACAGATGCTAGCAAAGTTGGTTTAGCTGGCATTTTACTGCAAAAAGAAACCGAAAATGATTCTTTGCGCCCCATAGCATATTACAGTAGGAAAACAACTATCGATGAGCAAAAGTTTCACGCCTATGATTTAGAAACTTTAGCAGTTATAACTTCTCTAAATAGGTTCAGGGTTTATTTATTAGGCAGTCATTTTACTGTAGTGACAGACTGCAACGCCTTACGTGCTACATTTTCTAAAAGGGATATTTTACCTAGAATCGCTAGATGGTGGTTAACGATGCAGGAGTACGATTGTAATATTATTTACAGGCCCAATCATAATATGATGCACGTTGACGCTCTTAGTCGTAACCCTATCAATTCTTTACCCCAAGACTGTGACCCTGCAATTCCACGTGTTATGGCCATTACCCAAAATGATTGGCTTCTAAGTCTACAATTAACAGATCCCAAGTTGTCTCACATACGTGAAATTCTAGAAGACCCGAAATATAATGAATTTGTCGACATCAAACAAAATTTTGTCATAAAAGATAATAAATTATTCCGAAAATCAGCAGAAAATGAACTAAAGTGGGTTGTGCCCAAGGGTGCTAGATGGCAGATTTGTATTCTTAACCACGATGATGTTGGTCATTTTTCAGTTGAGAAAACTCTTGCTCGTATTCAAAAAGATTTCTGGTTCTCTAAAATGAAGAAGTTTGTTACTAAATATGTGAAATCTTGCGTACACTGCGCTTACGGTAAAGACACCTGTAACAAAAAAGAAGGATACTTACATCCTATTCCAAAAACTGATATGCCGTTTCATACAGTCCACATAGACCATCTAGGCCCTTTTGTGAAAAGTTCTCAGGGACACATGTACTTGCTCGTTATAGTAGATGGTTATACCAAGTTCTGCATTTTAAAACCTCTTCGTCATTTGAAGTCCGCTCCCACTATTAGAGCTTTAAATGAAGTATTTACAATCTTTAGTTTTCCCACGAGACTAATTTCCGACAGGGGAACTACTTTTACTTCAAAAGAATTTGAAAAATTTTGTGTTGATTCTCACGTAAAACATATATTAAATGCTGTCTCGTCCCCTAGATCTAACGGACAGGTGGAACGTTATAATAGAACAGTATTAGATGCGCTAACCTCTTACACAGACAAGTTAGGCGAATCCAAAGGGGTTAGGTAAGATACAGTGGGGTCTAAATAATACTTTAAATAAAGGGATTGGTCGAACCCCTTCCGAAGTATTATTTGGTCGTAACCTTACACATGCCAATGAAAATATGTTTAGTGATCTGTTTCAAGAAACGCGATCCCCTATCTCCAATCTCGAAGAAATACGATCAGATGTAACTCAACACATAGAAAAAGATCAGCAAAAACAAAAAGCGCGTTTTGATAGTCATAGGAAAAAACCAAATATTTACTCTATAGGTGACCTAGTGAAAATTAAAAAACAAATAGCATCAAATGAAGGACAAAGTAAAAAACTTCTTCCTGTATTTTCTGGACCATACAAAATCTCTAAGGTTCTAGATAATGATAGATACGAAGTTTCCAGTATACCACTGATTTAGGAAAGAAAAAGTACTGTAATGTGTGGGCCGTTGATCAAATTCAACCTTGGATTAATACTCATATTAATAATTCAAGCTCAGATAGTGAAATAGAAGAATGATTTGCATTTCTTTACCTTATTATGTTTAAAGTTTTATAAAATCATAATTATTACATTTCTTTTTTTTACAATTAACAAAATTCCAAATGCCAAATATTACTTGATGAATTTGTCAAAGTGATAATATTTTGTAAAGCTTATTATTTTGGATTTTTTTATATATCAATGTGTAAAAGGCACCTCATGTCTTTTTTTTCCCCCTTTTCCAATTAGCAAAATTTGTAAATGTATGACATTGTATTTTAAGGCAACTTCTGTTGAAAGTGCTAATATAAATGATGGATGAATTTCAGTTGTTTTAAAATGATTTAATAAATATTTCTATTTTATAGTTTATGTACCTACTAGTTTTTAAGTGAATTTATAAGTTTGAGGACAAACTTGTTTGTCAGGAAGGCCGATTGTTAGAATTCTACTTATACTTATAAAACATTGTTATTATGTTATTAATTTAAATCTTATCTTAAGCATACACTAGTTTCTTTTAAATAAAGCCATTGAGCGGATGTTGTAACATTGGGTGGCTATAATTTCCCACTATATTTGAGAAATGTAATTTTAATCATAAATCAAATAAATTTAAGCGTTGTTTTTATTTTCAAATGTAATTAAATAGAGTTTTGGTTTTTATTAAATAAAAGTTGTTCAAGAGATGTATTTCCGTTACAAATTAAAAGTTGTGAAACGATGCCAAAGTAGAGAAGAAGGGGAGTCCGATCTAACGTCGGCAACGGGGATTGCCGACGTTGGATTGGGTAGTCATTTTTGGATTTTTGAAGTGTATGGTCGTGAGAAAAATAAAGTGTTTTGCTGAAAAGAAAGTGTATCACTTCGAAAGCCCTAGTCTACTAGCTGGTTCTTATTAGTCGCAGTACTAGATCCTTCGTAGTAATTCGCAGGTCTTCGTTCTCCGTTCTTACTTTAACTAAAACAGCAGATTGTTCGTCGATTTTCTTTTTGAGCTCCTCGTACTGGGAGTTAAAAAATGATAGGAAACTCTGAACACTCAATATGTTATCCTTCAGGTCTTTCAACTCCGCCGCGATTGAGTCCCTTATGATCTCTCTTATTGACGTGGAGATTTCGCGTTTTATAGCCTCACTTATCGATGCCATTTCCTGCCTTACTATCTTCTGTATATCGCTATTATCACTTGATACAACAGTTGCACTGTCATGTGGATAGCACTCCTTTTTACGTCGCAGGGTAACATTAGAAACATCACTAGCAGATGTAGGTGTCTGAGAGTCCTCTGAACTACTTGCCACAGGAGATAGTTGGCGAATGGGAGTGTTTAGGTTCCCTGCCTTAGGTTCCTTGTTCCGGCACATAGTACATATCCACGCAAGTTTGTTTTCAGTAGTCATCATATTAAAACGCTTGCTGGAAATGCTGGTACATGGTAAGTCGTAACGACATTTACATTTTATACACTTCAAGAATTCTTGACTATGAAGGGCTGCCTGGCAGCCGGCGCATTTGTTGGATGGCATCTTAGGTGATATTCTTTATCTTCTATCTGTGACACAGCAGCGCTCTACTCCTTTTTCAAAAAGTCCCGAATACTGGGTAAATCTTTCAGCGCTGGCAACCCTCGTCTAATCAAAACGGAAATGTCAGCTGTCAATTTAAGTTTGGCAGATCAATATTTTGAAGGACGAGGGTACTTTTGTTTTAAATCTTGATGACTTCAAACTGAGGGTATAAAATTCCGATACGAATCAAACCATTCACCAGAGTTTCTGCCCGCAAACAGCGTAGATAACATTACCACGCTTATTTTTGATACTGCACTATACTTTTAAACCACTTTCGAGGTAAATTATAACCGATATTTAATATTCTGAACAAAAAAATTGGGAGCTTAGCACAACAGTTGGCAGTGTTGCCACAATGAGGCAAATTTATGATGGGGTAAAGGAAGACAGGAGCTATGATCTCTGTATGAAGTTTTTCCGCTACCAGAAAAGCGATGAGCATGATACGGCCACGCATATTTCGACTCTCAAAACTATATGGTACGACTTAAATAACGAGATTGAAGGAAATAATCTGCCTGAAATTTTATTAATATGTAAAATGTTAGATACACTTCCAGAACAATACTTCAGTTTTAAGTCAAGTTGGTTATTGATGAACAAAAGTGAGCGAAATATAGAAAATTTGACTACACAGGTATGTGCTTACGAAAGATCTCTTAAACAAAAGAATACAGAAGAAAGCGGAAGTACCAATGAACTTCTCATGTTAAGAGGAGAGAAACGGTATGAGAAGCAAGGGTAAAGCAAAAAGAAATGGAAGAAATGCAATTATTGTGGAGAAGGCTTTCATAAAGTCACATCATGCAAGAAGTGGATTGCGGACGGTAGACCCCCCCAAACCTCCAAAGCAGTCTTCAAATATTGGGATGTTGACAGGTTTAGCTTTAACATGCGAAAGTAAGAACACAGACAAAGACTCGTTTTATGTGGACAATAAAATTAAATGTTCTAATCTGTTTAACCGTATCAAAACTCTCACACGTTTAAAGTCGATACACTAGAGAACCGTGGGGTTATACCGATATAAAATTAATAATTATGGGCGCCAGGGTCTGGATGTAGACCCGAATCTGGAGAGGATGTCACCATACAACTTCACACAGGTCGAACTCGCAGATCCTCAAATGTTTCACAACTTCACCAACGCTTGGTGTAGTTGGATATAAAAGAAAATACTAGGTTAAGGTTTCGAAACCCTAATGTAAAAATATGTTCCTGAATAAAGAACGATTAAACCCAGAGTAGGGGGTACAAAAACCGTCAACGCCTGCTCATCCGCTAGGCGGCGACAGCTCGACTGGCAGCAGGTGGCCGCTGGTGCCCCGAAGAGGCAGGTCTCGCGTCCAGGCTTTAGGACCCAGCTCTAAATCCTGGCGGCGAGACGGGCCTCTCGAAGCATGTGCTGGGAGATGTTATCTGTGCGCGTGGCTGCCAGCGACCGGAACTTCGTTTCGGGCACGGATCCCTTAGTGAATTGATCTCAACACATCACACCACGTCACGCCAGAGATTGAAATCGTTTCGACCTCATCAGACCCGGCACTTTCAATTCGCCGGAAGTCTTATAAATCGAAGGCCAGCTTTTGATTTCTACTCCCATTGTCGGGTAATCCATAAGAAATTGTTATTTTAGAATCTTCCTTCAAACTATCAAAACGTCAGATATGACGTCGGTCACAACTCGCCCTCTGCTAACAGAATCTGTCAACAATTACAGAACAAGATCTAAAAAAAAATTAACGTTTAGCAATGTGAAATGCGTTTTTCTTTAATTTAAATTAATTTAATGTTATATTTAACTCACTGATTACCCTGTCTTAAGATTAGGGAGTATTAGTTTCCACTCTGGTAACCCCTACGGGCAGAGACAATATCCATATAAAAAATATTTCTCCCGTTCGAATGTTCTAGATAAAAGTCCCTATAAAAAAAATTGTTCTATTTCCGGATTTGCTTGAATTAAATTTGATTACTTAAAGTAATTATTATACATATTAATTTATCATGTAATTTATTATTAGAACTGTGTCGGCTATATTTTTTTTATTGAATCTTTTATGGAAATTAAAAGCTGACAGCCAATTCGCCCCGCTACCGCTAGGCGTCGCTACGGTGGCTGTCATTTTGTCTATGGTGTTATGTCAAATACAAAACGTAAACAAAGGAACTCAACTTTCTCTAAATCCAACGCAAAGTCTTGCTAAAACCGATTTAGAAAGGTGCAATAATTGATAATGCAAGAAAAGTGTGTCTTGTAATGTGTCAGCCAAGGCTCCATGTCTTTAATGTGAAGAAAAATGGATTTAAGTCCAACAAGCTACAATGCTTAAGTTTTTGGACATCTGATGTTTTCTCTACTATGATTTCAGGTAACTATTATTCAATTATTGCGAACCATTTTGTAGATCAGTAAAGGCAGACAGGGCCCTGAATTTACAACGTAACAGTACCTCCCCAACCACCAGAGATTTGACCGACCAGGGCAAATCTCGACGCTGGCTCTCCAGCGTCACACTACACTTCAAACAACCAAGCAAGCACAAACAACCAAAAGAAAACCTACCCGTGTAGCTGCACTACACAATAACTTAAAACTTTCCTGTAAATAGCTATACAATATGCTATGACAGTAAAAAAAACAACAAAACGCAGACTTGTGTACGACAATTCTTCATATATACAGTCGTGGTCAACTAATTAGGGACATTCAAGATAGTGAAGAGCAATAACCGGTTATGTACATATAAATATAAAATCCTATTGATTTTTCAGCACCTATTATTTGCATAATTTGGTCCGATTACTATACTATAAATGGCTGTAAATAAGAGAATAATTAAATAGAAAAAAGTATTTAATATCAAAGGTTGAACATGTATTAAATTTTAAGGTATAATTATGTAGCTGGACATTTAATTAAGGACAGTAAAGTATAATGATGAATAGAGTTAAACAAAACGAATAATCTCCAGTATTATAATATTTTTAAAAGCTCCATTTTATTATGTGTAAAATCAGTACCCAGTAGCAAAACCTTTGTTAGTAATTACCGCTTGACACCGATGTGGCATAGACATTATCAGTTTCTGACATGTTTCGATAGGAATGTTTGCCCATGCCTCACAAAAAGCTTGATTAAGTTTATCTAAAGTTGTGGTACGATAAGTTGAAACTTTTTTCTTGATTTCGTGCCAAAGGTGCTCAATTGGGTTGAGGTCCGGGCTATTTGCTGGCCAATCTAGCACCGATACTGACTGACTGGTAAGAAACGACTTGACTGAACGGGCGGTATGTTTCGGGTCGTTATCATGCTGAAACGTCCATATAATAGGGAGATGCTCCTCAGCATAGGGAAGCATAGTTTCCTCCAATATTGTTTTGTATTGATGTTGGTCTAAGTTACCCTGAACTTTTCTCACAGGTCCCACTCCACGTCCAGAAAATGAACCCCAAATTTTAATGTTTCCACCGCCATGTTTCACCTGCTTTTTTGTGAATCTTGGATTCATTTCCGCTTTTACAGGACGCCGCACGTATTGCCTTCCATCAGAAGAAATTAAATTAATCTTGGTCTCGTCAGAGAATAATACATGTTGCCATTGGGCGTAGGTCCAATGTCCATATTTACGTGCAAACGCCAAACGAGCATTTCTATGTTCTTTCTTCAACAACGGTACTTTGCGAGCCACTCTTCCGAACAACCCTGCTTCTACCAGACGTCGTCGAACGGTCCTCGCTGATACACCGGCTCTTTCGTCGGCCCCAAACACTTCGTGTTTAATTAAAATAGAGCCTAGAAACGGATCTTTCTTAGCTAACCTGGTTATCATTCTATCTTCTTGCGGAGTTGTTTTTCTCGATCTTTTTGTCCTGGGCACATTTAAAGCTGTGTTATTGCGCCTGAAATGTTGCACTGCATTGCATACCATAGTTTTTGAACAATTTAAATGTTCTGCTATCCCTCGGTATGACCAACCACGCTCGACAAACTTCATGATAATTGTTCGTAGTGTTGGATCGCAACTTTTATTTTTGCCCATATTTCTTCAAAATAATTCTCAAAACTTAAAATTAAAAATCTGGATTGCCGCCAAAACTACCACAAAACAATAAAAGAAGAAATAAAAAAGTATTGAGATTCAAATTTTGAAAATAGAACGCAATATCTCAGTGTCCCTAATTAAATGGCCAGCCAGCATTCTTTGAACAAATAGCACACTGATAATCTATCAGCTATACTGTAAAGAGGTTTAATGTTTAAGAAGTTGTTATTGTTTGTATAATCGGGCACATCAATGACTAATTATACTTACGTGTAAAAGATATGGAATATTGTTAAGACTCGTTGGAAAATAAAAAATAAATTCACAATTTGGCTTAACTAGAGATTGTCCCTAATTAGTTGACCACGACTGTATATATATATATATATATATATATATATATATATTTAAATATACAAATATCCCATATATATATAGTTTGTATATCCCAATAAATATACAAACTTCTATATGAATATAAACTAATGTACATAATAAATATAATAATATCAATTATAATATACTCTTACATAAATCTAATAACTTGGTGGCTATGCAGTTAACATATTATCACAGTGTCACCAACCGCACTGTTGCCTCGCGTTAAGGCTTTTGGTACCAGTCACTGATCCGCTGGGGTGTATGGCTTAATTTTTTAACAATACTGGTTACTGAAAAGTCACCACAATAGACTCACAAAGTGAGTCTGATCCATTAAGCAATATGGAAAAGACAAACCTTTAGGAGTTCAATATGAATATTACCAAAATACTAGATTATAAATGATTGACTACTTTATATATATTAAATACACTAATTATGGTTATAATGATATTATTACATAAACATAAAAACTGGTGGCTTTACAGTTAACCTATTATTATAGTGTCACCAGCCGCACTGACGCCTCGCGTTAAGGCTTTTGGTACCAGTCACTAATCCGCTGGGGTGAATGGCTTATTTAACTATACAGGTTACTGAAATAGACCTACAGTTATCCCACTGGGTAAGTCTGATCCATTAAGCAATATGGAAAAGACGAAGCCCAGAAAGGCACAAAATAATAAATACATACACCAAACGTCTATATATGTTCTACAGGTTAGGTCTGATCCATTTACAAACATGGAAAAGACGAAACCCAAAGAGCTATAAAATAATAAATACATGTAAGAATCGTCTACACGTCCAAGTCTACCCTTCCTAACAAACGATACCTCCTCAATACACAAACATCTAAATGCTCCTACCTATAAGCACATATTTAAAGTAATGCCCAGTAAACTTCTTACACGGCTGGGCAGCCGTAATCCAAAAAACAAAAAAAAAACCCACAACCCAAACCAACAAATATTCACCACCACCTAAAAGTTTGGCTAACCGCCCCTAAATAATCCTACAAAAAAAAAACCGAATTCCATCAAAGCAGCCTACACGCCCGCCAATAAATGGCCACCATCCTCAGGACTATCATCTCGTTGCCTCACCAACGGTCCGGAGATTGAGGTTTGGCTAACCGCCCAAAAAGAAAATCTAACAAAAACTTATTCCGTCAAAGCAGCCTACACGCCCGCCATTAAATGGCCTCCATCCTCAGGACTATCACCACGTTGCCTTACCAATGGTCCGGAGATTTAACCCTTCCATTAAGGTATCTAACCTATAATATTAAAATATAAAAAAAGGAATTAAAACATTCCAACTTAACAAATAGAATGTCATCACGCCAAAAGTCGAAACTTTCCAATGCGCAAAAACACAACCACAAACATCAAGCTCCTCTTAAAAGAGTTTCCAGCGCCGCGGCATATACAGCCACAAACGCCCAAAGTGCAGTGACTTAAAGGCATATACAGCCCTCCTTCGTCACTTTTAAACCATCTAGCAACCAAAATAAACCACATAACGAATTCCAGCACCGTGGCATATACAGCCACCAATGCCAACAACAGCAGCGACTACAGGGCATATACAGCCCTCCTTTGTCACTTTTCAACCGCTCACAACAAGCAACACATTGTACCATGATACAATGATCGATAAATTACTAAAACTAATACATCTTAGTCTTCCCATGAAGACTTAAAGTCCTTGATGTGCCATTCACCAAGGTTTTTACCGGAACTACAGCCTTCTAATTCATACACTAGGGGGGAAAGTTTTTTCCTAACAAAACATTTTTCATATCTAAGAGCTAATTTAGCCATAAAAAATTTGGAGGCGTCACTCTGTGGATATGTCTTTTTCCACACAGTGTCACCCACCTCAAATTCTAAGGGCCTCCTCCCATTGTTATAATGACGAGCACTACGGTCATGTGATTTAATAAGCGCGCCTTTCACTTTATTAAAAATTTCCTCTAAGACGCCTAACTGGTCCGCATATACACCGCGAGAAGCGCACGCCAGGGTGAGCGGTCCATCGGTATTATTGCCGAAAACCTCTCCGCAACTAACTGCCTCCCTACCATGTACTAGGAAGAATGGGGTAAAACGTGTTACTTCATTAGTGGAAGTGTTTATTGCATACTGAATTTTCGAAATATTAACATCCCACGATCTATGGTCATCTTCCACAAGAATTGATACGGCGGTCATAATCGTACGGTTATAACGTTCAACTGTGTTCACGCTGGGGCAATAGCGAGGTGTATAGTGAACCTGAGGTACCTTGTACCTCTCCAACAAAGATTTAATTTTATTGCCCGTGAACTGCGTTCCGTTGTCCGCTATCACCGTACGGGGTATGCCGTGAACCAAGAAAACGCCATCTTCAAGTTTCTGCGCTATAGCCTTACCATCAGCTCTTCGTAAAGGAAAGAGCAAACAATATTTCGTAAAACAGCATACGACCACAAAGAGATATGTGAAGCCCGCTCTAGACCGTGGCAAGGGACCAACGAGGTCAAAACTTATTGTTTCAAACGGTTTAGAGCAGTCTTTCGCGCTACCTAAGAGACCAGGGGTTGGCAATTGTGAGTGTTTATATGCGGCGCACGTATCACATTTCCCCACGTAGTTAGTTAGATCCTTGTTAGGCCAGTAGTAACGTAGTGCAAGTCGTTTATAAGTTTTAAATACTCCAAAATGTGGAGATAATTCACCAGTATGGTGATTCTTTAAAAGTTCCAGACGATTTCCCTCCGGTACTACTTGTTTCCAATCATAATCACTCGCCACACCGAATTTATTTTTTGAAAAACGAAAAAGTTTATTGTCTCTAATAATAAAGTTAGGACACGACCTAGGAGTACTAACACACTTGTCCCACAACTTTTGGAACCAAGTGTCTGCGTCAGGCACCTTTATTTCGAGCACCGGAACGGCACGCGATAGTGCATCTGAAACTACGTTGTCCTTGCCCTTGCGGTGCTCAATAACAAAGTTGTAAGGCGATAACCGACAACCCCAACGAGCTAATCGACCCGTAGGATTGGTTAAATTAAAGAACCACTTCAGACTCGAGTGGTTGGTTATCACCTTAAACGCAGGACCTCCCTCCACATAAGGACGAAAGTGTTCTACAGCAAAAACCATCGCTAGGGCCTCTCGCTCCGTCGCCGAATAATTGCGTTCTGCCGAATTCAGTGAACGACTACAATATGCTATTGGATGCTCCTCTCCCTTTATAAACTGAGTCAGAGTGCCCGCTATCCCAAAACTGGATGCGTCACAATGAATCTCAAATGGCTGGGAAAAATCGGGACAAGCCAATACTGGGGCAGCGACCAACGCTGTTTTTAAAGTAGTAAACGCGGTTTCTGCCTCAGCAGTCCACTTAAAAGGCGGGGCTTTTTTGCTAGTACTCGTAAGTGCATTTAAAAGTGCCGCTATAGAACTGAAATTTTTAATGAAACGTCTATAATACGACGCTGTTCCAAGGAACATTTTCACCTCCTTCCGGGTGGTAGGTGTGGGAAAGTTGACTATTGACTGAACTTTCGACGGATCAGTGTGTAAACCATGTTCATCTACCCTGTAACCTAGATATTTTAACTCCCGACGAAAGAAACAGGATTTTTGTAAGTTAATCGTTAACTTAGCCTGACGTAACTTTTCTAAAACCCGTTTAAGAAGCGAAGTATGTTCCTCGAATGTCGATGAGCATATTATAATGTCATCCAAGTAAACAAACACTTTATTATTAAACTCAGGACCAAACAGTATGTCCATTAACCGTTGCTGGGAAAGACCTCGTCTGGGAACCGTGAATGCGTTTTTTTCCTTAGATGAAGAGGAGTCAAGCTCAATTTGCCAAAATGCAGATTTTAAATCAATTGACGAAAGGTATCGAGCGTCACGCAACTGATCTAAGATGTGAGAGACGTAGGGAAGCGGATAAGCATCTTGTTTGCTGACTGCATTCAATTTTCGGCTGTCAAGGCAAAATCGCCATTCTCCGTTTGGTTTAGGAGCTAATAGGACTGGGTTATTCCACGCGCTATTGCTAGGCTCTACTACTCCCATTCCCCACTCTAACATCTCATCCAGCTGGCGGTTAAGTTCCTTAAGGCGTTCAGGTGATAGTGGATAATAACGCTGTTTGATAGGAGAAACATCACCCGTGTCTATCTTATGACGCAACAGTTGGGTACGACCTAACCCTTTAACCTCAAAAGACACCTTCTTAAATTCATTTATTAATGACTCCGCTTTCAACCTCTGAACGGGTGTTAATTCATCAAACGGCTGCAAATGCCTAACCTCCGATACGCAAGTACGGTGTTTAGAGTTTTGAAAATACTTAAAAGGCAATCTATTAAAAATTTTAGGTGCTAAATTAAAAAGCCTTCCAAAAATTAACGGTGTGGTGATATCAGGAATTATAT
This sequence comes from Scoparia ambigualis, assembly GCA_963921215.1. Lineage (NCBI taxonomy): Eukaryota > Metazoa > Arthropoda > Insecta > Lepidoptera > Crambidae > Scoparia > Scoparia ambigualis. The sequence continues at coordinate 17,264,197 of OY992504.1, forward strand.
AAAATTTAATAACTTGAGTCACTCCCATAAGAGTAACTGGTAAATATAAATAACCCTTCACGGTTGCACGCGAGTCATTGGCTGTTACGATGTTGCCCAAGCACCCATCATAGTGTAAGGTTGCACCAGCTTTTATGAACTGTTGGCCAACATCGGAACCCAATACTGAAATGCATGAACCCGAGTCAAGTAAACCGTAATAATCCGCATTATATATAGAAACGGTTAAATGTGGCCGACCATCCTCCCTAGTCTTATAACGTACTGAATCTACTCTTAAAGAGTTTAAAAAAACTTGTAACCATTTTATAGTTGTCCCAATCGGACTTAATAAAATTATGGCTGTAGTTCCGGGAAATTAATTTTTTGAATTGCAGTTCTGACAGGATTGACCTTTAGTCCCGACTGCTCTTTTATTGCAGTTGGGGCACGAAGGTGTCCTCACACCCTTCTTACCGCAACGAAGACAAACTACTTCTGTGGATTTGCAAGTAAATAATGAGTGGCTCCTTACCCTACAACGAACACAATACATAGCAGGATCAGCTTGCACGGCCTCTATTCTCAAAGAACCCCTCGGAGCTTGGTAAGCCAAGTCTGGTGCAACAAAAGAAGCGGTAGGTTTCGGCGGTTCGCGGAACTGTGCCTTGCTAACAAAACCTAGCTCGAGTTGCCTACACTTCTCCTTTAATCCCTCCAGGGTATTTACCGCCAACATTGACAACGCCGTCGCGTATTCCGGCCGCATGTTGAACTTAATCCGTGCCAAACGCTCAGGTTCCGCTACTCTATAAGAGAGCCTGTTGAAGAGGTTCTCCATGACCGCTATGTAAATACAGGACAATTCAGTTTGCCCCTGAGTCCTATTAGTAATTTCTGAAATGAGACGCATATCGTAGTCTGGCGGAGCGAACGCTGTGAGTAAATGTCTTTTAAGTTCCGACCAACTACCAACCGACGCTTTTATACCACGGTACCACAACAAAGCACCATCAGAAAACAAGTCCAGAGCTGATTTATGTAACGAATTTTCGCTTATACCCCTAGCTTCGCAAAGTTCCTCGAGACGCTCTATGAAAGCTTTCACGCAACCGGTACCATTAAATTTACAGTCGAGAGATCTGACTGTTGCATCCTTCTTACTATAATATACGACTTCAGGAGTAGGTTCAACTTCAAGGACGTTCGGTGTCTCTGGTGCCGATGTAAACGACGCATGAAAACTCGCGTTAATATTATCAACTTTTGACAAATAACCGTTAAGCTCTTTGTCAATAGTCTGATATACGGAATCAAGTTTAGGAGGGGGAGTTACCCTGCCCAAGCGATGAAAAAGGTGGGAACTTAAAGCCTTTATACGGTTAAATTTTTTAAAATTAGAAGGATCTTTTCCTATTACTTCGGCGATCTCTGCCAATTTGGCTTTAATAATTTGTAATTCTACTTTAGGATCCCGAGTAGTCTCTACGATATCGTCTGAGCAAACTAGTTTACTAAGTTCCCTAATCTGAACTCGTAATCCCTCTACCGTTGTCGCCGGTGCTGCGTCTCGAATCTCCACCTCATACGTAAGCTCGTCTTTACGAAGCAAATTAAACGAAATTGGGCGTTCCATTTTGGATTTAAAAAAAAACTACTAAAATATAAGCTGGCTTCCTCAATAGACAGTTTCAACCTAAGTATACAGTTACAATCCACAGAAAATAGTAGTAAACCACCACAAACACAGAATTATAATAATAATACTATAAACACTTGCATTAAAAAAAACACTTATTTTCAAATAAAAATTGTGTCAACTATAACCTATTGTGTCATAAAATAATACTCTAGTTCAGCTGAGTACAATAATTAAATAATTAACACTTGTATACATATAAAAAAGTGTTATGAACGTTAAAAAAAATGCACTATTAATACAATATTTTAAAATAATAACGAATAAAAATTCGTTATTAAAATAAAATGGGAGGAATCCGTGCCACTGCAAGCGTGACGGTTTTTCTTAAAATTAATAATCCCCACGGTTCTAGAACGCTATCGGTATTCTGGCTTTTTAGTTACAGCATAAGACATAACCACTATCCCTAACCAAAACACACGTTGAGTGCGCCACTGTTACATTTCGGATTTTGTCCCTTTTGGGGAAAAGGAAGAAAATCTCAAATGCAAGCTTCAGTGGGTTGTTATCAAATAAAACCATAAAATGTTGAACAGCTAGGCAGTATATTGTAAAAGAACACACACAAATATTTTGTCCAACAACAATAAAATAAAATTATAAATTTTATTTCATTCTTATTATTTAAAAGAGGGGGGTTAGTCACAATTTTGTCTTATATTATGTTAGGTACAAATCATCTACGTTACTCCTTTTAATTTATTTAGCCGAAAATAACAAAAAAAAACTATCAGTCGAAATTGACCCTAGGGTCAATCTCAAATGAAAGTCCAACAAACTTTCTAATAATTTTGCCAACTATAATTTACTGTTTAAAGTACTCTAAACCTTATTCCAAAGCTATATCATCCCTTAAAACACACTAAAATCCTAAGAGTCAAAAGTGACCAAGCGGGTCGGTGATAATTTTAATTTCAAATAAATCTTATAATACTGTTCCTACTACTACCTAACCAGCCAGCTAATATTTCAGTCGTACGAGCTATGGTCGTGGGGGGGGGGGGGGGGTCGGGATAAAGCCAATACCGATCGGAGTATGAAGTTGAAATTAAAATTAAATTACTCCGTCTATAAAAATATTAAATTAAATGTTCTAATCCGTTTAACCGTATCAAAACTCTCACACGTTTAAAGCCGATACACTAGAGAACCGTGGGGTTATACCGATATAAAATTAATAATTATGGGCGCCAGGGTCTGGATGTAGACCCGAATCTGGAGAGGATGTCACCATACAACTTCACACAGGTCGAACTCGCAGATCCTCAAATGTTTCACAACTTCACCAACGCTTGGTGTAGTTGGATATAAAAGAAAATACTAGGTTAAGGTTTCGAAACCCTAATGTAAAAATATGTTCCTGAATAAAGAACGATTAAACCCAGAGTAGGGGGTACAAAAACCGTCAACGCCTGCTCATCCGCTAGGCGGCGACAGCTCGACTGGCAGCAGGTGGCCGCTGGTGCCCCGAAGAGGCAGGTCTCGCGTCCAGGCTTTAGGGCCCAGCTCTAAATCCTGGCGGCGAGACGGGCCTCTCGAAGCATGCGCTGGGAGATGTTATCTGTGCGCGTGGCTGCCAGCGACCGGAACTTTGTTTCGGGCACGGATCCCTTAGTGAATTGATCTCAACACATCACACCACGTCACGCCAGAGATTGAAATCGTTTCGACCTCATCAGACCCGGCACTTTCAATTCGCCGGAAGTCTTATAAATCGAAGGCCAGCTTTTGATTTCTACTCCCATTGTCGGGTAATCCATAAGAAATTGTTATTTTAAAATCTTTAAACTATCAAAACGTCAGATATGACGTCGGTCACAACTCGCCCTCTGCTAACAGAATCTGTCAACAATTACAGAACAAGATCTAAAAAAAAATTAACGTTTAGCAATGTGAAATGCGTTTTTCTTTAATTTAAATTAATTTAATGTTATATTTAACTCACTGATTACCCTGTCTTAAGATTAGGGAGTATTAGTTTCCACTCTGGTAACCCCTACGGGCAGAGACAATATCCATATAAAAAATATTTCTCCCGTTCGAATGTTCTAGATAAAAGTCCCTATAAAAAAAATTGTTCTATTTCCGGATTTGCTTGAATTAAATTTGATTACTTAAAGTAATTATTATACATATTAATTTATCATGTAATTTATTATTAGAACTGTGTCGGCTATATTTTTTTTATTGAATCTTTTATGGAAATTAAAAGCTGACAGCCAATTCGCCCCGCTACCGCTAGGCGTCGCTACGGTGGCTGTCATTTTGTCTATGGTGTTATGTCAAATACAAAACGTAAACAAAGGAACTCAACTTTCTCTAAATCCAACGCAAAGTCTTGCTAAAACCGATTTAGAAAGGTGCAATAATTGATAATGCAAGAAAAGTGTGTCTTGTAATGTGTCAGCCAAGGCTCCATGTCTTTAATGTGAAGAAAAATGGATTTAAGTCCAACAAGCTACAATGCTTAAGTTTTTGGACATCTGATGTTTTCTCTACTATGATTTCAGGTAACTATTATTCAATTATTGCGAACCATTTTGTAGATCAGTAAAGGCAGACAGGGCCCTGAATTTACAACGTAACACGTCGCGTAAGCCAGTCGCAGAACTTCCGCATTGGTGACTTTCTGAGTCCAGGATATAGACATCATGCGTCTGTATGCCCACATTTTAAAAGCTTCTATACGTTTCCTGAGATCTTCCTTTATAGTCCAAGCCTCACATCCGTATAGGCCAAGGGGGCGCTAAATAATCACAACCAAACCACAACTGAACCTCAGCCGTTCTACCGACTTCGTAATTCGTATAGCGCCATCGCCTGTGTCAAACGCGATAGCACTATAACGGCTGAGGTTCTATTGAAGTTTGGTTGAGATTTTTCAGCGCGATCGCCCCCCTGATATAACATTGGAGAAGACGTATTCGGAAGGCGATTATAAGGATTCGGTTGCAAAGTACCTTTCTCATTTTTCCAAAGGCACTGCGGGCGATATATACCTATATTTAAGGATCACCAACATGACATCTATGTCACTTTGGTGATCTTAACCAATGGTTACCATTACAGAGCTAATATAGTAGGTAATATGTATCTAATTAAATATTGTCACAATTACAGGAGATCAAATTTCTAGTGAAAAGTAGGTACAGCAGCACGCGCGCTTTGTACAGCGAATTAAAAATAGACAGGAGGTGAGCGTTTGCCACTTTTCTAGGTGGACTGAAGAGCCTAAATAAAAAAAAACTTTTCTTGTATTTTGACATTGAATTGAATTGAATTGAATTAAATTGAATTGACATCGAAAATATTTAATCGATAGTGTCAACCTCTATCGACGTTTACTTAGTTATGACGTATTAAATTGAATTGACATCGAAAAAATTTAATCGATAGTGTCAACCTCTAACGACGTTTACTAATACGGCTTTTGGGCGATTGGCGAAATACCTATTGGGGATTGTTCTGTGTTGCTATAAACAAGGGATTTTTGAAATAGAAGTTTTATATTAACTTTTTGTCACTAAAGTTGATTAAATAATCCAAATTCAATTTGAAAAATGTAAGTGAAAGACAGAAAATTGAAGTCGTTGGTTATAATATTCATATTTTAATTTTTCATTCCATTAATAATTATATATTTGTATCTGTGTAGTATGATCTTTTTGTAAGATGTTGGCAACACTTTGATTTTCTTCTTAGTGAATTTTAAAAATGGCGTTTGTGTTTGTTGTTGATAATTTATTTTGCGTTCGAAGCGGTGTTGGAAATGTGAGAAGTTTTAGGCATTAAGTTAAGGTATAGATTCCCAAATCCTAGACTAAATAACATGTTGCGGTAAGTACAGCACGTAAAATGCGATGAAAGTTTTTATATTAAATTAAATTAAATTAAATATAAAAAAAAATCAAAACATAAACTAATAGAAGCTCAACCAGCTGGCAAGGTACCTATTTACATGTTATAATACATATATACATAATACGTATAAATGTATTATCGTTATTATATTATAATCACGATCACGACTATTATCCCCGAAAAGTTAGTCAGAGACTAGGCAAAGTCGACAGCACAAGCAGTCCTCTACCATAGTCCACTTTTCACCAAATAGCGACTGCACATGTGTTCAGCGTTACAGGTGGTGAGCCCATCGTATTCTTTCACCGCTACGCGACGCGGTGAATGTTATAATGTCTTTATTATTGAAATTTTGCATTTACAATGCTATATGGGATTCGAATCCCACTCGAGCTTCCTGAGACTGGTTGAATTTTTTTCTAGTAAACATTTTATCCTAATGTTATAATGGGTTGTAAGCATTATTTAAAACAGTTTTTGCCTGCAACACAACATTATATTTTGATGTGGTTCTGTATATTCACCATATGATACCTTCAGTTATGACTGGAATAAGATGAAACATGGCTTAGATTTTACGATGCACCCAAGCTACCAAATTGTAAAAACACCTTCAAAATCCGTTTGACAAACATTTATTCTTAAAAAGAGATAAAAGTTCTGTAACAAACGTTTATTCATATAGAGAGATACAAGTAGGTAGTTGGGTTTAAAGCCTTATAAAATAATTAATCATACTTAGTTAGTTTTTCAGAAGCTTAATTTCATACACAGACAAACTTCATAACATTTTCATAATTATGTAAAATGAATCATGTCACCTACTTGTATTATCATTATATTTCATATTTATAATTATGTAAACTCAAATTTTAGTATTAGGGCAATAGTAGTAGTAGTGATAATAATTACTATAAATTCAAAAGCTAAATAACGATTGACTTTGCACACCACATTTTTGAGATCCCTCTAACCTTTCTATTCTTGGGTGTGAGTGTCTGTGTGCGATGTAAGCAATAACAAGTATATCTTAGTATTTTTATTTCAGATTAGTACCAGTAATCAAGCAAAATCAAAAAGAGAAGAAGAAAAATATATTTGAAAAGGATCTGAAAGTTGTGGTTGTGGGACATTACAACAACATTTTTACTGGAAATGAACTTGATACCTACTAAAAATTCTCTAACACTCCCATCATTATATATTTTTGAACTATGTAAATAAACCCGAAAAAATCCTAATCTATACACTCATGCACAGGATTTAATAAGTACTACAGACTCATAATCTTCGTCATCGCACAAATTAGCAAGACCGTTCACCAAGCTGCACTTATATAGTAAGCTAGCAGTGCGATTCTCTAAATTAAAGCACAGAATAAATAAGTGCCTTGGTAGCACCGGCTGCCGCAGCGCTGAGAATTGACTCTGTCTCTTTCATATTCATAGAATTGGCAAGATACAGCAGATCACAGCCATGCGCGCAGCATGTATGTGTCGCTTAGAGAATCGCATAGCAGGTGCCCAACACATGTCAATAAAAATGTAGAACAAGTTACCAAATCATTTAAAAAGTTATACAATGTAGCACAGAGTTTTGTAAACGATTAAAGATAATAAAATAATGTTTTTATAGCCTAATCAAATTTTTAGGCAGAATTATATAAAGTAAAAAAGTTATGCCCCATAAACTTAATATAAATAATAAGGATAAATACTGTTAACTGTTTTTAGTATAGTGTGTAAATATTTTATTTTATTTTCTTTATTTGGTTCTCCAACAATGAGTACATTTGTTTTAAACTATTTTACATTGTAACAAAATAAATAAGTGCTGAAAGTCTCACTACTTATAGGATAACACAACATGCACAGTAAATATAAATATAGATTGTTTAAAAACGTTAACGTAAAATGTTTGTTGTTTAGTTTTAATTAATAATATAGCTAAGCATTTATAGTAAGTATAAATATTGTAATGCCCTTACATTGCTCATTTGAGGTCTTATTACCTAATCTAAGACCATAATGTATACCAAATGAAGCAATGAAGATTTATGATTTATGATTTAAGAGGCCTATTGCATCTTAAATGTGATTTTTGCGTAAAATGCCCATTTTTACATTTTGTAGTGATTTTGCAGTTGTATTTATCGTTCTTATCGAAATGGGATTATAAATTCATGCTTAATATTACAAATCTCCAATCTGCGAGCATAAGCTGAGTACGAACGGCTGGCGCATCGCATTTTGTAGTAATTTTGCAGTTGTATTTATCGTTTTTATCGAAATAGGAAAATAAATTCATTATAAAATCTTTATGCCTCATGAAGAAACAATTATTCTGGTATAAATTTAGCTCAATAATATTATCGTAGATAGGAGAAATTCACAGTTAACTAAAAGCAATTTTCGAAGTTTTTTGGTTTAGAATAAGATTTTTTTAATATAAAATCAATGTTATCTAAAAATTCCGAATCCGTTATGCACTATACGACTATGTATAAGAGATAACATTCTATTTTTGTATTTCATTTGTTTAGAACAGTAGTTCAATCTAGGAGCTCAAAAAAGTGCCTTCGCGCATTTTATGAAAATCTTTCGCTGCAATTTTGGATTTAATTAAAATGTGAAGCAAAATTTACAAAAAGCGAGGCCGCTACGCACTATGCCAATAGCTATTCTACACTATTCAATAAGTCAAAATAATGTATTTTTGTTTCTGAGATCAAGAACGCCAAAATTGGCCAGTATTAACAAAAATCACAGTCGAGATGTATAGGCCTCTTAATGTATAACATAATATGTAATAGGCCTCTTAACATCTTCTATGAAAACGATTGATTCCAAAAATTAGTTATTAGTGCAAAGGTTAACTTTATCATTTTGCTATACTTTTGCAGTCACAGCTAAGAAATGCAAGCATTTTTACATTTTACAATGAAAATATTAATTATTTTGTAAACAATGTTTTTCGTCTAAATGCATTACTTAAAAGATTTTGTATTTAAAAAATCGCCACTTCAAGGAACAGACATGGACAGTACTTTAAAAAAAATAGACATAATAAAACATAAATGAAAATTAGCAATGTTTTCTTTAAACCTTATCTGTAGTAAGTTTATTATTTAATCGTGAACATTACTTCGAATTTCAAACGTTACTTTCATGTACTATTCTTCCGTTGAAGTAGTTTCATAAGAAACTTCAAACGGAAGAACAGTACATGGAAGAAACGTTTTAAAAAAGTAATAAAGTAATGGTTTAGTAGTTTTGAAAAGTTTGTTTCGCGCATTAAATTTTTAAATCTCCCGCCATACTACTTCGTTGGTTAGTTCGTTGGGGATTACGACAGAGGCGCTGTAGTCGGTTTTCGTTCGCCACTAATTTTGTATGAAGTTGACATTCTTCTTGTCTAAGTGTTCGTATTATGAACTTTTATAAAACCAGGCTGTTTTATGGCAATTCAGTTTAAGGCCTTAGACTGACTTGTAAGCGCACAGACTTAGTAGAGATGGGTAAGCGTAGCATCTCTACTAAGTCTGTGAGGTAATCTCTGTGTGTGAATATAATAGTGTGCGTCTATTTTATGCTAGTGTTCAACAATGTTGTCGTTAGCCTGAGTAGCGACGTCTTTCAAAAATGCATTAGTGTGTTAACAATTTCTATGTGTGGTTCCTTCCCCCCGCAGGAAATGACAGACTTTTTTGCATAGAAATTAGTACGCGTGTCGTCTCCTGTTGGTTGAATGCTCTAATGCTCTCTACCTACCTCAGGTAGGTACTTGCTTTAAAATTTAAAAATAATCACAGACATATAAAATAATATATGTACAGCGTAACCATAAAAATAAATAAAAAACCGGCCAAGTGCGAGTCGGACTCGCCCATGAAGGGTTCCGCAGCAGCAAGTAACATCATATATAAGTTCCTGTAAAATTCTTGTAGAAAGAACTTTGATCGATGTTTTAATAATAGTGTATTTTTTTAAATTCATTAATTTATGACGTATTAAAAAAAACTACTTACTAGATCTCGTTCAAACCAGTTTTCGGTTGAAGTTTGCATGGTAATCATATATTTTTTTTAGTTTTATCATTCTCTTATTTTAGAAGTTACAGGGGGGGGGGGACACATTTTACCACTTTGGAAGTGTCTTTCGCGCAAACTATTCAGTTTAGAAAAAAATTGTATCAGAAACCTCAATATCATTTTTGAAGACTTAGCCATAGTTATCCCACACGTATGGGTTTAATAAAATAAAATTATGAGTTTTAGTTCTAAGTATGGGGAATCCCCAAAATTTATTGTTTTTTTTTCTATTTTTGTGTGAAAATCTTAATGCGGTTCACAGAATACTATCTACTTACCAAGTTTCAACAGTATAGTTCAAGTTTCAACAGTAGGTATATTAAGTTTTAACTAAGTCATACGCATATGACATTTCATGTTCATTATCAGATTGCACCAATGTTTGGATTTGGACTCATTATAACTTTCATTGCTTGAATCTGCTTGATGAATCACTTTCACCGCCACCAACATAAATAACTCGGTACCTACTTCTTTACGAACTGCATAAAATTAATGAACTTTATGCCTAATTAATTGCACACTTCAAAATCAACTAGGTTAATTCGTAATATTTGATTATTTGCGTAAAAAAACGCTCAAATAAACTCAAAGATATCGTAACATTGAAAAAAATAAATGTCTACCTAAAGCGGGAATCAAACCCGCGTCCTCTGCAATTCGGGCAGTTGCTTGTTTTTCATTTATAGAGAAATGAATGAAAATATTTTACAATACTTTAAACATTCAGTTAAGATAAAACTGCTTTATAGATTCGTAACATTTGATTATTTGCGTTAAAAAACGCTCAAATAAACCCAAAGAAAAGGAAACGTTAAAAAAGAATTTCCTGTGCCCGGATTGCAGAGGACGCTGGTTCCATTCCCGCCTGAGGTAGACATTTTTTATAACGTTTGGTTATCTTCAACTAGGTTAGTTTTCTTTTTTGATTTTGGTTTATTTTTCTTAGGTGTAAATATAGCAGAAGTCTGTCCTTCTCTTCGTATTTTCATTTGGGAAGAACTTACGGAAGTAAATTTTCATAGTATTAATACTATATGATTTACCTACTTGTTATTTATCTATCTATTTTGACGATCTTCCACCGTAGTCGAGTGGTTAGCACGCCGCACGCCGCCGCCGTTTCTGGGGTCCTTCTAAACTGATTTCGAGGCTGGGTGTTTTTTATGTTTAAGTATGTTTGTTTATGTTAGTTAATTTATCCTATAAATAGCTAACCATTTTAACAAGTTTTAAAAGAAGCTTAACTTGTTCGTCGGGCTAGATAATTAGTGTAAGCATTATTTTTATTTTTAGCAGCATTGGTATCTATTGATATCCATCAAAGGCCGTATGAGTATGTTACATGAAAGATTATTATTAATATACTACCGAACTCAAAGACGTTTCACGTTAAAACTTATTTTATCTCTCAATATTTTCTTGTAATAATATGATTATATTCTATAGCAAAAAAGGATTCCCAAAGATGAAATAATGACTGAGAGATTGAAACAGAGCGTACCTGAAAAAGTCAACAAGACATCTGTTTTTTTGTAATCTGTGTTTTAAAGATACGGATTTCATCAATTAATCGAGAAAAATAATTCTCATAGAATAATAACTAAAGCATCTTATTCTGAGATAATTCTAAATAAATCTTAAAGAAGTTCCTGACCCAATTCTAGATGCTTCATGCTCGTAAAATTAATGTAGTTTTAAAATCAGCCGCTGTTACTCACAGTAGTACGCTATACGACATGACACTGGGAAAATAACTAGAAAGCAAGCAGCTCTTGCAGTTTCAACGACGTTTATTTGTTTATATAAAAAAACTAATAATTTTGATCGCATTGTTCGGCCCATATTTCTAAATCAGTCGGTCATTACAGCTGTTATCGAATGTACGTGATTTCATTGGATCCTTGCCGAAACAGATAAATTGGGCTGCCTGTAAATATCTCCTAAGTACACACATGTCTAAATAAAATTAAATAACAGTTTTGTTGGTTATTGTCACAGACGTATACGTCTGTGGTTATTGTATCCCGGTAAATATTAGAGAAACATGGACACCTTATAGAAAGAGACTCACTACTACTTTTTATGCCTCTCACTCGGCTCGATTATTTATTAATAGTGCGCAGTCCAGTTATATTATAGGTTCATGATTATTTATTTATTTATTTACACAGACATATTAAATGTCTGTGTTTATTTATTACTTTATGCACAACTGTACAGAGGCGGACTTAATGCCTTAGGCATTTTCTCCCAGTCAACCATAGGGTGGTGCAGAGAAATAAGTGGTAGGGTGCACAACTAAAATGGAAATATAAATTTTATACATAATTATACTATAAACATTATATGAAACTCAGATACATATACACTATATATATTTGTACACCGTAGATACATAATATACACTCTATTATATATAAATAGTTAGTAAATATATTAAATATCATACTTAAAACGGCAATTTTCCGAGATCAATTAAAAAAAAGAAATTGGTTCCTAATGACTTTATAGATGGCGCTTAATAAAAGGCGAGTCCATTTAAAGCACGAGTATGGCTACTGGTATCAGAAAATATCAAAGACATTAACCTATACATATATTACTAATAAACAGGACATAGAAATCAAAACTTTAATCCACAACTTATCACCAAGACAGTGGTAACAAGTCTCTTAGTTTGATGCATAAAGTACTTTTTTGTTTGATGTTTTGCGCCCTCTAGTGCTGCAGTGTGATTCTCTAAGTTAAAGCCTCGGTAGCAGCGGCTGCCGCAGCGCTGAGGATTGACTCTGTCTCTTTTATATTAATAGAATTGGAAAGAGATATTCTAATATTTATAAGGAGAGAATTCCAAAGGAGAATAGGTTTAACAAAGAAGTAAGAGTGAACGATGTCGGAGTGGTGAGAGGGACATGATCTCACCGGGCTTTAAGTCCCGTCTCTATCTGTGCCGATGAAAAATTCACCTTATGAGCAAACCTCAAGGTTATATTTCATAAATACAACTTTGGAGAGTGATTAGGATTAGTTCCAACAGGGCCCAGGGGTTAACTTGGCGTCCGTCCACCAATGACGATAAAGGTCATAATATAATTTGGATTATAACTGTACTGCGGTCTACAACTCTACATGGATGGCAACAAGCAAGTTCCCACCAAGGTCACCCCTCTTGGAACGCTGCGCGCTGGATGGACAACCGTACGTGCCAGACGGTCGGACGGACGGACCTATGCATAAAAAATAATACGTTTGTGCTGTTAATATCACTATCACACATAGACGTGAGTTAGTATATTACGTCCATGCTACCACATAACCTCACAAAAACAAATCAAATGAATGAATGAGCCGCAGAAAGGACATGATTATTAGAACTCACTTTGTAAGTGCCCACTGCTGATCCCTCAAAACATATTTAAAAAAATACACATGTATATTATACGCTTCTTATTATTACAGTATCCATCAAAGACCTATTTTTGTTAATCGTAATTTGTACCTACCTAACTTTATTTGTTTTAGTAATTTTCTTTCCATTACGGTTACTATTAGAAGCTTAGAGCATTAAAATTAGAAGCGACGACTACGCTGTATATGTGCAGTCCCTTCGTCGCAAGCTTTCCGAAAGAAAAAGAAGGCAGAAAAGCTAAACTGTCATCATCTCTTGTCTGTCATGTGTGTCAAACCAATTCAACCAAGCAATCAGTCAGTCAGTCAGTCAGTATGCGAGTTTCCGATTGATTTTTTATTGTTATTTTACTTTAAATTTAAATTTTATGCAGTATTTAGAAGTTAGACTTTAAGAGATTAAAAAATGAAGTTGTGTACACTTATTGAGAATAACAATGGTCATTAGAATAAACCAATAGATTACAAAAATGGCTGTCTGTGGTCTAAGAACATTGTTGTTGATCGTTTGCATTCTTGAATTGGTACTTAATGCATTCCTCATTAATTTGTTAATTCCTGTGTGATTTATGTTATTCACTAACTATAAGAACTTTTTTGTTTTTGCAGATTGTTACTATTCAGCGACAAGTATTTGATTTTTTAGGATATATGTGGCTACCAATTATTGCCAATTTTGTTAATATATTGTTAATAATATTTGGCTCTTTTGGAGCTGTACAATACATAACAAATTATCTTTCAGCTGTAAGTATTGATGCTAGTACTCCAAACATTTTATTTAAACAAATTACTTTAAATGGGTCCAGCTAAGCTGTAAATGATGTTGTCTTCAAGTGATCTTAGATAATGTTGTAATTGGAATAATTCTTTATATGGAAAAAATCTGATATCAATTTCCACAAATTAATAACAAAAAAAAAAATTTAATTTAATAATTTTTTGTTTACGCTCACACTAATTATCTAGACCAAGATGAGTATTCTTGTGAAACTCGTTTATATGGTAAGATAACGGATAAATATACATAAACATAGAAAAAACACCCAGACCCGAAATCAATTTAGAAAAACAGTTTTTCTCTAAATTGACCCGACCGGGGATCGAACCCGGGACCTCAGAGATGGCGACAACATGAAAACCGGTGTACAAACCACTCGACCAAGGAGGTCGTCAATATAAATACCTATGCTTATTTATTATTAAATTTGAAATTTATCTTAAACAAACGGCACGCCCGCGACTTCGTCCGCGTGACCATCCTGTATCACGTGACGAATTAAAAAAAAAACAATTTACACAAACCTAGTCCTGACAATTACAATCAACAAAAAAGATATAGGTGCAGCCATTCTGAAGTGATGCGCGTTTAAACATTTTAGCAAATGATTTACTATACTAATATTATAAAGAGGAAAGATTTGATTGTTTGTTTGTATTGAATAGGCTCTGAAACTACTTGACCGATTTAAAAAATTCTTTCACCGTTGGGAAGCTACACTATCTGTAAGTGACATAGGCTATATTATATTTTCAAAAAAATTTGGGATCCTTTCTAAAACTCTAATCAATTTCTTACATTGCGTGCGCTACGAAAACTGTTGTTGATAGAACAAACGCGATGTAAGTGTCGTCACTGGGGTACGGGAGGGGAGTGATTTTGAAAATTCGTCACGGGGTACGGGGGCCACGCAAACGAAGTCCTCAGCTGTCTGCTAGTTATTAATATAGAAATAATTGACAATGTAAACCAATGATATTATAATAAAAGTTAAATAGGTTATGTCAGTACTAATGTGATGTCAATAACACATCGGTGTTAACAGTGACCTTCTAAGATTTAATAATAACGAGAATTGCACTTGAGATTTTTCCTTAACAAAATGTGTTGTGAGACTTAATTTTAATTCATTCTTTACCATTATTTATAATTACAATAATTGTATGTAATTGTAATTATTATAATTAGTACTAAAAATATATACTACATAAAATTGGCTTATTGCATGAACTGCAAAGTCAATAATTGTTTTCTAAGGTGTACACAAACACTACACTGACCTTGTTAAGGGTTTGATTCATCAGGACTAAAATAAAACTATACTTATATTTAATAAATGCGAGTTCATCAGTAAAAAGTGTTACAAATCAATAATAATAAATTTTCCCACTCTCGCACCAAAATATTTTTTTTGAATTGTAACTTGTTTAATGGTTAACTAGATAACGGTTAAACATACTTATTAAACCTATGTAGAACACCCAAACTATTTTAAAAAATTGTTATTTTAAAATTTATTCCACCGTGAGTTGGTACCTCAGAGATACATTTTAATAGGGTTTCAAAATCATTGGGTTATGTTCTTTTAGGATTATTCAAGTGCTTTGAGAATATTGTACAGATTAAAAAGGTCTGTGAGATAACCCACTAAAAGAATGCACTAATAACACTATCATATTATCATACTTCAGCCAGCCACTAGTTTCCCAACCTCTAATGCCTCTTTTACATGAAAAAATGATTTTTTGTTCTAGTATGCAATATGGAGTTTTATGTGGCTAACATGGAATGTTTTTCTGATTTGCTACTACTTAAACTTAGGTTCTCTGAACAGGGTAAGAAATCAATTAAGTACTTTTATTAAATATTTTAGATGTACTTAGACAAAAAATATTCTATTTTAAAACACTTTAAACAAACTATGCAATTTCTGATAGATGTCTATTTGTTTATTTAGGAAAGTGGGTTACTATCCTTGGGGACTGATAGTGTGAGCTGGTGGGAATGGAACGGGTGGGGATGTGAACCGGTTTGGGGAGAGGCAGCCCAGCCCGGCACTTGGAGGCCCAGTAGAGTAGACGGCTGTTTCATGGAGTGGCATCATGTCGAGTTGGCCCAATCTGGCTTGGCTGCAGCACTTGCCGCTACTGCATTGCCTCTAGCCATACTCCTAGCTTTCAAGTCATGTAAGAAACATAAACCAACGTCAGGTAAATATCTATAACATACCTACTGGTATTCATTTTGTTTAACAGCAAAATTATGTATGTTTATGGAGTGTACACATAAAACTTGTTTTGAACCTTTTTTAATGTTGATTTATTGTTTATTGTTATAGACAAAGGAACTTTACCACGGCGCCCAGTTTACACCATCGAATTAAGTCCCACCGAAACTGCTCTAAGTGAAAGTTCGCTCAAACCGATGACGCCGCGCCGTGTGAAGCGGCGTTCCGGTTCACGGGGCACTGGCTCCTCGGTGCGGAGGTCACGGCGATCATACAGAAACAGCGGCTACTTAGCGTCCACCGCGTCGCTGCCACGCGAAGCGAGACCCTCTCGACCGACTTCTGCGCATTCCTCATATTCGAATTTCCATGCTGCCCGACCGGCATCGTACCACGCGCCAGATAGAGAAGCGCCAGTGCACTCACAAGACGTATATGACCCTCCGCCTCCCACCGAATCTATACCTATAATCACGAACAGATACGATACTATACGTCGCATAAACAAGAACTCTGGTTACGACGTCGCCGGCCCATACAACGAGCCCGACCGGAGTTACGAGCCCGACAGGAATTACGAGCCTGACAGGAATTACGAGCCCGACAGGAATTACGAGTCCAACAGGAATTACGAGGCTAATAGAAATTACGAGTCCAATAAAAATTACGAGCAGCCACGAAACTACGAACAGAACATTCCATCGTATGATAACGTAGGTCGTTTCGAGTCGAATTACGATGGTAGGGCGGAGGCGGTGTCGCCCTGCGAGTCTGCTTACGGCACGAGCGCTTACGGCTACCGCGCCGAGGGCTGGGAGGCGCCGCCGCCGCCCGCGCCGCCGTACAGCGCCCGCGCCACGCCGCAGGCGCCCGGCCCGCCCGCCTACCAACCGACCAACGACCCTTACATGTCATAAAATAAACGACATTCCCTATGTGCCTTCTACCAGTGATACTGTTTTAAACAGGCTAGTTAAATACTGAAACGATTACAAGAATCTCCTGAATTTGACGGGCTGCAAACCTAATTTAATAGTGTAACATTAAGTGTAACGTTAAAAAACATATTACATTGTTTGTATTGTGTTAGGAATTGATGCAGCCGTGTCGTAAATTTTGTTTATGTTATTTAGTAAAAATTACAATCATAGTTCTTAAGATAATGTTGTAGACCCGATAAAAAATTTGATGCCTTCATAATTTAAGCAATTTAGTGTTTAAATCAATTTATTAGTAATTTATTGGGGCATAAGTTATCATTACATTCTTTAGGCTAAAGTTACTATCTATATCGAATACTGCTAAAGAGTTACAAGTCATTTTGTTGATGTATAAAATACATTCCTTTTTACTTTAAGTTTTTATCTTTATCTTAAAAGAAAAGAAAGATACTTTAAGTTAAAATAAGCTTTAAATTTTGTATATTTTACATCAATTATTTCTTCTATTTTTGTATCAGTGTTTTTATTGTTGAATTATTGGAGATTATTTCCAAATAGTATGTTATATACTTTACCGGTAAACTGCCGATTCCAGTTCAAAATGATCTGATAAATAAATTAAATAGTTAGTTAATTTAATTAAATAAGCAACGAGTTTCACTTGCCATCACTCGTTAGGTAGTTAGATAATTTTTATTAACTTCTCCGTCCATGAAGACTTACGAATTAACTGTAACAATATTGAGTGCACAATACCAACATTTCACACTGAAATTAGATATAATTTAAATAAGATAGATAAGGACAGATTGACTGGCATGGAGACTTTATGATCTGTAGCAGAATCTTTTGACCAATATTCATAGTACCTATTACAATATGAGCTTTATTATTTGTGTTTTTCTTTCATAAGATGACTTATCATATCACATAGGTTATATTTGTGCTGTACGATTTTTTATACCAAATATACACCTATTTATATTTTTTTGTTTTTTTCACCAAAGGTTTTCACTTCCATTGCTTAACATTTGCAAGTTGCAACTCGTAAGGGCTATATTTTACCGGGACACCATGACGGCGTAACCAGTCGCCCGCCACCAACAAAATGTATACTGCTGTCTGTATGGAGGGTATCTCACCGGTTGATCGTTGGTTGCGCTACTACCAGTTAGCTGTATTTTTTTTTAAATGAAACTGGGCAATCTTTGACCACCAACCTGCTTGGTGAGCAGGATGAAGTCTAGGGTGTTGCATGCTTACTCAGGAGATGCCTAGACCAAGGTTGTAGTGATCGGGAAACACATGAGCAGGCAGTGCGTTTCATTCTTTGGCGGTTCCCATAAAAAACGAACAAGCAAAACGCTTGGTACGGACAGGTGGAATGTCAACTATGTAAGGGTGGTAGGCAAGCCTGCGTCTAGTGTACCGATGGTGCAATGGGGCTGGAGAAACAAGATCGTGTAGTTCCTTCGCACACTCATCAAAGTGTATTCTGTAAAACACCGATAAATTAGCAACTTTACGCCGATGACAGGCTCTGAAGTTCAATCGTAGCTTGTTTCGAAGCTCTGATGAGCCTCCTAGCCCGGTTTTCGATCGAGTCCAAAATTAGCTGGCTAGCTGGTGCTAGCTGCTAGCAGAGCCATCCTAAAAGGCGACAGCAGTAGGTACTCCATGCACGGTCGGATCTGCGTTTTATAAATCAAAAGTAATTGATCCGACGAGAAGTATACCTACCGCTTAGCCCTTGACAGGACGCCTAATTTTTTTGCAGCACATTTTGCGATGGACTCGATATACCTACTCACCAAAGTTTAGATTGGACGTCATATTCAGACAAAGAAGCTGCAGCTTTTCGGTCACCGGTAACGATACACCCTGGAAAGTCGGAGTCAGTTGGAAGGGACTCCATTTGGCGGTAAATAAACACGCCTGGGTTTTGGCGGCATTGAAACTGACAAGATTAGCGCTGCCCCAGTCAGAGAAGTGCCAGATTCGTTTGCTTAACCAGGGACTCTCGACAAGACTGGATTTCATCTTTGATGACGTTTGCATCTGATAGATATCTGCTAGTTATAGTGGTATCATCTGCATAACCAATAGTACCTGGTACCAGCAGCTCGTTGATATGCAGGAGAAATAGTGTCTCAGATAAGACTGAACCTTGGGGAACTCGCCCGCATCAATTTCCAATAGGTCTGACGATTGACCGTCCACCAGGGCTCGTATTAAGCGTTACAAGAGAAAATCAGTGATCCAGATGCAAAGGCCTTCACAGATTCCATATGCGGAGAGCTTACTAATGAGGCTGCCATGCCAGACCCTATCAAAGGCTTTGGAGATATCAAGCGAGACCGCAAGGGCTTCGCCGCGTGTTTCTCGATCGCTTCACTCCAAAGATGGGTGGCACACGAGAAGATCTCCGGTCGACCGACCGCGGCGAAATCCGACCTGGCTATCACTGAGGAGATCATTGGTCTCAAGGTATGCCAGCAGTCGAGAGTTCAGTACACGTACCATAATCTTGCAGAGTATGGACGTGACTGAAATCGGCCTATAGTTGGATGGATCGGCAAGACTACCTTTTTTGGGCACAGGCTGCACATTAGCCAGTTTCCACAACTTAGGAACTAGACCAGTCTTATGTGAGAGGCAATATAGGAATGTTAGAACAGTGATTTGTTTACCTGCAGCGAGCTACGAATTAGCATCGATAATCCGATATTGTGGAAGCTGGCCCTCTGATCAGAGGTACAGAATCTCAGCCACAACGTCATTTACGGAAGGCACCCCATTACTCGAATGGCACTACTTGCGTGAGCAATTTTATTTTATGTCACACATCAGGAAAATGGAGTTATGTAAGTTAATTAAACCCAAAATTGCAGAGAAAGATTTTCATAAAGTGCGCGAAGGCACTTTTTTGAGCTCATCGATTGAACTACTGTTCTAAACAAGACAATAAAAAAAAATCTCTTATATATCTAGTCGAATAGTGCGTAGCGGCCTCGGAATTTTTAGATATCATTGATTTTTTAAAGGAAAAAAATCTTATTCTAAACCAATAAACTTCGAAAATCGCTGGAGACAACTCAGGTGCACAGTTACGTAGGACAACCGCCGGGATTCCGTCGTCAAGACCACTAGCCTTATTCACGTCCAGAGTACGGAGAGCTTTGAGTACCTCTTTGCTGCGGATGTGAAGTTCTCCCATAGAGGAGTCGGCCATAGGTAACTTAGGTGGAACTTTGCTAGCGACATCCAGACGTGTTCTTCGCAAAAAGGAGGCAGACAAGTTTGCTTTCTCAGCTGCAGTGTGGGTAAGTGAGCCGTCAGGCTTTATCAGCGGTGGAAGTGAAGGGCGACAAAAATTGGCTAGGGACCATGAAACGCCCTACTTCCAGATGGGTGCGAGGCAAGTTTGGCACCGATATGCGGCCGATGTGACTGAACCGTGTCCTACGTATATAAGTAATGTTCTTTTACTGCACTTGGCAGCTTGGTTATACTTATAGGCTTTCTTCAGGGTCTGGGTATCGACTTGCGCGCTCAAGCTGATGCTCGGCTGATGGGCTGATGCCCAGGCTAATAAAGCAGTCTGTTTCTGCGCTTCGGCACTACGACAGTCTACAGGGGCGACTTTTGCTGCCCGACGCGACGGAACATTGGAATATGGAATGTAATATTCCACACCCCGCAGTATAGTCTCGGTCACAACGTCAGCGCATTTAGAAGGATCGTCTGAAGAAAAACGGCATTGCCGCCAGGGAAAGGATGCATAGAAATGTCGCATCTCATTCCAATCTGCCGACTTGTCAACACCACACCAGTCTCATACAAGGGCGCTGATCAGGGGCCCAAGTCTGCTAATTTACGAATGGCATAATTGAATCGCAATTGGATCGCATTGTAATTGTTTGACACATTTGGTATTCCCTTACTCATTTAAGAATACCAAATGTGTTAAACAATTACGATGCGATCCAATTGCGATTCAATAATGCCATTCGTAAATTAGCAGACTTGGGCCCCAGGTGGGGAGTAAACGGATTCAGATGTCACTAGACAGTGATCGGATGATTCCAAGGTGGCTGATTGATACCTATATGGAATGTTTGTCTGGATCAGTCGTCAGCAGGTCAGAATACATTTGGTTGGTAGCGACGACTGGTTGCGCTCGCCGCCATGGTGTCCCGGTGAAATATAAACCTTAATGTTACATGCTTTGCTTAGTTTTGACGGGTAAATACCCGCCAGCATGGTGTCCCCGTGAAATATAGGCCTTAATGTTACATGCTAGGTTACATACCTTAATATAATTATTTTAAATGTTTGGAAGTTTTGATATATTGGGAGTAATAAAACATTATTTTGAGCATTGTAATTATATTCACATATTAAATACTTCATCCATATTAAATCAATAACAATGAATTCAGAACACATATCACAAAGTACATACTATATATCATTTAAAATACTGGGAATCATAAGCAAAATCATGATAAAAATGCAATTAACAAAATAGCCTTTAGGACAATTTTTTTTTATATATATATTCATTTTTAAAAAGATTTAATTTTGTCTCATCATATTGAAAATATGAAGTTTATTATTCATCAAGATGGACGCCGACTAAAGTTACGAGTAAGTTAACATTTTGTTGTACTTAGATATAATAAAATAATTTGATAGTAGTAATATAAAACGTCACAACAAATATAAAAAAATCTAAGATACATTTATTTATCTTCTAACATCCCTACCTAATCAAATCAAATAATAAATCAATTCTGTTTGGACGCTCTATAATTAATTAAAATCAGCGGGAGTTTTATTCATTTGGATGCAATAACTAGAGTATTTCGCGCGCGTTATCGACCCTGAAGCTATGGTTTAAATGCTTCTGGCCTTTTATTTCACAATAAGTATCCTTGAAGCCATCAAGGCAAAACAATACTGCTTCGTCGCAGAAATAGGTTTACCTATTTACAGATAAAAAAAGATTTCCGAACAGGACTTCAGTTTTGATATGTTGACTTCAATATGAAAGTACGCTCTCTAACTATATTAGTTGAAGTAGCAAGCGCCTTTTCGACGTTTGGTATCGGCTGGTTTTAGCAGGCGTCTTTTCGATGTTTTTGGGCGGAGTGATCCGCTGTATCTGGATATGCATGCGCCTTCTCGCTGTATTTATATTAGCTGGATTTAACACGCGTTATCGATGTTTTCGGATGTTTATATGGCCAGCAGCAGCCGCCTGTCTGCTGCGGTGAGGTCAGGTACGAGTATTAGCTGGATTTAGTAGACGCTTTTTCGATGTTAATGGGTGTTTATATGGCCAGCAACTGCCGCCTTTTTGCCGCGGTGAGGTCAGGGTGTCACACGTCCACAATGAGCACGGTGCGCTTTGTCCCGGTGTTTCTGGGCGGGGCGTTCCGCTGTGTCTATATTAGCTGGATATGCACGCGCCTCCTCGCTGTATTTATACGAGTATTAGCTGGAATTAGCAGACATTTTTTGATGTTGATGGGTGTTTATATGGCCGGCAGCTGCCGCCTTTCTGCCGCGGAGAGGTCTGGGTGCCACACGTCCACAATGAGCACGGTGCGGGTGCCGGTGCCGTTGTGCCACACCTCGTGCTCGAAGCTGTCGTCGAACACGAAGGTTTTGCCTATCTGCCACTGTCTGTTGGGAGAGAAAAGTACATTTAAAAATTGTAAGTAGAGTCAATGGCCTGTTGGGTAGGATAAAAAACTTAGAAAATAAGAAACAATGTAACATGATTCAGTCTTTAAACCCTAAAAATAATGATATACAACGTCAGTCGGAAAGGGGGTACTAAGCCGAAAGGAGGGTAAAGTATACATGATAGTAAATAACTTTTGTCTAAGAACTTTTCCTACAAAAATGATAATTTTAGTTAACAGCTATTTTAAGATTCCATAACAAATGACGCTGTGGTAGCCCTGGCGGTCAGCTGTTTTGAGAGACAGATTTGAGTTTATTGAGTTCATTGCCGGGGTTAACAAGTGGCGTTAGCCCCGCCCCTATTCAGGTACATTTTTTAAAATATGAATATACATAAAATATGAATGTTTTTCGCAAAGTTTATATTTGCAATATAACAGTGATAGTAGCACTTTTAGTTGTCCGCGGCTTAGTACCCCCTTTCCGACTAACGTATAGGTAATATAGAATACAGTATATAGAATACTGTCTCATTGCTGAGCATAGGCAGAAGCCTACATTATTGTAATAAAGTCATCATTACTCTTTTTGGGTGTTTCGCAGTTTGTCTGGTTCGCAATTTGTCTGGCAGACAAATTAATAATAAAATTTCGCAGTACATATGGACAAAAGATGCAGTGAATCTAGTAAATAAAGTAAAGCATTATCTTGTATTGGCTAAAAAATGGGCATGCATTTTAACATTTCGCGGTTCATCTGCCGGAAAAACTGATATTAAAAATTCGCGCTTCGTCTTCCGGACGAAATGCTAATCTTAAAAAGGATCCAGTCGAATTGTAGAATACAGACAAATTGCGAACCAGACAAACTGCGAAACACCCCAATTTATGGATATTTAATGATCACAAACAGGGGTACATCGAAAAATCGTTTGAAATATTGTTATAGAAATATTGTTATAGTTGACAAAATAAATTCAAAGAGTTTTTATATACTTATTAAACATTTTTAGTAAATACTTACGACAATAATTACATTGAATTACCTTATTTCCCGGTCCACCCTAATGTAAGTATCTTTGGTATTGCTTAGACCTAAATGCATCCTCAGGCGGCAGTTCGTAGGGCCGACGTGCGGACGAACATGCGTCCCCGCGGACATAGCGCTGAACTTGACTTGCCCGCGGCGGCAACCGGCCGCCGCCGCCTCAGCCTTCACTATGGAACACGTGACGGGCGCCCGCTTGCATCTATCCGGGATCTCCCGCCCGCGCGCAAACAAGTCTAACTGCGACCACTCCCCCCTCTCCATCAAACCCTCCTTCTCTTTCTCGTATAAAACTTTCGCCGCTTCCGCCTCTTTCAATATCTCCCTCCAGGACTTCTCCAAAGCCTTCGCCAGGTTCGCGTATGGTGTGTCCTCTATTTTCCACCATGGAAAGCTTTTTAAGCGCGGCACGTTGTATAGAGACCGTTGTGAAGGCGAGAGGAAATGCCCGAGGGCCGCAGCGCGTTTATGCACTTCGTGTGCTTCGGCATGGCGACCCAGCAAGAGCAAAGAGTCGCCGTAGTGGTAATAGAACCTAGCCTCGTTTGCGGGCCCGCTGTCCCCGTGTAGGGCTTTGCGGAATGCTTCAACGGCCTCTTTATAGAGACTATGTCTAGTCTTCAACACAAAGCCGTAATGTGCGAGGGCTAGACGATCGTTAGGCCAAAGTTGAAGGGTTTCTCTTAAAGCCTCTTCGGCTAGGTCGGCCCTGAAAATTAATAGAATAGATTACCGTATAAATGCAATGTAATACCAATCAAAGGTATAGAAAGTAATGTATTTGTAAAAAACCCCATAGACCTAAGTTTTCCATCAGCAGTGTCAGCATGATATACTTAGAGCAACACCACCATTTATTGAACTTTGGCATTAAAGACTTTCATTTCGCATTAAAAATCATACGCAATTCTAGTACTAACCTGTTAGCCATGAGAAATGAGATGGTCAAGTTGTTTCGATACACAGGATCGTTCGGGAAACGTCGTATAAGTAATCTATAAACGGGCTCGGCATTCAAGTAAGTCCCTAAAACAATAGAAAGTCAGTTGAGCAAAAGCTTGGAGTTTTTCGTCTCTTGGTGACTTTCATTATACACCTTTAATTGTATCACAAGAGAGTTTATTGACAAACTATATTGTTAAATATAGAGATCTGTAACAAAATTAAATAGTCACAATAACAACGTATGAAAGCCCCGATAGTTGAAGTACGGTTCGCTACCTTCCGTTTCACCGTCACTTACCATCAGGTGACATAAAGGGCAAGCTTTCCGCTGTGTAATAAAAACTAACTAAACTAAATGAAAGGTCACCTCTAAACTGTATCCTGTCCAACGTCCGCGCAGTAATCTGCAGCAGTTTCCCATCGGAGAGGCGTTCGTTCATCTTCAGTAGCTGTAGGTAGGCGGTGATAGCGCGGCCTAGAAGCTTGTTGTCTCTCCGAGCCTCAGCGGCGTGGTCGAGAGCTCGAGCCTCGAGCCAAAGAGCCCGAGTACTGTCACGCAGCGGGCTCGCCGCGACGCGCTCCATAGCCGCCTCCCAGGCGCCCTCGTTAGTAACACGCAAACACTCAAGCTGACACACGTGCATTCCACACATGGGTTTAAAGTTTTAGCACACACTTTATTTGGGACTGAGATATTGCTATTGGCCGCCCGTGGTGTTTATAACCGAACCGGAGTAGGCAACTGTTCACACACGTGCAAATTACCTAAAACATTTTAAACAAGGATTGTAGTCACACAACTGCACGGTACAATCATTTTGTATAGGTCCATTTTTTTACTCGCACAATAGCAAGCAAGACTGGCTAGCTAGTTATAGTGAGCTAAGGCTACGATTTTGACAAGGCATTTTCGTTTCCATATTTGACTCGCTCATCAATAAAGCTGAAGCTACACGAACCCAGAACTTGCTATTGACCGCCTGTGGCCTTTAAAGCGAATACTCTAAGACAAAATGTCAATCTGTTCACACTGATTATACATCAGTAAATAAACTAGGTATATTGTTGGTATATTTTTGACTTTTACAATCGTTTTGGGATTTTTGCATAAAAATACTAACATTCAACAATTACCAAACATAATTTTATTTATTTCTAAATTAAAAGATGGAACACACTTATCAATTCTGTCCTGGTATAAGTAGTGTTCATAATTATAATTTTCTTACAATGTACATGATAATATTAGTCCGTAAGTTCTATAAGGTAGTTCTAAAAGTAATGATGCAGGGGGAGAGTCGTCGTGGCGTCGCCGGGGGGCGGTGCGCGGGGTGCGGGCGCAGCGCCGGCGGCGGCGCGCGGGCGAGTCGGGAAATGGCACAACGAGCAAAGTTACATTAGGAAAACGTTAGGTGCGCAAAAACTAATTAGTCCAGCCACTCCTGGAAGGATGTAAACCGAGTGATTAAGTACTGTTTTTATATTTTGTAGCAGCCTGGTCAACTAAATGTTTTATTTGTAGGATTTAGTAAGTACCTATCTAGTGTTTGCTATAGCAAATATGTAGTTTAGAAATGTTTTTGACCATTGTCACTGTAAACATCAGTAAGTACTCATCAAATGTCGGTGTTTTCGACGTGGAAAACGTGCGAAGCTTAGAATAATCATGCTGTATTACAGTTTATATTGTACAATACATAATGAATTAATCATTATCATGCAGAATAAATCATATAAAACAAAACTCTGGTCTTAGATATTAAAACTCAAATAAATGAATACAAAAACATAAGACTCGAATACACCGACATATGTTGACACCGATCATTGTGGTAAAATAAGCTTTAGCTTCAATTATTAAAATTTTAGAGACCCATACAAATTGTCAAATAAAAACATTTTGTTGACATGTAGCAGAGAAAGAGGAACTGAGGCGGATTGTGGAACGTGCCATCAATTTAAAAATCCTAACGACTACGGCCACTCTGTCAAGAGTGATTACGACTAAGAAGTACGGATCAATATCAGTTTGCTTTGTGTGGCTATATTATGTGCATCTCTTTCTTCATCATTTGTCTATATATTTTAATTATATATATTGTCCCACTGCTGGGCTCCGGCCCTCACAAATGAACATCAGCACAACAGCATATGGGGAGATTTCAGTACAATTTTGACGAGAATTACGAAGTGCTCTTGACTTTCCTTTACGTCAATACAAGAATAAAGGCTTTGTCAGACAGCTGGCGTTCCAGCTAACCGGGTGCAGTCGCGGCGGGGTTAGCGCTACTATAGGTTCGTGGAGCTCTTAAACGCCAGCTGTTTGACAAAGTTTGTTAAATTTAAAAAATGTACAATCTTTAAACATTGTCCACCAGAACATCCAAGGAATGATGGGCAAAGATTTGGAGATTGAATTGTTCGTGAACTGTAATAAAATTGATATTCTTTGCATAACAGAACACTGGCTTAAAGACCATCAGTTCATGTTCAATTTTAAGAATCATTTGGTAGGAAGTTCGTTCAGTCGAGGAAATGCAATACATGGTGGCTCCTTAATTATTGTTAGTAAAAAGTTTAAATTAAAGGAACGCAAAGACATAGTGAGCCTCTCGGTTGAGCGAACAATAGAAATAGCTTGTGTGGAGTTGGAGCAGTTTGTTGTATTAAGTGTGTACAGACCTCCTTCAGCATCATATGATTTTTTCGAAAAAGTTATGGATGAGGCATTACATAAAGTCCGTAATGTAGGTAAAACAATAATTGTTTGCGGGGATTTTAATATTAATTTGTTAGAAAATTCCACGATGTCAACTAAAATTAAAAACCTATTTCTATCATACAACTTGAATCATTTATTTTTGGAGCCGACAAGAATAACTGCCACTTCGGCCACCTGTATTGATAACATATATACAAATGTAAAACCACTGGCTAAGCAAATTATTAATAACCTGGACTCTGATCATTGTGGCCAAATGGTCAGCTTTCCACACCAGCGTAAACAAGTGACGAAAAAGAATATCACTGTTGTACCAAAAACTGCAGGTCGGCTGGAACGCTTTAAAAGCAATCTAGATACAAAATTAAATTATTTAGAATACAATGACAACCCTAATGTCTTTTATAATAATTTTTTTAACATTTATTGTTCAGAATTTAATAAAACTTTTATTCCAAAAAAGATCTCAGTTAGTGGTACTGTAACTTTTAATGAATGGGCTACAATTGGTATTCACAGAAGTAGGAAACGCCTTTATGAACTTTATGGTGAACGCAACTATAACACCAGCGATGACTTCAAATTATATGTTAAAAGTTATTCAAAGTTATTCAAAAGAGTATGTCGATTAGCCAAGGCAAACTATCTGAGTTCTAAGATTAAGAATAGTAATGACAAAATAAAAATGACATGGAATATTATAAATAGTGAAACAGGAAAGGTCAAAAGTCGTAATAATGAGTACAATTTAAATTGTGATAATAAAACCTTGACTTCTGATGCTGATGTTGCTGCAGCATTTGAGAGGTTTTTTACTGACATTCCAGTTTCAACTACAAACGCCTTGATTTCCTCCCCCACTGTAGCTGAATCTGTTTTGAAGGAGAATGTTAAAGATTGTGAAAATAATTTCAGTTTTCAAAAAATTTGTGTTATAGATATAATAAAAACATTTAACACTCTCAATAAAAAGAAAACTGCTGATCTGTGGGGTAATTCCGTGGACGTCGCTAAATCTGTAATTATGACAATAGCTCCAGTTTTAGCTTGCATATTTAATGAATGCATTGACTGTGGTGTTTTTCCTGACCTCATGAAATATAGTAAAATAATTCCATTATTTAAATCGGGTAGCACTTCTGACCCCTCTAACTTTAGACCTATTTCTGTGCTACCCACATTTAGTAAAATTTTTGAAAAGTTAATACTAGATCAAATGCAAATTCATTTTTATAAAAATAAACTTTTACATTGTAAACAATATGGTTTTACTAGGGGTCGCTCTACAACTGACGCCGGTGTTGAGCTTTTAATCCAAATATTTGATACCTGGGAGGAATCACAGGATGCCCTAGGGGTATTTTGTGATTTATCCAAGGCTTTTGATTGTGTTTTACATGAAACTTTGGTCAGGAAGCTTAACCACTATGGAATTAGGGATGCTTCTTTGAGCCTTCTAATCTCATACTTGAGTAACAGGATTCAAAAGGTCGACATTAACGGTAAAAGATCTCCGGGATCAGTGGTTAAAATGGGAGTTCCGCAGGGTTCAATACTTGGTCCATTCTTGTTTTTGGTTTATATTAATGACTTACCTTATTTTGTAAAAGACAGTCATGAGATAGTATTGTTTGCTGATGATACTTCACTTTTATTCAAAGTGAAACGACGACACCCAAATTATGACGATGTGAATAATGCGGTCTCAAAGATTGTTCACTGGTTTAGTGTTAATAACTTGCTATTAAACGAGGGAAAAACCAAATGTGTAAGATTTGTATTGCCTAATGTTAAGCAGGTAATAACTAGTGTACAAATTAAAGATAGGAATGTGAATCCTGTGGACACCACTGTGTTTCTAGGCATCACGTTGGATGCCAAGCTTCAGTGGGGCCCACATATAGCTAAATTGTCGAATAGACTTAGCTCTGCGGCTTATGCAGTAATGAAGATCCGTCAGTTAACTGACGTTGATACAGCGAGATTAGTTTATTTCAGTTACTTTCATAGTGTAATGTCGTACGCCATTTTACTGTGGGGAAATGCTGCCGACATTCAAACTATCTTTGTGCTGCAGAAGAGGGCTATTCGAGCAATATATAACCTACAGGCTGGTGACTCTCTCAGAGAGAGATTTAAGGATATAAGTATAATGACAGTTGCATCACAATATATTTATGAAAATCTTGTGTATGTTCATAAAAATATTGAAATGTTTTCAAAAAACAGTGATATTCACAAATTAAATACTAGAAGTAAGAACAAATTAGCAGTGCCTTATACTAGGCTCCATAAAATAAATAATTCTTTTAAGGGTCTGTGTGTACGATTATACAACAAAGTACCAAATGATATTCAGAATTTAGATCTTGATAAATTTAAAATCAAAATCAAAGAAAAGCTTTATAAAAAAGCTTATTATAAAGTGTCGGATTATACAGAAGACAAAACAGCTTGGGTCTGACATGCTCCAAGTACCTACTCCAACAGCTATTTCTAATTGCCTATAATTAATTTATATAGAGCACCATATTTAATTAAACTATTTACATTCAAATTCATATTTTGTATTTTGTGATCTGGTAACGACATATAATATATATATATTTTGTAAATGTCGTTGCTTCTGTGCGCTGTGGTTTCTTGCGCCCGTTCTTTGCCACAGTTAAAAAATGATGTCCTGAATGGGTGGTAGGTTAAAAAATATTTGGACGTTTCAAAGTACTTATTAATTGAGTTTATTGAATAAATATATTTTGACTATTGACTATTGACTAAAGCCTTAACAGTTTAGTTGTGATACCTGGCGCAATTCCCTTTCAGCGGAATCGAGTTGACTACGCCAGTACGCGTCACTGGGCTCGCCTGGCCAGTCGTCATCTATGCTGTTGCCTCCATCTTCTGAAATACACAAATTCATATAATTTAATTAAACAACTAGCTTGAGCCATCAGGATCGTCGGCGTGAAATTCAGTTTGTCATTTTGATGATATGCCGAGACTGTAAGAAAATGTTTGGTTGTGTTATATAGCTAGTTATTTTTGACCTTATTATTACTATCAGGTAAGATGAAAGATATGCTATTACCCGTTACAAAATTATTAAAAGTTTAGAATATGCTCCACCTGTATAGCATATTTCATCCAAACCCGTTTATCCGGTTTTGCGAATGATAGAAAGATCTAGCCTTAACTAAGTATTGGTTTATGTATAAATATTTAAAGTTCAAAGTTGTCAGCAAACGTTTATGTGCATCACATACATACATCTAAGTGCACCAATAACAGCCTCTTCCAACGGTCTGACACAGGCCTTCCCAAGCACTAAGTTGGTACTAGTAAACAATCAGAAGTTGCTTTTACAATTGGATACTTGACAGTTCTCAGAAAAGTATTTAAAAAATTACAAACGCATATTTTATACCTCTTACAATATTTCTTTTCTATAAAGCTTTTACAGAAAAAAATACATAATTTAGAGCGAAAACGGTTGGTCACGTGACATTTTGCCCTGTGATGTCACACTTCAATAAACAAACTTTTATCTTGAAACCTGACAGATAGTTATTGTTATTTTGTGAAATGTGACGTCACATGAAGTCAATCATGGCCGCCTGTGTTTTGGGTCTTGTAATCGACAGATAAAAAAATCGCAAATTTATTTTGTAAAAATAAAATACTTATGAATTATCTTAATAAAAAAAATCTATTTGATCATTATTGTTAAATTATAAACTACCATATCCGACTTAATTCATATTTTATTGTTACAACTGTCAAATAGCCAATTGTAATATAAAAAGCGACTGCTGCTATTTTGTCTCGACTCTTTTCTTCATATCGTAAGAAAACAATAAAATGAAATCGCTCAAAATCTGAAACTAAAAACTGTCGCCCAAGAAGCGCAGCACTAAAATATACTGCAAGCCTGTCTTAATCATAATCGTAACTTCTGGTTTAAAGGAAAAACTAATGGAATGCGCTATGAAACTGCGCCTAATCAAGACCAAAATTCAAACAAACTCCACTCACATAAGGTTAGTCAAGCCAACTGATTATGTTAATTCGGTTAATTGTGGATCATGCAGCGTTGTGTATGCATGCGGGCACACGAGGGCGTATTCATTTTTACTATAGGATTTCTGTCCGGGTCTCTCTGGTTCGGGTAGCCTTCCGTATTTGGCTTCCAAGCGGGTCAACAGTTCCGCGTCATCTACATCGGAGATTTCCTCTTCATCTTCCTCTTCTAACTCTTCTTCTAGCTGTTCGTCATCTATTATCTCTACGTCATCTTCTTCGATTTCCTCCTCTGGTTCTGAAGGCTTTGCTGGTTTACTTTCTACAACAGGAGCGCTCTGTTTAGACACTAGCTTTGGCTCTTCGATAATTTCTCCTTCTTCTTCCTCTTCTACAGCTTCTTCCTCGTCGCTGTATAGTTCTTTATCGACTGTTGGAATTTTTATTTCTTGTATTTCCTGAAAAGGGAAATGTTTATAGAAAAACAAAAACAAAAAATACTATCATCTATTTTGTTTGTTTAAAAATATTTAAAGCGACTTACTTCGTCATCCGAATATTTTTCTTCTTCTTCTTCATCTTCACTTTCTTGTTTTTGGACCAAAGTAGGCATTACAATGGGAACTGGGATACTTTCTACTCTTTTATCGACTTTTGGTTGTGTGTACTCTTGAACTTTTTTGACTGGAACTGATTAACAATCTTTGTGAAATAAAAACGAAAATGTGAAAGACCTAAGACTGAGTAATTTGCATTTCATACCGGGTATAGGCTGCTCTTCGGCTACCAGTGTCAATCGACGGTCAGTTAAAGGAGTTTCCTCTCTACTAGCGGGCTCTTCGCTGTCTGGCGAATCTGTTGTGTAATTGATTTAACTTTACAAATTGAAACTTTTACTGAGATTTTAAGCAAGGTCGAGCATTCATCATCATAGTGATTACACATTTTCTCAACTTTCCTATTACCTACCCATTAGGGATGTCAAGCTTGTCAAGATTTCAAGCAACAAATAAATTAAGAGAAAAGTCTCAACATTGATAAAGTACAGATCGGTTGAATTCATTGGTTTTACAATGATTTTCACTAAGCCTACATTTTTTATATACAATAATTACTTTGGCCAAATTTATTTAAACTATTTGTGAAATTGGGTAATTTAGCTTTCGTTATTCCCAACAATAAATAAATAATCTAAATCTGCCAATTTTGAATAATAAGCAAATCAGTGTTTTAGTACGTGACTATGAGCGCTTGCACATATAGGCGTTTTATAAGCGCTGCTGTCGCGCGGCTAGGAACTCATACATATCAATTAGCGCGACTGCAGCGTAACTGCTGCGCGGCGGACACGCGCTAAATCGCCTATATGTGAAATGCTCTAAGAGCGCATTCACATTTGGCAACCAAGCAGCGCGGCTGTTGAGCGTTCTAAACAAATGAGTGCTGCGCGATTGTGCTTTAGTATGGAAACACATCGCATCCGCGCCGCTAAATCGCCTAGTGAACCGTTTTATGAGTATGTACGCACCGCGCTCGCGCGTGGCGCGTCGCATGACCGCGTGCGTGGCGGCGAGCAGCGCGCCCCCCACCGACAGCTTCAGCCACACTGCAACACACGCGGCACGCTTAGCACACAACTTTATGTGAGGTTGACTTAATCATCGTCAGCCTATAGACGTGCCACTGCTGGGCCAGGTTTTCCCACATGGGGATGATATGCGAATTGGTGGGTGAAGTTAACTTACTTGAATCCAACTTAAATACTGTTATTGCAAGAAACTTGTTAATTCCACTGAAAAGAGTATGAGTTTGAATTTTTAACTATCATCTTATCCTGCAGAGGTCCCTCTCGCACTTCGTTCTTTTGACGTAGCACACACAGATGTGCTACGTCGAACAAATAATTTGAGTTTGAACTATCATGGTCAGTATATTTGAAAGGACGAACACCCGCGCGATCAACATAAAAAACAAGATAATAATCCCTGTGACACATTTATTTGCCAATCCAGCTATAACACGTGTCTCCGCTCTGCTATTGTTTTTTCAGCTTTCGCGACGTCGCGTGATTAGCTCGTATTCCCATTTTGTAAGAAGTGTGGATTGATTTGTAATATGATTGTAAGTTAATGGCTTTTTTATGAGACATGATTTTATTTGAAAGGGCGACATATTTTTGTTTCAGCAATAAACAAGTATAATAACAATAGTGTGATTATTATCGTTAAACATCTTAACCGAAACAGTAGTAAAAGTGGAGTAGTAAGAGATAATCATGCGGACAAAACACTAGCCATAACAACGTAATGAAGCCATTAGAACAAAACGTCAACAGATAATAGAACGACACATTTTATTACTATTGTGATAAAAAAACTTGATTCAGAAATTGCCTTAGGAAGCTACATCAAAAGCAAGTGCATCACAGCAGTTGAAGGTTTTTCTAAGTACAGGTAGACGTCAGAAGAGCTTCATAACACTGCAGATAATGAGCACGAATTTCATTCGCATCAAATAAACATAAACTAGATAAACCCGTAAGTTAAACCCATAAAGGACATAATTTTTTTTGGTACTAATATAAAAGAAAAATTAACTGCAACAATTCATATACTTGCTTGTCTAAGAGACTAAATGCTATCATTCTGTATATTTTTTAGATTTTTAATTAACTCCGTTAAAGAATTCTGTATTTTGATAAGTTTTGTACGTTTCTGAACGAAAGTTCCGGCTTTTTTAATGTTAACGAACGCAGGGTCATTAAGTAGGTAAGTCTATGAGGTCTATGGCAATGTAAAAACGATATCGTTAACACGGTTATCTTTTTCGCACTAAGTATTTAGCAACGATAAACACAACTAACACAACAAAAGCGCGGCCGGGATCGTCTGGCGGCTGACATTTGTCTACGATGCGTATTGACTTAAAAACGTCAGACAAGCGTCACTTTTTCATTTTTATTAACATAAAGTGTCACTATCCTACTATAATGTTGCCATTTTCGAGTAGAAATCAATGTTGGTTTTTAATTTATATAAAAAACGGAGGTCTTTAAATTAATAATACGGTCATAAATATGTTGATAATAATGTATTCTTCAAGTATTTATACATTGGCGTCAAGTTAAAAGACTTTGGAATTTAGTACCAAGCCCCATAGTAAAAAAAATAAGTCCTTTCCGTGCGCATCGTAAGATACGGAACCACTAAAATTCGATTGTGTCTGTGTTTACGGCGTGCAACAGGTTAAGGAAGTGCTTCGGTGAATTACTTTAAGTAAGTTTGATACAACACAATACGTAGCTGTTATGCGAATCTAGATTGTGTATGAAGCTAAGCAACTTTAGTGAATTTTATGATGTGTATTAATTAGTGTTTTAGTAGGTTTGCTGTCCAAACATTGTATGAAATAGTTGTTAAAACATAAATGTGTTGGTTTATAAAATTACCTCAAAACACTACACATTTATATTAAACTTTTATACGGATGGAGTGTTGCGGTATCAGCAAACGTCAGAATAAAAAGTTAAGTATTAAGTAAAATTAAAGAGAGTCAATATCTGTATAAAGTGTTTCATTTAGATAGCAAACTGAATTAAAAATTCACTTATATTTTAAGCTTAAAATGTTTGATCTAATTGCGTAGTTGTTGTACCTAGACACTTATCCAAAACTGTCAAATTTCTCCAAATGATCCTTATACCCTAGAGACAAAGTTCAAAATGTATTTAAAAAAATTGACTTTTTGTGCTAGGTTGATGAGCTAGCGTCTGTGTTACAGAATGTAATAATAATGTCAAACAATGAACTCGTTCACGACGGTCAAACGGACGGACGGTGTTTGGTACTTCTTAATGATTTACAAAAACTAGAAATTTAGTAGAAAAGTAACCAATAATCTGCACTCAAATAAGACACTTTCCTGAGTGCATGTTGACTTACCTTTTATGTAGTGACATCATAAGATGAGAAAGGCTGTTATTTTCGAAGTAGGTGAAATAAAAGATAAGCTGAAATATTATAACATTTATTTTTTTACAGATTTTATATCGTTAATTAGCACCCGTATTTTGCCGCCAACTATTTAAAAGCCCAGTTAAATAATTAAAGCGCATGCAGGTTGTAGGAATAAGGAAACATAGACGAAACTAAGATAAAGTAATGTTTTATAGCTGCAATTTATTTTCATGATGCACAAAATGTCAGTATTATATTATTAATCATCTAACTGCCGCACTCACCTTCTGTAATGATTACTTAGTATAATTTTTCATTCAAAATACAGTTGATATGACGACGCGACTTAATAATAATTGGAGACAAATTTACAATGTAAACAAAATTCACAGGTGCTGTTAAGTTATCATGAATTCTCTGAGTGCGGCAGAGTGTGATAATAATATGAAAAAAATCCAATTCTTTGAAATAAACTATCGTTCGTATCGTTAACCATATCGCGTAGAGGTGAAAGAATACTACCACCCCCTTTCTTCTTTTGGGTGTCGTAAAAGGCGATTAACGGAATAAAGACTACACATACAACCAACAGCATATAGCGGCGATGGGCTCACCACCTGTCACGCTGAGCACATGTGCAGTCGCTATTTGGTGAAAAGTGACTATAGCAGAGGACTGCCTTGCTCTCCTCGTTGCCTAGTCTCTGACTAACCCTTCGGGGATAATAGTGGTGATTATATATATGTACATATGTAAACTATCGTTCGTCTGTAGCTTCGTCCGTGAATCAAACTAACTAAGAAAACTATTTGTAAAAGTATATGCTCTTACATTGAACATTATGACACTGTGCATAAAATCACATCGATGCGTTGCGCCGTTTCAAAGTAAAGAAAGGACAAACAAACACTTTCCCAATTACAATATTAGTTGTGACAGTGCATAAAGCTCATGCGCAAATGAAGGTGTACCTACGCCTGGCTTCAAAACTGTGCTGAAATAGTGCCCAAGGGAAATAAAAAGTGCCTTTATAGTTAAAAAGTTATAGACATAGTTTGGTGAGTACGCTAGGCGTAATCTCCGCCTGTGTAGGTTACGCTTAGCGTACTGCATTGCTTTATTTATGATTTGATGATCGCGAATAATGTATCCGATATATTTTAACTATAACTATAAGTAACTATAACTATACTACTATTTTTAACTATAAGAGCACTATTTATCTCATTTGGGCACTATTTGGGCACAGTTTTTAAAATAAAAATTATAGTAGTAGCTTATTTAGATTTCCCAAACAGAGGTGAGTGCGCTAGGCGTAACCTACGCCTGGCTTCCTTACTACACTATGTCTATAACTTTTTAACTATAACGGCACTATTTTTTCTTTTGGGCACTTATTGGAACTATTTCCGCACAGTTGTTTGACATTCTTGAAA
Organism: Scoparia ambigualis; assembly: GCA_963921215.1. Taxonomy (NCBI): domain Eukaryota; kingdom Metazoa; phylum Arthropoda; class Insecta; order Lepidoptera; family Crambidae; genus Scoparia; species Scoparia ambigualis. The sequence goes on from OY992504.1 coordinate 17,301,006, forward strand.
TAACAGAATTCCATGGTGAGGAGTATATACACAAATAAAGAAGGGTACTTACTATTTTGAGACGATTCCTCTTCCTGTCTACGAAGCTCCTCTTGTTGTTTCTCGTATTCTTCCTCTTCAGCTAGCGTGTCTGGAGGCTGTTCTGATGACACTTCCTCTTCCACCTAAAATATTTAAAGCCTTTGTTATTAATGATGTCTAAAGTTTAGTTTATTTGTAGTGTTCGCCACATCACATTGGAATGAACCACTATAAATCGATCTACACCAATTTATTTTACAGGATTTAAACGCAAGTAGAGCAATATGTGTCACATTGTACTATGATATTGCGTTGGGAGTTTGGGATATAAATAGATTTCCAAATTTCCATAGTCAGCAACAAAGGAAAATTTCGACACTATTGTTTCCAATCTTCTAGAATCTAGATCCTTAGTTTACTGACAATAATCTTTAAATTATATTTAATTCTATGATCATTAATTTCACTGAGAAGCAGAAAACGTTGCGTCTCTTTTCATTTCGTAAAAAACAATGACGATCGCCTGTTTAATGACTTGCCCCCGACAACCAGCGCGATTTAAATGCAGATATCAAGTGGATAGTTGATACTAACCTCAACTAGAGGTTTGCCAGGCGGTGCAGTAATCCGTTCTATGGCAGGTTCGTCAAAATCGTCCGCCTCTAAGAACTCTTCGTCCTCGTCAGCGTCATCATCGTCATCCTCCTGAGAAGATTCTGCTTCGAATACGGCAGCTGAAATTTTATAACACTCGTTCTGATGTCTTGTTGATGTAGTTATTCTTTGTTAAGAAATCATACACTAAGTGAATTCTAAAATAAGTTTTGTTTATCCTCTCGTCTGTGAGAAAACCTGTATTGGTTACTTACAATTGAATATCGTTTGTGTCTGGTTGCTCACAGACGAGAGGTTATAGTGGAAAAAAACATACTATAATCTCCTATAAATAAGGTATTTTTACTTTAATAATTAGATATTTACGAGGATGGCGTTTCGATCATTTCGATGGTGTATGTACCTACCAATATTATGTCAAGCGTGGAGTGCTATGAATGAGTTAACATTCGAAAAATAACTTCTCTTATCGGCACTCAAAATACCGAGTTATATTTAGCGCAAGCGTTATTACGTTGTTACCGTGTCGCGTAGCAGTGAAAGAATACTACCACCCCCTCTCTTCCCTTTGTAAAAGGCGACTAACGGACTAAAGACTGCACACACATCCAACAGCACAGAGCGGAGATGGGCTTACCACCTGTCTGAGCACATGTGTAGTCGCTACTTGGTCAAAAGTGGACTATGGTAGAGGACTGTTTTTGTTGTCCTCATTGCCTAGTCTCTGACTAACCCTTCGGGGATAGTTGTTGTGATTATATGTATTATTATTTATTACCTTTATCTGTTTCGGCATCATCATCATCATCGTCTTCGGGCAGCGCGGGTAGTTCTGTAGATATTGGTTCTTCGTTCAGATCTTCCTTCTCCAGTTTTTCAACTTCTACTTCCTCATCAACATCTTCTTCTTCGTGTTCTTCTTCGTCCTGCGATATTTGATGTATTATTGCATGTGCTTTTAAAACATTTATGTCTGTTACATTCTAGCTGTATTTATGTCATAATTAAAAATACAATTAGTACACACAGTACAGCTTACAAAACGAAGAACTTATTTTTTTTATTACATTTTCTCAAAAAAACCATGTTTAGTAGGCCAACTTAAGATGCTAGTTATTGCAAATCACAAAAATAATTAACTAAATTAATTTCCATAAATTTAGAAGGTTTGTTAAAGAAGACAATAAAAGCTTTATAAGTTAACAACATGGTGTTATAAAAACGATAGAAATCAAATTCTGTTTTGTAATTCGATATTGATGTTAGTGCCAATCAAACTGAAAGAACATTACTATTTTGCGTTTTGATAATAATAAGCATCACACTGGTCACTTTCAAACTAATAAGCAGCACCTCATTTTCGTATTTATTATATTCGTCTTCGTTGTATTCATTACTTTCAAATTCTTGATTATTTTCGTTATCTTCCACTTCATTTTCATCCTCTTCATCGTGACGATAATATGTTTCTCGTTCATTGTCGCTATTTTCCTGTGTTTTGGGTTTAAGTTGAAAGTTTTAAACATTAGTGCGTCATAATTTATAGAATTATTCATAAAATGATGCTTATGATTATGTCACCTCATTGTTCTGCAAGTCTTGCTCTTGACTTTCCCCATCTTCGTTTTCATCGACCTCAGGATTATCTTCATCATCTTCTTGGTCTTCATCACTATGTAGATTATCTGCATTGTCCTCTTGGTCTTCATCACTATTGACATTATCTTCATCATCATTTTCTTGGTACTCGTCACTGTGTACATTATCTTCATCATCCTCATTGTTTTCATCACTTTCTACATGTTTGTCATCGTCATCATTGTCCTCATCACTTTCTACATTGTCTTCATCTTCATCATCCTCCTGGTCTTCATCTACATCACTGTTTTCATCTTCGTCATGCTCATCATCTTCGTCATGCTCATCACCTTCGTCATGATCATCATCACTATGGTCTTCGTTTTCGTCATGCTCGTCGCCTTCGTTATGGTCTTCTATTTGACTATTTTGTTCATGATTGTCATCATGACCCTTTAGGATGAGGCATAAATCAAAGGTAAGGTAAAAAGAGTCCTTTTAAATGCCATGGTGGAAAATAGTGCTAATTAATATTTAATTAAAGGTCATTGGGCATTATCTTTCGTCGTGGGAGTAAAGAGATTTTTTTAAAAATAACAACTAAGTACTTACTAAATTTTGATTTTACAATACTTCTAGTTACTTTTGGTCTTTTAGTTACACTTCAGTGCCACTTAACGATTGAAAGGAAGATAAAAATTCTACAAAAAAGTAATTTATTACACAATAGAAACTAGCGTGAGTAGGAGAGATGCACAGATCGAAACAACGGATGACGAACAACAGAAGTGAAGTGTGAGGTGAGTCCATAGATATAAACAATAGAGGAAGGTACGGCCTACCATTAGTAGTATGAATAAAAAAATAGTCCTACTCAACTACATACTCTTTTTATTAGAACTAATAAATACTTTCATGTTTCATTATCAATAAAGAAAACCAACATTTATTGTTTAATATCTTTTTTCTCCAGGGAGTTTTAAACAAAATAATTATATGGAATGAAAAGTGAGATTCAGTTCTTTAATTTAAGACATATTTGTTTTTTGTACGCAACCTTTTATGACCTGGGTCAAATATGCCCAATGACCTTTCTATTGTTTGTGGTTTTGAGGCAGTTAACATATTCATAAAAGAAACAAAAAGAACTGTAAACTCAATTCTAGGATTTTTTTTTTCCTACCTATAAAAAAAACGGGTTGTTGAACTGTTTGGAATAATAGTTAGTAGGTAAACATTTTCCATCTGTAGAAATTACACCTTTAATTAAATGTGTTTCTAACACAAGTAAGTTCTCTGCAGAATTAGGAAACCAAGAATTTATAACATATACATACTTAAACAAAATATTTAAAATGTAACTAGGTAGGAGTATGTAAGTATGTATGTTAGCTAACTGGTATCTAGTAAAAATATATTATACTGTTTTGCTTTTTATTATACCATCTATATATTTTCTACAGTTTTTCTCTTATACTCACATGAGTAAGCTCTAACGTGTGTTCATCGTGATGATCATCATCGGGTGCATCTTCAAGCCAGCCTTCCAACACACCCGAGTAACGAGTTTCCACAGAATTTGCTTCTACTGTAAAAAAAATATACTTACTTATCTCTTTTAGATCAATGTAAACCCCACCTACCTCTTTTCACAAAGAAACATTAGATTACTGATTATTAATACAAAGGAGGGTGCTATCACTAAAGTAATAACATCTAAAAGTTTTCATTAAGTTTAAGATCTATGTTTAAGAGGCCTAGTACATCTTGACTGTGATTTTTGCGTAAAATGCCCATTTTTGCATTTTGTAGTAATTTACCAGTTGTATTTATCATTTTTATCGAAATAGGATAATAAATTCATGGTTAATATAACAAATCTCTATTCTGCGAGAATAAGCTGAGTTCGGATGGCCGGCGCATCGCATTTTGTAGTAATTTTGCAGTTGTATAGTATCGTTTTTATCGGAATAGGATAATAAATTCATTATAAAATCTTTATTCCCCATGAAGTATTCTCGTATAAATTTTGCTCTATTATTATTGTAGATAGGAGAAATTTACAGTTATCTTAAAGCAATTTTCGAAGTTTTTTGGTTTAGAATAAGATTTTTTTCTAAATACAATCAATGATATCTAAAAATTCCGAGGCTGCTATGCACTATACTTATTATATATATTTAGAAGAGATAACAAGGAGATAACATTCTATTTATATAAGTAATTAATTTCTTTAAAACAGTAGTTCAATAAAGTGCCTTTGCCCATTTTATGAAAATCATTCTCTGCAATTTTGGGGTTAAGTAATTAAAAAGTTAAGCTTTGCGTGCCTAACATCAAAGGCGGGATGACATTTGGTAGGCATGTCGAGGAGTTCATCAGGTGAGGTGCAAAATTTATAAAAAGCGAGGCCGCTACGAACTATGCCAATAGCTATTCTACACTACTCAATAAGTCAAAATTGTTAATGTATTTTTGTTTCTGAGATCAAGAACGCCAAAATTGCCATTTTACGCTAAAATCAGTCAAGATGTAATAGGCCTCGTAAATGCCATTAAAAATCAAATTGACCAAGATTTACTTATACTTACATTCTGATAGGCCTCTGTTTTCCAATATGATTAATCCAATAAGTGTAATGAGTATCGCCAATAGAGAAAAGAATATAATCTTGGCGCACCAGTGTCCACCAGTGCCATGTTCGTTCTGGGAGTGCATAAACACATCTCCTTCGCCTAACGCCGCCGCCGTGCCACGAGGCTCTTCTACTCCCAAATCATCTGAAATTATTAGCAATTTATTCTTATTCGACTCTTAAGATTGAAGGAATAAAAATTGTTTGCTTTATTACACTAACCTTTTTTTCTTTTTTTGTCTTTGCGCTTCCTCGGTTGTACGTCGCCTGACATGGTTCGGTCCGATCTGGCGCTTCGCAAGCGACAGAGATCCACTTATTGTTTCATAACCGTGAGTAAACAATGCAGTTATAATGCAATGAACTTTCAGACAAAGGCACGGGGCAGACGAGGATCCAAATGCGCAATTTTCATGAATAAAGGGCACTAACGCGGCGGCACGTTTTAAAATAACCTACACAGAACAGAAAGTATGTACAGCTTTCATGAATTTATTTTAGATTTTAACCTAAAAATAACCGCCGAAGACAGCTGAGAAGAAAAGTAGCCGAGCCGAAGAGCCAATCTACGGATCTAGTGATGTCCGTGATATGCCGATTGGACTAGTCACTCACACACTAGTAATTAAGAAATCCAGTTTACAAACACAAAGTTAAAATAGGTAAAAAGAGTAACGATTGGACGTGTTTTTAACTATAGCTTTTATTACTTACTAGCGGCCCGCTCGCGACTTTGTCTGCGTATACACCCTGTATCCCGTGACGAATACCAAAAAAATATTTTAGGTACACAATCCTCGTCCTGACAATTACGAAAACAGCAAAAAAAGATTTAGCCAAATAGATGCAGCCGTTCTGAAGTAATGCGCGTACAAACATTTCGGCAATTGATTTTTATTAATACCTATATACTTACATACTTCTTGAAAACTACAATATTTACTAAAAAATAAATGAATTCTGTTTGCACAAGATTGATGATTGATTGATGTGTTGAAAAGTAATAGTTACTTAAGAATAAACGTAAACTTTCGGCAGCAAAAATCATTAATAAAGATCAGTTAACATCGTCAATACTATTTTTCTTTGAATACTTACATTGGAGCTTTTTCATGTTTATGCTTATAACTTAGGTTAACACAATGTTAAAACAACTCAGAAGTTTATATTTTAATACGCAGCTTTTAAAGAGGCCTATTACATTATTACATCTCGACTCTGATTTTTGCGTAAAATGGCCAATTTTGGCGTTATGGATCTCAGAAACAAAAAAACATTAACAATTATGACTTATTGAATAGTGTAGAATAGCTATTGGAATAGTGCGTAGGGGCCTCGCTTTTGTAAATATTGCTTAACTTTTTGATTAAACCCAAAATTGCAGAAAAAGATTTGCATAAAGTGCGCGAAGGCACTTTTTTGAGCTCATCGATTGAACTACTGTTCTAAACAAGTGAAATAAAAAATTACAATGTTATCTCTTATATAGTCAAATAGTGCGTAGCGGCCTCGGAATTTTTAGATACCATTGGTTTAATATAGGAAAAAATCTTATTCTAAACCAAAAAACTTCGAAAATCGCTGTAAGTTAACTGTGAATATCTCCTATCTACGATAATATTATTGAGCAAAATTTATACCAGAGTAATTGTTAATTCATGAGGAATAAAGATTTTATAATGAATTTATTATCCTATTTCGATAAAAACGATAAATACAACTGCAAAATTACTACAAAATGCGATGCGCCGGCCGTCCGAATTTAACTTATGCTCACAGAATGGAGATTTGTAATATTATGCACAAATTTATTATCCTATTTCGATAAAAACGATAAATACAACTGCATAATTACTACCAAATGCGAAAATGGTAATTTTACGCAAAAATCACATCTAGATGTAATAGGTCTCTTACACTTGACTTGAATAAACATATAAGTTGTTACAAGGTTGATCCTCGTAACAACTTATGTTTAGGATTTCAATACCTAGGCTGCGTCCCGTCGCTTCACTCGAGTGCACTCGAGCGCACTCCGGAGCGCGCTCTAACCGTTCCATAGCTTGGTGAAATTTTACTCTGATGGCTGTCAGTGCGTAGTTTCATCCGTTTTGTGGCCCAGAGCGCAGCAATGAAACCACCATCAAATCGGATGGTTGTTTTACACTCTGACAGCTGTTTGACGTTTATCATTGTTATAAAGTGTCAAAGTTTGCAATTGTTGTTAAAACATCTCGAAAAATTCCGCCTGTTGTTTCGTATTGTTTTACTTTTTAATAATGTTGTTAAATATAGTATAAAAGTGGAAAAATGGAGACAAAAGAAGAATTTTCTCTCATTTTGGACAGGAATACTTCAGAATAGGTTATAAAAACAACTCGATCGTTCCGTGGCTCTACACCCAAAACGACGGAATGCACTCCTATAATACTAGTAGCTAGCCGATATCGCGGACATCACTAGCAACTGTCAAAAACCTGACAGGTGTATCAGCTGAGAATGACATTTCGTTTAGCTTCGTCTCTCTCTTCCCCACTCGGGCGGGCCAGTCAAGCTTACAAAAGCAAAGCAAACTTAGATTAAAACAAAAAGGGAAGATACGGCATTAGCGTGTCGTGAGTGAGCCGCCAAAATTAGGCCTAAAGGCACAATTTCACTTCAGTCACAATTTGCCGAGCGAACAGGCTACATCGCCCTATTGCAGATATTCTACTGTGTGAAAAAGAGAAAGACGCTACTCCGCAGTGGCGTCGGAATCGGTCGTACGTACTCGTCTGATGAACGTCAGGATTGAGGAGCCACCCCTAATTTTTAAAGGAAAATCATACCATCAATTAGTAGTATAAAAAATAATTTTGTAGGACAAATTCTGGAATTTGTAGTATAATACTTTCTAAGGTACATCAATATAAAGCTGGCTCCTCAATCCATACAGTATGGATTGAGGAGCCACCCTAGAACTCGGAAAGTAATGTAGTTACATTTTTGAAAATTTTGTATGTTTTAGTAGGTATTTTGTAGGTTATCTACAAAAAATTACAGTGCGGTACTGCCGAAATTAAATAAAATACAATAGTTTGGTTGTGGCTCCTCAGCCCGTATACAAAAGCGTGAATTCCTGTGAAATTGATCCACATATTAATATATTCGAACTAATGGACAATTAGTAGTATGTATGCTTGAATTTGTAGTATAGAAATAAAATAGCAAGATTAAGTAAATTAGCTAAAAAAACACATGTCATCTGGCTCCTCAATCCAGACACTTGCATTTAAATAATTGACTGTATCTACCTAACTATAGAAGATAATCAAAAGCTTTATATGCCAATATTTAGTAGAAATTTCTACTAAATATCTATGTACAAAATAACATTGTACAATTTGGTCAAAGGAAGTTATGATGATTATTCGATATTCCATATAATTCACTATATAGGGTGACCATATCGATACTGGCAAAGAGAATAAAAATATGGTTAAGTACCCGTATTAAGGTAGCGTATTGTATGTTTTGCTTCGTATGTACAAAACGTTACGCGTACGTAACGTTTTGTAATAATTAATTAATTAGATTATTTATTTATTTATTTAAATAATAAAATGTAATGCGTACGTTAACTTAAAGTAAATGAGACACTAACCCGCATTGGGCCAGCGTGGGAAAGCCTGTTCCCAGCAGTGGGACGTGTAAGGTTGTTGATGATACTCATGTGGTATTTCCGACTGCTGATACAATTGATTATTAAAATGAATACCTACAACTCTTCATACTCTAGTTTTTGAACACGACCAGAAATGGAATTTATCACAATTGCGGTTATATAGCATTTGTTTAAGTTTATAGGAAACATAAACAGAATTTTACAAATTGTCATGAAACTAACTTAGTTCTGGTAAAGAATCATAGATGGCTCTTTTATTTATTTGTTGATTCCTAAATCACGCAAACAGGTTTACATTCTAAAAATTCTTAAGAAAAATGTAACACTTTATCTAGCTTTCGATCACTACTAATAAACCATACATGTTTTGTGGTTTTGATTGAAATCTCAACCTCGACCTTTTGATTAATTATAGTAAGTACTTACCTACATTAAATACTATTGTAGTAATATAAAACTAACTAATTAACAAAGTAAATATAAAAATAAGAAAACCTGAACTCTTAGCATCATAGGATGTAAACTAAAGATTGCGTGGAAAGATTGCTATATCGTTGTTGTTGCTGAGCTGACGTAAATTAACTGTGTCGCGTAGCGGTGATAGAATACTACCACCCTCTTGGGTGACGTAAAAGGCAACTTTCGGACTAAAGACTGCACATACATACATCCAACAGCATAGAACGGCGATAGGCTCATCACCTGTCACGCTGAGCACATCAGCACTCGCTATTTATTGAAAAGTGGACTATGGTAAAGGACTGCTTTAATTTGCTGTCCTTATTGCCTAGTCTCTGTCTAAGCTTTCGGGGATAATAGTCGTGATTATATGTTAGCATGTGTTTGTACCTACTAATTAAGTTTTCATGGAACATTATCAAAATGCAAAGACAAAATATAGAAATTTGGAGTCATTTTTAAAACTGTAGAAAAACATTATCTTTTAAAGCAACTACCTACAACTAATTTAACATTTTTAAAATATTTTGAAGTACAACTTACGATTTTAATGAACCTTTAAAAGAAAGGACTGAAAATGTTGGTATAATATGTAAAAGTCGAAATCACTTTCATGTTTAAATCTTCGAGTTGGCAACATTACGCTAGAGCCGAGTAATAAGCGTGTATACCTACCAAACTGTTGTAAACCGAAGTTTTCAACAGCGGTTTACAACAGTGTGGACAGTTGTTTGCAACGAAAGGAGACCCGGCGTTTTATGCATAAGTTGTATACCTACTTTTTTAATTTTTAATCTGTAATTCATTGTCATCTGGCAATATCTGTCAACAAATGACAGTTGTACAGCCGCTAGCTGTAAAATCAAACATACTTGTGACGGAAAACATCAACGGCGGTTGTAAACTAAGTGAAAGCCTTGTTTTCAACAAGTGTGGACGGAATACAACAGCGCACAGTGTGGGAAAAACGCAATCTAGCGGGATTTAATTCCTAATCGCGCTAACCTAATGGTTTATGTAATAAATAGTGTTATTTAGTGCTTCAATTAAATAATAATACTAGGAAGTTACAAACCATGTTATCTTATTACATTACAAAAAACGTATGCAGTAGGTACAAATTTATTGTTATTTAAATTAATCACTTAATTTACCATCTATCATATTTGAGCTGGATTCTGTTAAGGTTTTTCCGGGAAATGTTACCCATTGAACTCATTGAAAGTTCTCTTACGATAGCAGCAGCAGCATCTCTTTAACCAGATTTTCGAAGATTACATTCAGTCGCAATTATAATTTCTTCAGGGCTAGTGGACTGGAAAAGATTTTGAACTTTTTGTTTTTTTGTTTTATCGCAACATTCCATAAGACATTTTTGTGGTCTTCCTGGTGAGATGGTACATCTCGCAAAACACTATCTGGCCAGTTAATGTAATTTAACCATGTTATATTTTTGTTCAACAAGCGTTCACGATGTCTACCGCTTGCTGCCCATTTTTCTTCAAATTTGCTGCACAACTTTCTTAAAAAGTCCTTAATTTCCTTCACAGCATCTTAAGAAAACTCACTTGATCTTTTACAAACGCAAAAATAGCATTAAATCGCTCGTTTTTTGCGTTTGCAGTCCAAATATCGAAAATTTATTTTTTTGGTATTTCGGTAGGCATTCTGAAAAAGGAAAAAAAATGTATGGGTGTCGCAAAAAATCGCAAAATGTATCAACTGTACTTTAAAGTTAAGCCTCTGCACTATTGAGTAAACTAAAAGAAAATACAGGATAATACGGGCGTTTTGATATATGCACAAATTTGTTTACAAAATCTCTCTAAAAAAAGAATATTTTTACCTCAGCTTTGAAATGATGTTTCTTTAATCATAGTTTCATTATAAGTTCCAAAAAATATACTTGAACTTACCTCAAAGATATACACAATCCAACAATAAACCAAAAAACTCTCTTGTGTCTATAAGTACATAATCAGAAATCGTAATAACAGTTGATGCTTTAAAAATATCGCATGAAATGTAAATGTACGACGAATATTGTTTACCCACTTTAACATTTTTTATTTTTTATTTTGAGTTACTTACAAAACAAATTCTTAAATGCAGAAGTGACTAGTAGGGTCTTAGGTATAAACAGGCAATACGGTATCTTCAATGAATAGATGTCGATATTTTCAATTAAATCCAGCTAGATTGCGTTTTTCTTAGACTGTGCGGCGGTTGTAAACCAGCCTCCGCCAAGGTGACCTGGTGGGGAGGCTTGTTTACAACAGTCTGGTACACGCTTTTTGTGCGTTACAAGCAGTGTTGCCATTTTTAGCAGGATCCTGCTTTTTTAGCATTTAGGCTACCTGCAGCAGGATGTTTAGCATTGTAAAATTTTTCATATTTGGACATATTTCTGTAACTGTTTTTTTAATTATTATTTTAATTCTTTCTTCCAGAATCATAAATCCTAAAATTTTTACGTACATAAGCAACAAATCTACTTATTTAATAGCCCTATTGACATCCCTTCTTTGATATACTTAAATAGTGTAATTAAACAAAATTTGATCCACTTGATTAATAATAATTTTGTATCTTTATTGTACGTACATTAATATAAATGAACTTGGCTTTTTTCAGTAACCACGTTGTATGTAGGTTGAAGATAGCGGTGTTATTTGTAATTTGTTAGAGGCAGTGGCAATACTGCTTACGTGGTTTACAACAACGTCCACACAGTGGACCGCCCGCCAGAGGAATCGCAGCAAGTTTATAAATACGCTCCCGCAAACCAAGGTCGTAGAAAGGTCAACCGAAATTTCGTTGCAAACATCTGACTACTTTAATACATTTTTAAATATAGGAAAAGCAAAGAGATTGATCTCATACAGTCTTAATATAACGTTATACGTAATGTGTGTTATGCATCATTACATTTTTTGTCAAATAAAGGCTGTTATATAAGTGACAACTTATTTCTTTACTTTCGAACTTTAACTTTAACATACAAACATACATATAATTACGACTATTATTCCCGAAGGGTTAGTCAGAGACTAGGCAATTAGGACAGCAAAAGCGACTGTATTAAGTAGAGGATAAACTATGGTAGAGTACTCTCTACCATAGTCCATTTTTCACCAAATAGCGACTGCTCATATGTCAAGTGTAAGTTGTAATTTCACCTGATGGAGAGCTATCACCGCCGCCCATGGACACCCGCAAAACCAGTGGAATCGCAGACGCGTTGCCGGCCTTTAAGGAAGGAATAGGTTTAAGGAAGGAATAGGAATTGGGAAGAGGGGTGTGGGGGAGGGGCCTCCGGAACCCTCACTGGTCGGACAAAACACAACAGCACCAAGTGCCATTATTTAGCACCACCCAGGGGTCACGTGTAGGGTCTCAGGGGTAAACCTACGGACGCGAGTAACTATAACCCCCAAAAATTACTTTTATAAGAATCAATAGTAAAATGTATCGATTAGACTTTTTTATTTATAAGGTTCGGCTTAAAAGCTTTTGATGCCAGTGCTGTAAAGTATTACAAAATGGCAGATGTGGTAGATAGGACATGATGAAAGTTTCACTTTGATTCCTTTTATAATGTTTAAACATAATTTAATAGGTACGGAGTATCTTTTAGATATTTGTTTACATTAATTAGGCTGTAATTTTATTCAAACAATGTATTTTATTTCCCAGATTTAGGTCTTATATATCTGTCATCAGAAATAGGTTCTGATAAAAGTTTAACGTTTTAAACCCTTAACAAATGACATTACTGAATAAAAGGAACATGATGTGATTACAACAGTCCAGTGTAATATAGGTTTTAAAAATGCAAAGCTAGGTATGTATTTATCCAATATCATCGACACTTTTTCATACTTATTATGAAAAAGTGTCGAAAAGAAAGAACAAAATTTGCGTTAAAATTATATAAATAATATTTATAACATTATAATTGTTAAGTTCATAATAATATATATTTTGTTAAAACTTAATGTAAAGAACAATTTGTCCTGTTTTCATTCATATAACATGGTCACCCTTAGTGAATTGTATGGAATATCGAATAATCATCATAACTTCCTTTGACCAAATTGTACAATGTTATTTTGTACCTAGATATTTAGTAGAAATTTCTACTAAATATTGGCATATAAAGCTTTTGATTATCTTCTATAGTTAGGTAGATATAGTCAATTATTTAAATGCAAGTGTCTGGATTGAGGAGCCAGATGAAATGTGTTTTTTTAGCTAATTTACTTAATCTTGCTATTTTATTTCTATACTACAAATTCAAGCATACATACTACTAATTGTCCATTAGTTCGAATATATTAATATGTGGATCAATTTCATAGGAATTCACGCTTTTGTATACGGGCTGAGGAGCCACAACAAAACTATTGTATTTTATTTAATTTCGGCAGTATCGCACTGAAATTTTTTGTAGATAACCTACAAAATACCTACTAAAACATACAAAATTTTCAAAAATGTAACTTCATTACTTTCCGAGTTCTAGGGTGGCTCCTCAATCCATACTGTATGGATTGAGGAGCCAGCTTTATATTGATGTACCTTAGAAAGTATTATACTACAAATTCCAGAATTTGTCCTACAAAATTATTTTTTATACTACTAATTGATGGTATGATTTTCCTTTAAAAATTAGGGGTGGCTCCTCAGTCCTGACGTTCATCTCGTCTGTTGCGAAGCGACCGAGACGTCAACGCGCTACCTGCTGACTCCCTCGCGCTGACGTTGAAAGTTACCGCTTTGTCTCGCTCGCTCGATTTACACTTTATAGGTGTGCGTGTGTGAGTGTTTGCTTATGTAGTTGAGTAGGACTATATTTTGAATGACTACAAGTAGGAGCATGCCGTATCTTCCCTTTTTGTTTTAATCTAAGAAAGCAAAAGAATTATCTTCCTAGAAGTACTTTTACATTAAATATTATCATGAGTAAAGTTATTGTATTGTATGATGGATATTCTGAAATGACTAGTGATAAGGAGATGCTAGCCAACTGTTCTTGTACACTGATATTAGGGCAACATAATATTATAGTGGATACCATGACTGCCTGGGACTCAGAAAAAATCATAAAAGGTTTGTTTATTATTAAACAATATAATCTAGTCTATAATAGTTTAAAAAAATAATTTCTTACAGCATTACAAGAACACAATGTCGTTCCCAACATGATACACTATGTTATATCAACGCATGGTCATTCTGATCATATAGGAAACAACAACCTCTTCCTTCAAGCAAAACATATTGTTGGATTTAGTATCTCATTCAAGGAGAAATACTTTTTTCATGATTTTGATAAGGGTAAGAGTTTAAATCTTTAGTGTACATAACTACTCAAGTGATTTTGTTAACAGCTTGTTTGAAAATAAGTATATTAAGTATTACCAATTGCCACTTCCTAGACCCATAATTCAACTTTCATATATTTTGGTAGTAAGAGTAGTAATACAAAAACTATAATATTTTCTAGGAGAAATTTATACTATCAATGACACCATCCAAATAACTCCTACACCTGGACACACACTGTCCGATGTCACAGTATTAGTCAAAACAAATGAAGGAACTGTTGCAGTAGCAGGTAAGTAACAGTCTAAGAGCCCGTGAACCCCAGACCTTTGTTATTTTATAAAAGCTGAAAGTTTGTTGGCGCGTGCTCCCAACACAGGTAATAACAATGGACCATTATGAAGTTCGGGTTACCGTGGCTTTTGCAGGTCAATAATAAAGATATACATTACAAATTATTATAAAGTATAAAAAAATAGATTGATGACTCTTACAGATTATAATAGGATTATTATTATAGTGTATAAACTTGCTTGTCTGGCAAGAGGTTAGAACTATCAAAAATGTCTGGCTAGTGAGGAAACATCTAATTATTACCCAAGTATTATATATAAAAATCACCGTTTATACTATAACGTAAGTAGAATTATTATAATTTCATGAACATAAAGGGTGTCTGGCAATGAATGACGTGATTTTTAATAATATTCTGAAGGTAATACTTACCAAAAAATCACACTTTATTATTTGATGATTTAGATCAGTATTTTACACACCTTTAGTACCATCTACCTGCCAAAGCCACGGTAACCCAAACTTCATAATAGTCCATCGTTCTTACCAGTGTTGGGAGCATGCGCTGACAAACATTCAGCTTTTATAAAATAACGAAGGTCTGGGGTTCACGGGCTCTCGCTCTTTAAGTATTTAATCTCAATTATTTTTAACTGTTATTTATTTAAGAATATAACCACTGTCTATTATTAATAATTTTAGGTGATTTATTTGAAAACTATGATGATATAGAGAACCCTAGTATATGGGTGTCAGCTGGCAGTGAAAATTCTAAGCTACAAAGAAAAAACAGATTTACAATTGCTGAAAGAGCAGACTGGATTGTACCTGGGCATGGTCCAAAATTTAAAGTCACTCAAGATATAAGAAACACTTTAGAAAAACAAGCATGTACCATGTCTTCATTTGAGGAAGGGATGTAAAGGTATTCTCTTCATATCTCTTAAAATGAGAGACAAAATCCATTTTATTTTTTATTAGATTAACAAAATTTTCACTTGCAATAAGAAGCAGAAATCAACAATATTTTAATAGGTAATGCTAACATTTAAAAAACAAGCACACTCATAATTTTTATGACCATCATGTAGGGTCCCCTGTAAGATGTTATCCAACCGCCCCATAAAGTGCAAGACAAAAAGATTATGCTACATTATAAAATCTAACATGTCTTTTTATGAAGTAGCTTCCTACTTAGATATAAAAAAAACTACGAAGCCACATTCAATAGTGGAATCACGGATATTCGGTCCACTTGCAAATATTTCAGACTTAGGAAATGCTACCTTTAATAATACAGAGAAGTACTGGGAGGTTATAATTCACCTACTTAGAGAGTCTTTTTCCTTTATTTACCCTTCATTGTAAATACTACGAATAAATTGTGTATGTGGTGATATGAATTTAATGATGACATTTAATCATGGTTCTGTGAAGGAATACAAATTCAATTGAAACTATAAGAAAATTATAACTCTGAGAATTACTTACTCTCTTACTGGAAGGAATTACCATTTGTCACCTTCATAGGCATTTCTGCCGCCAAAAAGCAATGTCCAGCATTGCTGTGTTCCCATATGTCAATCGGTTGCGGTGACCGCTTAACATCAGGCGGACCGTAATTTTAGTGGTCGACATAGGTAAATAAAATAATATCTAAAAATAAAGCAAATATGGGGCTTCCCCTCACAAATAATATTTAAACAAGATTCATGTTAAAACACACCTTTTTACTGAAATCGGAAATATTCATAAAAAATACATAATAAATCTCTAACAAAATAATTATAATATATTGAAAAGCATTTGCCCATTTAATGAACAATAATTTTATAGACAATATTGTACAAGAATTTAGTAAAATACAAGTAATTGAATGAATATACATATAATATCGAATATATTATATCCATCATTAACTGGATTTTAAAATACATTTACAATGTAGACTAGATATAAGACATTTTGATAAGTAAAAAAAATAGAATAGTAGACTTGAATCTTGATACACGCAGAATTGTAAATAACAAAGCAATCCCTTATATAGTTGGTCTGTCTTACATGTCACAAAAATCACATCAGTTTATTAACACAATTAGCTAAATACTTGGAGCTTTTTCGTAATCTATATGCTATTCACATCATGGTTTTAAATAGTACAACTAGGGCAACCTTGTTCTGTGTCATAATTATGTTGCTACTTATATTAAGCTAAAATGTAAGTAGAGATATCTCCACCAGTTTGGTATATAGCCTTTGTAGTGTCACTTGATTTATGTATCTTCTACTTACTTTACCCAAAGATTAGATTGTTACTAGTGTCGATATGCCCCTTATCCCTCATCTTAGTCTCACTAGCCGTTCGGCTCACACACATTAGGACGTGCCACTAGCTAGATGATTAAATCTGTTAGTGTAATTTACTTTATTCAATCGGCGCGTTCTCAGTAATTTATTTTGCATGAAATAGTGTAGAAAGCATATTGCCGGCTATAGGTACGCTGCGGCTCATAATATATTTTAAAAGTAAATAAATAATATCCTATACGTTGACATCTCATATCTCTGATATCTCAAGTCTAAATTTTGATACTGAAAAGAAGATACACGTCAATAAACTAGTCCAATAGCTAGCAGACTAGTGGAGATATCTTTAATCAACTGTGGCACTCAGTTTATAACATAACGTTGTTCGCAAAATGTCTAAATATTACTTCCGGTGATACCTTCTACAGAGATCCGTGTGTCGACGAGTCCAGGCCACAATTGCTGCGTGCAATAATTAAGAACATTTCTCTATTAATTTAAACATTTTGCCATTTATATATCACAGCCCAATTCACTATACCCTACTAAGCTTAAACATGCCCATATCCGTTCCGTACATTAATTGATAGCTGCAACCAAAAGTAAAGACAAATATAATCGTTATCAAACAAATAAATAAATATTGCCAGAATTAACACCAAAGTAAAAGAATCTTGTAGATTAGAAAAAATAAACCAATTGAAATATATATTCAAATAGATGTTGCTTTAAAATTCAAATGCAAGTACAGAAAAATAATTCAATAATTGTTCACCTGTGGGTCAATGCTTGTAGGAACTGGTTGCGGTTCGTCAATACAGAGATCAGAGTCAGAATCAGTTCTTCGGAGACTATTATCCTGAAAACAGAGAGTAACTGATGAAAATCTATTTCGACATCAACAATATGTACTCATATTTGGTCTGTGGCGGCTTCCGTCAAACTAGTGCCAGGAGGACTTCGTTAACTTGCCGACCAGGGAGACCCGTAGAAACGGTTGTCCCGCTGGCCGCCCATGGCATAGTGCAGGGGCCCAAGCGAGCCTAACCAGCTCGTGAGGCTGCCTCACCATGCCACCCATAATCTCGGGGTGGTCCGTCGTGCCGGTTGGTGACCGGAAAGTGGAATACCGGCGGCCATTTCCGAAGGGGTCAGGAGGTTAATGAAACTTGTCTGTGGGCAGATTCCTGGGGAAACAAGCCACCACACTTTGATCATTCGCATCGCGGCGGCATCATTTTCATCCTGAAAATGTGTGCAGCGGAGTTGTCCCCTGTGTTAACGCGTCTGTACCGTCTCTCGCTCTCTTCGGGTTGTGTGCCGGAATCTTGGAGAGAAGCTAATGTGCAACCGATCCCTAAGAAAGGAGATCGGTCAGATCCGAATAATTACCGCCCCATAGCCGTAACTTCAGTCTCGTGCAAGATTCTAGAACGAATGTTGAACAGACAGCTTATTCTATACCTAGAAGATCACTCCCTAATTCACGATTGTCAATATGGGTTTCGGCCAAAACGGTCACCGGGTGATCTAGTGTACGTCACACATCTCTGGGGTGAGGCTCTTGACAAGCGTGCGAGTCACTGGCCGTTAGCCTTGATATAGCCAAGACTTTTGATCGGGTCTGACACAAAGCTCTTCTCTCCAAGCTCCCGGCCTTTGTTTTGCCCACTCAGCTCTGTACATGGATCGCTGGCTTCCTGCATGAGCATAGAATCCGTGTCATTTCGGATAGATGCGTTTCGCGGTTTATGTCAGTGAACGCTGGTGTTCCTCAAGGCTCCGTCCTATCCCCCACGCTGTTCCTTCTGCATATCAATGACATGCTTCCTCTTGGAAACATTCATTGCTATACAGATGATAGCACAGTGCATGGGGGATATAACGGTTATCCAACGGCTAGGCGGGTAGATACCGAAATGAAGCGAGCAAATCTTGTCATTGAGCTCGATCGGGTATTGGACCGCATTTCCAAATGGGGCTCCGATAATTTGGTGGAGTTCAATGCCAAGAAAACACAGGTGTGCGCTTCACAGGGAAAAAGTCGCCATTCCTTCCCTTTCCTTCTCTTCAGGGTACATCTCTAAACCTGCAGAGCAGTATTAACATGCTCGGTATGGATATCGCGATCTGAACCAAAAGGACTACATCGAAACTGTGATCATAAATGCCTTACGTAAACTCGGTGTCCTGAACAAGGTGCGGCGATTCTTCACGCCTGATCAGTTGTGTCTATTATACAAGACACTGGAGCGGTCTTGCGTGAAGTATTGCTCTCACCTTTGAGACGGCTCCGCAAAGTACCTTCTCGATGCCTTGGACAGATTGCAGCGACGCGCTGTGCGCATTATCGGCAATGCAGAAGTCACTAACACTCTTGAGCCTTTGCAATTGCGTAAAGATATTGCGTCACTCAGCGTATTTTACCGTTTATACCATGGCGAGTGCTCTGAAGAAATCTTTGACCTCATCCCTCCTTCTCCCTTCCTCCATAGGAGTACGCGTGTTGCTCTCCGGAGTCACCAATTTACAGTCTCTAATATTCCATCACGCACAAAGAAATTTGGTGACTCGTTTCTTTGTCGCACCTCCAAAAGATGGAATAGTCTAGCAGCACACGTATTCCCAGCGTGATTTGAATTATGCAATTTCACAAAAATAGCATAATAATTTCAAATCACGCTGTAAAAAGTGGGTTATGTAATTATCATTCTCCCTGTTACTGCAAGCTGGCAACGTCGCACGCGCAAAATATACCGCACGAAGCGTCCCGCCCCCACTCCGCGTGGTATTTTCGTACGCGGACATGTTCATTCGAAGTGCATTTAGTCAACTAGCTAGATCTGCGCTATTTTGTTGTGTTTAAGTTAAAAATATATGTTGATTAAATAATCAACTTTGTTTTATTTGAAATCAATATTTTATCTTCAATGGTCAAGATCGAAACTAACATCGTAGATCGTTTTAAGAATGGTAAAGCAAATTAAATAAAAATTTTAGATAGTATTAAATTTTTATCCGGTATTTAAAAAGAAACCCGGTATAAATGGGTTTTATTTAATTTTACCCTTTTGTCCTTTTTTCCTATCCTTCTAATTTTACCCACCCCACCTGCCCATCTCTAGTAGTATGTGACAGAGGTGTCATAGTCAAAGATGAATTTCATTTATTAACAAAACCAATTAGTTTTAAGGAGTTTCTCCCGTGTTCTTTTCGCAACAACACGTGTTGTGAGACTCCATTTTAATTCAATCTACCGTACAATACTTAATGTACTAAAAATAAATACCACTTGAAATTGGCTTAATGCTAAATGCGAAGCCATTAAATAAGCTATAATAATAATAAATTAGTTTTAATAATACTTCATACGACACAATCGTTTCAATCAAACCCTGTCCCGGCTGGGGCATTGCAATGGTATGATTGGTAAATAAGCTACTTACTCCTTGGGTGTACTGGTGGGTTGTAGTGAGCAGATTCGCCAATGGTCGCATGAAGGCGGGCAGGGTCTCCGTGAGCGGTGGCCTCGCGTGTGTTAGCAGAGGCTTTAGCAGACGCGAGTCCACCGCGCCCCATAAACGAGCCAGGCGAGCTTTCTCACCAGTTACGCCATCTCCGTCGCCTCGGCTACTCTCCTGATGAGCCAATCAAATCAACTATTTAGAAAAATGGTCACATGAAATTTTTTATATTCTTATTGTGTTTGCCTTCTACCAAGGACGATATATAATAAGGACTGCCATTCTCCATACAAGCGAGCGTAACTTTTAATATAGTTATAAAATGTTTCGATAGATGTCTCCGGTAGTTTCAAATTGAAATATTGTGCAAAATTAAGTAATCCTCTTGCAGCAGCTATTTGTCACTTTGTCAAACGAACTTAGTAATACTACAAATTTATGTTAGATGGCGCTCTGTAAATTAAAAATGTTTTCGTTTCCTCACGAACTATATTTTACAAACAACTAAAACTTGTTTTTTTTTATTTGTACCTAGTTTAAGTATTATATTAATGTAAAGTACTCACATTTAAACTCGTGTGGACTCACAAAGATGCCTAAAATACTTACTTACATTAACGCCATCTAGACGTGAATAAAAGAAACTGAAAGCAAGCGCTCTGTCTCTAGCGGACTTTTTTAGTACCTTTATGTAGTGGTGGTGGCGCCGTCAAGCGGAAGTGTACGTATCTCGTAAATTTTTGACTTATTTCCGCGCTACGCTCTTTTGTATGGAGATTGTCAGTCTTTATTATCTTATTTGTCTATGCTTCTACGCTCACTTAAGTATTTTACTGCATTTAAAGGAGACCCGGCGTTTTATGCTTAAGTTGTATACTTTTTTAATTTTTTAATCTGTTATTCATTAATTAACTGGCAATATCTGTCAACAAATGACAGTTGTTGACAAATAACAGCCGCTAGCTGTCAAATCACACATGACGTGACGGCATTGTTGACATTTCTCTTTTTTAAAAGCAAAAGAATTATGGTTTATGCAGCCACGTTAGACATTTTTAAAGTAACATGTCTGTTTTTGATGACTTAGTGTTTCCATATTATAAAATATTAATAATTAAATATTTCCTATACGCGATTCGATAAAAATAAGACAAAACTTGGTTTAGGCAGCAAATAATATTAGCTATACTTTATGACCACATTCTATTGTATACAAATTAAGCATTTTTTCTATGGAAAGTGCCGGTTCTCCTTTTAAGGAGTGTATAATACATACTAGTTTCTAAACATTAAAAAATGTGGTTGGTAGACAACATTTGTAGCTTGATTAGAAATGGCATACATTGGGAAATACATATCCCATCAAAAACATAATATATACATGTTGTACATGTAGAAAAATGCACAAGTCTCGCAACGCACTTCTGCCGTAAAAAGTTGTGAAATCAATGTAAACCAAGTCGGTTATTTCAGCACCAGTATCAATGTGAACAGCTATCCACCCACTTTCTCATAAATTGATACCTTTTTAGTTAGCTAACAAAATTTTATAGTAACCATTTTTTTCTTAAATAGAGTGACTTGACAAACGCACACAGCAACATAACCTCCTAAGTAATTTTTTAATACATAGTTCTCCCACACCGTTATGCTTGATGTGCGGCCGACTATACATGCCAGCAAATTATTAAATATTAACGACCATGCGTTTATCTATCATGTTTCCCCACAACATATTTTTATAAATTAAAAAATATTATACATCAGAAGCAAACAAAGGAATTTTGAGTATATAGTGATAGTAGTATAAGTTATGTTATAAGAAAATCGCCATACTGCGCATTACATAATAATTATACTATGGAAACCATGTTAATAGAATTACCAAAACCTGTATTTCGTTTGCTAGCCCCTGTGTTAGTAAAATAAAAATACGGTACATACGTTATAGTCTAGTTGCCAAGGCATTGTGACTTGCTTCTCTCCATTTCCCCACTTAACTACCATGCGGCCAGTCTAGATATCGAGAGGAAACCAAAGAAACTAAAATAAAATCACATGCAAAATGTTAATAAAGTGCAAAGCTAATAAACATTTGAAAGTAACGGCTGAACACTAACACTTTTCGCATTTCTGCAAAGCCACTGAAATACGTAGCCAACTTTACAAACTAACTGCCAAACTCGGGGACGCCAAACAAATAAATTAATAGTGCAGTATAATAGAATGGATACCGAGATCCGGCACCAGAAGTGTTGACCGCCACAAGGTTAGATCGGAAGATATAACTAGCCGAGAGACCCTGGATCCAGAAACCCAAGATCATTGTTAGTATCTTCTTTAATTGAGTCTGTAATCTAGCAAACTTAAAAGAGCCTGAATCTCACTCCTAATACGGCAGTGGGATATATTATATTACCACCATATTTTGAACTTTATTCGATTGAGATAAGGACGAAAACCAATGAAAAATTTCAACATGCTGTGCCCGTTTAAGGGTTAAACAGAGTACTTTATATGGGAGTAGCAACAAACTGTAAAGTATGCTTAAGAGGGTGCCGCGCGATCGCAAAACCTGACATAAGTCTCATAATGAACTTCAAAGCAAAATCAATCATATTGATATTTAAAATTAGAACTATTCTGCTTTGAAGTTTCAGACCTAGTAATTTGATTAGAGCAATGTTTTTATTCTGCGAAATGTACAAAACCATCACGAGCTTGTGTTAGAAATTAAAATTTACTTTTTTAAGATGGGGGCGACCTGCAAAATATCAATACAAATATTTTCATGTAAGAATTATTGTTACATGCGTAAAATTTAGAAAATTGTCGAAAAAAATGTTTTTAGGAGTCATTCGATTTATGTATTGTTTGTTATTGTTTAAAGAATTTGTTTCAAATTTCAAAAAGGCCACGACCTTGTGCAATGAGCAAGCTAACTTACGGAAGTATTTTAATTCAGCGCATAGTACAAGTAACTAAAAATACGTAAATTTTCACAATTTCGTGCAGGATCCCCTTAAATAAAAAGATTAAATACATACATACATCCTACATCACGCCCGTTTCCCAGAGGGGTAGGCAGATTTCCATTTGCTACGATCCTGACACACCTCCTTTGACTTCACTTAAGCTCGTATTCTAAAACGAAACTCAAAATCAAATCCATGATTGAATACTGTTAGAAAGGGATGGCGATATATGCGATGAATAGCACCATCCCTTTCTAACTGTACTCAATACTGATTTGAGTGTGAGTTTGATTTTAGAATACGAGCCTAACTCTCATAGCATTCTTCATACATGCTCGTCGAATAAAGCCGGGTCTCCTGCGACACTGTTTTGTGTTTTCTAAGCCCCCTCGTACACAAGGCTACGCAAATCTTCGATACTCGACAATTTTAGTCTCCAAGAGACTACCGCCATACAAATCCATTGAGGTTCGTACACGAGTCGCGTCGCCACATTTGTCCCGCGATTCCAATTTGTATGGCGGTAGTCGCTTGGAGACTAAAATCGTCGAGTATCGAAGATTTGCGTAATATGGGCCCATATAACAAAATATGGGCCCATATTTTGTTAGATGTTTGATGTTAGGTGTTAGAAAACACAAAACAGTGTCGCAGTCGCAGGAGACCCGGCTTAAAGATTATTGAAAAAAAGTTTTTACAGCGTCAATACTATTATTGAATCTCTACAGTATGGATGCTAAGTAATTAACGTCTGTGAGTGCGGCAGTTAGATGTGTACTTAATCAATACTTTACTGCGAAAGCGATCTTAATCGTTTTAATATACAGCCGTTGACTATCAATTAACTCCACCAAACTTTATAATATTAAACTTAAACCATTAAAAATGCTTGTTTTCAGTACATAGTTTATGTACATGCCAGTGAGTACAATATATCTGTATAACTTGAAATAATACAATACATAAGTGGTAAAAACTTGTTAGTGTTTTATACCATTAAAAATAACGTGCAATATAATATGAATTAAGAATTGCGTGCATTTGTTTTTTTTATAATTCTTACTGTTGCTCTGTCGCAACTGGGTGGTTGAGTCGAGTCCAAATTCCTGAGGCCAAAACCCATATCGGAGGGCTGAATAACAAACACATGTTTATATTGCATGTATATACCAATCTACATCCCATATTCAAATATACGTAGTTATAAATAGTACCAAAACATCAAAACTAATTTTAAGTATTATAGTAATACTTTTTATTAGGATATGAATTGAGCCTTTAAAAACACATTATTTATGAAAAGGTTACAATGAGTTAGTTACATGATTAAATTGTTAATAACGAGTAAATACATAGTCATGCCTTAAAAGAGTTAGTGTGAAATAATATACTTAAAGTACTATCCGAGTACGGTACTCAATTCACAATCTATGGATTCGTATTCTTTTGAGGCAGTATATAATCTCGAATGCAAACTTTTAATGCACACTAACAACGACGGTGTCAAAACATTTGCAAAATAAAAATTGACTTTCCAGACTCTGTTTAGTTCCCGAAATAGAAGTACAGAAGTTCGACTGACAAGACAGATCACAAAACACCTAATAAACTCTTCGATCATCTAAAATGATCTAAGAAAAAACTATACCATTTAAGCTCGGTGTATCAATACATCTTTATTTTAAGGTATACTAAACCAAATTTAGCGGATGTAGTGTAGTTACTTTGTCCTGTCTCGTCAGACTAAATAAACATACTTTGCTGAATGGAAGTTTTCTTTACAATTTGATTAGGTACAAACCGTCTGTATAATTTGCAAGACATATTATAGCAGCGCCATCTTGTTTCAACAAGTTAAACAGGTGGCGTAGCTTCGACATCTAATATTTAGTGGTTGTAGGTACAAATCTGATAGTAGTAATTCTGTACTCTATAGCGGTTATGATATAAGCATGTGACATCAGTAAGCAGTTAGTAGCAAGCACATCAGCGATATACGTACCGGTTGACTGGAATCCGTGGCCTGGTATAGCTGCCACAATAATGTCTTATTAATTACATGCGTGGCACTGCCCGTATGCGCGGCTTGTGCGTGCCCCTAGTCACCCATTTTTATCGTACGGAAAATAATGTTGTGACCTACTCAATTTGTACAGTGCTTTTTAAACTACCTTTCACCCGAATGTTCAATGTATATGCAAACATAATAGCAAAATGTTACTATTTAGTAAATGTTTATGTAATATAACAAATATAATAGTTATAAAAGAAAACGATATATAGCACAATTTACACATAGTAACATTACTATTCTACGAATGAATGTACTATCGGCCTTACCGTCGCTTTACCAGCTTGCAGAAATTTTCGTATAAAGCGGTGTGCAAAGGATTTTGTTTTTAAGGGCGTATTTTTATTGGTCGTTAGCGCCCGCATGCGGGGTGCAGGAAGATTTTGAAACGCATTCCACAGGGCCCAAAGTTTTATACTTACATTCGAAAAGGTCTTCTCTTTATTTCTGAATCCCATTAAAAATCCATCCGCAGTTGTAAATCATGGAACCTTTGGTTAGTCCTAATGCGGGGCCTCCCCGCATTTGGAGTAACGACCGACTTATCGAGCAATGAAAATGCGCCTTAAGACTAGTAAAGCGACGGAGTCCGCTATAGTAGGTCTACACTCGACGACGTCATTGCTGAGTGCTGACAAAACTAAATAAATGTATACAGGATCGGAGCAGCGGTGGCGAACTTGTGAAACTAACTTATTACTAGGTGGCGATAATTGATCATAAACAAATTATGGTTAACTCAATAATCAAAAGATGGTGAAAAAACAATTACTCAGCATTCTGACGTACTGGTTGACCACAAACATGAGTGGTCGGCAGTGGCAAGGCAGTTGCGTTAATGCCATTGTAACAATGGTTAGTCTTACAAAGATCTCAAGGAGTCTTACAACTCCGCTTGCCGATCCAAAACAGCTCGTGTTCGTTACCGAAAAGTATTTTTATACTATCTTATGATATTCTCTGTGCGGTCTGAGCTCATTATTTTGACTTGGATTATTAAGAACAGACTTAACTTAGGTTATTAAGTAAAGTTAAATTATCTTTGCAAAACCAAAGACTAAAATATATATTATAATTGGTTTTCACTGTCAGTTATTACTGTCGGAAAGCTACGCAACTTAATTAAAATAGTGTATTGTATTTGTGAAAAAGATCTAAAAATATTAAATGACGTCTGAAATTATCAACATGGTGAACAAATATTTTGTGTCTTAAATAACTAAGTACTTACTTATGTTGTATAAGCATAGAATAGAAAAAAACGACCAAGTATCTGTCGGATTATAGCGCAGTAAAGAGTTCCGTAGTCTAGAGTAACTCATTTGTTATAATTATTTAAAGATTGCGGTTTGTGAATGACATTTTACTTTTCACCCAAACATCTTAGAAACAGAAATGCTACGAAAATTATGCACGGCAATTCTTTAAGGTTGGACTTTAAATGAACCAGTCAAAAAACACATCACATCTAACAGCACAAAGTGTTGGGTCGAGGTTAACGAGGGCAGGAGATGCAGTATTTTGATTAGTATAACTTCTTCATCGATCGCAGAATCGAGAATGTTTTGGAACACTACTGCCCTAAATATTAGAGATATTTAGTTTTAAGATATAAAAATACAATAATCAGGTCACGTACCTACTCTTATCGTTTACTACGGAACCCTAAAAAGCAGAAGTAAGAAGTTTAAAAGCATAATTACAGCAGAAACACAAGGTACAATAAGCACTCGAAAATGTTAGTTTGGTTAAAAAGTTAATGAAAATCACAACTTTCAATTTAATGTTTAAATTGGCTTTGCATTATTTGCTTTACTCTATGCTGAGCAAATGAAAAATTGTGCTGAAACGCAAAATGTTACTAGCAGTGGAAATATATTGCTACAACGAAATTGAGAATGAATACTTACGCTCCTCACGTCACGATATGGCAGCGCTTCATTTTCATCATTTTGACCTTGCCTACACAAAACATATTAAAATAGTTTGTTACAGTCTATCAAAGTAAATTAATTATAAACCAGTGATTGGAATTATCACCAACGGTCATCCAAATCCAACCTCAACACAAATAATGTTATTTTAGATTTTATTTGGTGAAAACTAAATATATTTCAAATATTCAATATTTTTTATGTGTTTTAATGCAAATTGCTTTTAAAATCCATAATTTACGCGGATGGCAATAAAAATAATAGGTAATTATTTTTATATTATAGTACAGCTACGGACGGTCAACCTACCACAAAATGTCAAAACATTTTATCAATACATTTTGAACCTTATTGTTTTGATTATAACCATCAATATCGATTGAAGAAATATGCTAGTTTTGGATAAGTTTAACTGCTAGCGTGTGCACTTACCCGGTTGGTATACGCAAGTACGCGAGCGCGTGCGTCGCGGCGCCGCCCTGCAGCACCACAGTGGCGATGACGATCAGCGAAGTCGTGGTGAGCATGGCCTGCCGCGCTTCCGACACCGTGTTGCGTATAGCCAGGGCGAACGACATAGCGCCACGCAGTCC
This sequence comes from Scoparia ambigualis, assembly GCA_963921215.1. Taxonomy (NCBI): domain Eukaryota; kingdom Metazoa; phylum Arthropoda; class Insecta; order Lepidoptera; family Crambidae; genus Scoparia; species Scoparia ambigualis. The sequence continues at coordinate 17,328,944 of OY992504.1, forward strand.
TGTAAGTTAATTATTCATTAGTTGTGGAAGTTGTGTTGTAGGGTGGCTTAATAATAATTAATTATTAAATTAAATTTGTTTACGCTCACACAATTATCCAGGCCAAGATGATTAATTATTCTTTTGAAACTCGTTAATATGGTAAGTTAACGGATAAATATACATGAACATAAAAACACACAAACCCGAAATCAATTTAGAAACACAGTTTTTCTAGATATTGACCCGACTGGGAATTAAACCCGGGACCTCAGAGATGGCGCGTCGCAGACCCGGCGTGCTAACCACTCGACCACGGAGGTCGTCAATTATTAACACTTAAAACGCGGCGCCACTAGACACAATAGAAATGCTATTAATTGAGCTCTGATCAGTGTGCGGCCGCAGTTGAAAGGTTAAATGAATACTACCAACCTATCTCTTCCCTTGAGTGTCGTAAAAGCGACTAACGGACTAAAGATTGCACATACATCCAACAACATAAAGCGGCGATGGGCTCACCACCAAGGTGATAGGTTACAGTAGAATCTTCCCATTTGCATTGCTATGTGAAAAGGTTAGAACCTAAAAAGTTAAAAGTCTATGACTTTCATCAAAACCAGATCGAAACTTACCAGAGAAAAATAGCATATGCTGGAAGTTCATTGGTATTGGTGGTTTCCGTCCCAAGTTCAACAGGAAAGACAACGGGTAAATGTTCACAGCGCGGCCGATGGTTGAGGTTATCTGGTGTGGAAGTTAAGGTATACCTACCGTATATCGTAATGGTACTTATTAGTCGAGTTACTTTAAAGTAAAGTAAAGCCCTTATAAAGAAAGTTTAAAATCGCAATAACTTTGAATAAAAGTTTTTTATGTTTTTAAAAATCTCTGTAGGTATTTAACTTAACATTCAAAGTTTCAATAAAATTAGCTCGTTGGTTTGTAAAATTTTGGAAATTTGTATGGTAAACCTGGATGCGTAACCACTCTTAAGAAAGAAGGAAATGAAAAAAGAAATACTTAGAAATAAATAATTCAACATATTTTGGCCTTCATCTCACCTGATGGTAAGTGACGATAAGGCCGAAGGTGGAAGCGCGCTTCACCCGGAATCCTTATTACTGAGGCTATTTTATCTCAAACTGTCGGAACACAACAATGCTATAAATATCGTTGTTATGGCGACAGACTTAGATAAGATGGTGGTAGCTAGCCAGGCGGACTTAACAGCCCTACACCAACCAGACCGAGCACAAAAAGATGTACCTGCTGGGAACCGAACCCGGGACCTCTGGGTCTGAAACCGGTGGCTTAGCCACTAGACAACAGAGGCGGTTATTTAATTAAACCACAGAATAACTAATAGTATCTACTACGTACAGAAGGTTCACTCTCTAACGACTTTCACGCTAAATTTAAACTTATTCCGTTAAGCAACACCGACTCGATATTGATTTGACGTTATAACGTCACAGAGCGTAGGGGTTTTCGCGCGCTGCGTGCGCGAGTCTCGAGTTAAGCGACTCGGCGCGACCTGTTCGGTGGTCTCGAGCGGCAACCTTTACTGCCTACGCAGCTTGCCTGGGAGGCGCGCCGGCCGAACGTACCTAAACTGCGGAGTGACACCCCCCTGATTAAACGTAACGTAAGACTGTGTCAGTGCACTGCTTTTACGGTCCTCATTGTCTAGTGTCTGACTAACCCTTTGGGGATAATAGTCGCGTGACTGTATGCTATATGTATGCAATATTTCTGTCAGAAAAGGATACAAATCCGGCGATGATAAACCACGGGTCGAAGTGGTGTTTCGGGAACGTGAACATTGAGACTCCAATGTATGTGAATATAAAGTTTTCGGCCAGGAAATTGAGGAGTTCGAACAGCTGTTTCGTGCGGTTCCGCGAGTCCGACGATAAGTTGTTGTACGTGTAGTGGGCTTGACATATGCCGCAGAATAGAACCGCCACTACACCTGTAAAATAGACAGGTAGATGCTAAGTTAAACAATAATATACCTTAATAGCACACACATAAAAATTAAAATGACATGGCAGTGGAAAAAAGAAATGGTGGTCTTTGATCTGCAGTGGCACTGCAGAGTGTGGAGGCTGATAATAATGATATTACACACAAGAATACAAATAAATTGACACAGTGACAGAGTGCTAAAAGGCTTCCTATAACTCCTTGCGACAATAAAGTCGTATTACGACATCCGTCATCGTGTTTAAAGCGCCTTATGACTTACCGGTTAGCTCGCAAACTTCGGCGATGAGGAACGCGCCGTATGACGTCAGCACGAAAAGCGCCGACTCAAGCAGCGGCCATTCGCGCACGTGCGTGAACTTCGTCATGTGCACCGCAATGTTAAGGAAATTAATTATGCTAACGTAATATCCGCCACATTATTATGGCGGATGTAACGCGGGCGGGTATAGCGATGCATATGCGATTTTCTAACCGGGGAAAATAGTTATCACACTATCGTCATATATGTAACCGATGATTATTTTGACATAGACATCTCTCAACAATTTAAAATTGAACTTTTAGACAATGTAAAAATATTTATAACTAATAATGCATACGAGGGGCGTTCAAAATATTCTCGGTATTGATACGTTACAACCTCTTTTATATATATATTTGTTACTGGCCGCTAAGATTCATCCATTGACATTAAAAAAAAGTAAAATTGGAACCGAGATGTTCTTTTGTTTTTCTGCAATTGCCGAACAAACATGAACACCATGAGCGAATTAACAATTTTAACGAAATTAGAGCACCGATCCGTCATAAAATTCTTGACAAAACAGGGTAAAAATCAAAAAACCATAAAAGAGGAAATGGATTGTGTTTACCGTGAGTCTGCTCCTTCTTTATCTACTATTCAAAAATGGTCAAGCGAATTTAAGCGTGGAAGGGAGAGTATTGAAGATGACCCTAGGGTCATCTTCAATACTCTCCTGGCCGGCCTGTAGTGGCTACCTCACAAGAAAATATTGATAAAGTGGAAAAACTTATATTGGAAGACGGCCGAGTGAAGGTAAAATCTATAGCTCAAGTAACCAATCTCTCTATTGGTACCGTACATGACATTATACATGACCATCTTAATATGTCAAAAGTAAGTGCAAGATGGGTTCCGCGAATGCTGACGCTTCTTCAAAAGGATATGCGTGTGGCTTGCTGTTCAGATTTTATCGACCTGTGTGGTGAAAATCCCGATAAGGTGCTGCAAAAACTAGTTACTGGAGATGAAACCTGGGTTCATCATTATGACCCAGAGAGCAAACAGGAGTCCATGCAGTGGCACATTAAGGGTTCAGCTCATCCCAAGAAGTTCAAGGTAATCCCGTCAGCTGGCAAGGTCATGGCCACAATATTTTGGGATTGTGAAGGAGTTTTGCTTATCGATTATAAAGAAAAAGGTGTAAATATCACAGGGCAGTACTACGCTAACGTTATACGTCAATTAAGAGATGCGATCAAAGAAAAGAGGCGAGGAAAGTTAACCAAAGGTGTTCTGCTTCTGCATGACAACGCCCCTGTCCATACTGCTCATATTGCCAAGGCAGCTATTGTTGAATGTGGGTTTGAAACTGTTACTCATCCACCCTATAGTCCGGACTTAGCCCCAAGCGACTTCTTTTTGTTCCCCAATCTTAAAAAGGATCTGCGTGGAAATAAATTTTCTGACGATGAAGCGTTGAAGACGGCCGTGGAGGAGCATTTTTACACCAAAGATAAAAAATATTTTTATGAGGGATTAAAAAAAATAATTGATCGATCTTATAAGTGTATGAACATAGGGGGGGAGTATATTGAAAAATAAAAATATCAAACTTTTCGTACTTGTTTGTTTTTATCCACATACCGAGAATATTTTGAACGCCCCTCGTACATACATGAAGTTAAGTTTAGTTAGTTTAGTTAAGTTTCAGTTGAAAACATCACGACATGAATACTGATTTAAAGTATTTTATGTGACAATAAGAAGAAACATAAACCAGTTAACTTAAACAATTTGAAAAGGATATCAATGCAGTCAGACAGCCGATGAAAGCACCAACGAGTAGTGAGAGACTAAATATTCCTATGAAGTCGCCAATGGCACCCAATAACGCGGTGATCTCGAAACCGCCGTCATTTGAGTATCTCTTTTCATAGTTCTGTATAGCTCTGAAAAGGAACGGCGACAATTAGTAAATACAAAAAAAACACAGAAAAACATATTAGTAATATGGTTTACGTTACATGTTAGTAATGTTAGTCAGTAAACATGTTTTAAAACATGTTCGTAATATGTTTTAAACAACTGAGCCGGTGCAAACCAGTTTTTACCAAGGCGGCGCGTCAGTGAACCTGTCGGTGAGTGATCACGCGCACATCTCCGCGCTATGTATGAGTGTACCGACAGCGGGCCGCTTATAGGCAGCTTGGTCTCTGTAGGGTTTTTTACTCATGTGCCACTAGTCTCAATATAAATTCTATTCATTGAGCACTGATCAATACGCGGCCGCATTTGAAAGGTTAATAGTAAGTTATATTACCATTAATCATGCTTGATTTAAGAATCTAAGTATTATAAAACTCAATCTATATTTAGACAGTATAAATACGCCTAAGCTAGCGTTATAAAACTCATAAAGCATAAAAGGGGTGATGACTGTTTTCATTTAAGCAAATACGTCTGTCTGAATCACGTGAACGAAGACTGACATTGTAATAACGCCAATAATATATTTTATTTACTGTGATAAAAAGGTAAGTAATGTTAGTAAACAACAGAATTACCCGCTAAGTACTAAAGCCACAGCGTCGTTGAGAACACTCTCTCCAAATATCATAGCGTATAGGTTTACATCCACCTGTAACATAAAACATAATGATTTACATTTCTTATGATTCATGCAGTATATTCACGATAAGCGTTTTTTATACCACGATATACAATTCTGATATCGTTACAAACTAACTATCAAATACAGACATAATAACTAGGATAAGAATAGCTGTGTGCTTCCCTTAGGTGTAGTAAACGACCTCCTTGGTCGAGTGGTTTGTACACCGGTTTTCATGGTGTCGCCATCTCTGAGATCCCGGGTTCGATCCCCGGTCGGGTCAATTCAAAAATTATTGTTTTTCTAAATTGTCTCGGGTCTGGGTGTTTTCAGAGTATAATAAGTATGTATTTAAGTATTTTAAGTATGTTTATCCGTTGTCTAGTAACCATTTAACGAGTTTCTCCGAAGCTTCTCTTGGGCTAGATATAATTGGTGTGAGTGTAGGAAAGTTAAAAAAAAAATGGCGACTAACGGACTAAAGACAGCACATAATCCAACAGCATAGAGCAGCGATGGGCTCACCACCTAGCATGCTGAACACCATGTGCAGTTGTTATACAGCGTGTTAGTTAAACTGAAGGACATATTACGGGAGGACATTAGGTAGTCGATTCCCGATCTGATTCATAAAAAAAAAACTTAGTTCTTTTACAATAATGTTAGCGTATACACTAAGCGCGGGAAAAGATCAAATATGATCTACAAATATGATCAAGTATGAAGGAAAAACGGGTCACACCAACCACGACAGCTACTTATTCAATAACATACGCGTAAATGAGTCGAAAGCACTAGGGTGCCCAAAGATTACGGAAAATTTTACGAAATTTTAACATCGATTTTCTGAATTATTTTAATTATGCTTCGAGTAGTATTTTTTTTGTCTATGTTTACCCAGGCTTAAACTACCGTAGGATTAATATGTCCCTCGTGTTAACTAACACGCTGTATGGTGCAAGGTCGACTGTGGCAGTGGACTGCTTTTCAGGTCCCCATTGCGTAGTCTCTAGTCTCTGACTAACCCCAAGGCCGCAAGGGGGTAATAGTCGTGATTATAAGTGTACATGTAAAGAGGTTTAGAAAAAGATTCAGCCTTAACATTTAATGGGATGTATATTCCCACCAAAATGTCAACATTATTCCCTTAACATAAGGTCGAAAACCAATCAATACTTTTAACACGCTGTGCCTGTTGAAGGATTAAAGGTTCCCCACATGCCAAAAGCAGAGCGAGTAAAACACATAGCAGTTTTTAAGAGAGCCAAACTACTGCGCCCTGTGTGACAAGTCAGCGGCTATAGGCCAAATAGTGCTGCAACGGTTTGGAAACGCGAAGAATACCTATGCTCTGCGTCTGCTCTGTCGAGTAGCGGTGAAAGAATACTACCACCCCCTCTCTTCCCTTGGGTTTCGTATAGGCAACTAACGGACAAAAGACTGCACATATATCCAATAGCATAGAGCGGTGATGGGCTTACCACCTGTTACGCTAAGTACATGTGCAGTCGCTATTTGGTGAAAAGTGGACTATGCTAGAGGACTGCTTTTGCGGTCCTCATTGTCTAGTCTCTGACTAACCCTTCGGGGATAATATTCGTGATTATTTATGTATGCCCTTGTTACTAGAGAGCTCTGAGTGTCTCTGAGGCTCTAGTGGCACCTACTAGAGCCTAGTGGGTGACACTAGAGTCTCAGAGCACGGCAAACGCGTACTCGTACACAGGGAGAAATGTTTCATTTGATCACGATTATAACAGTGAAATGCTGAAGTGTCGTTGTAAGCATGTATTATTCGTATTATGTAATGGGTTAAACCTATTAACAGGTAAACCGACGCATGTCGTTACGTCATAATCCTTTATCCTGACGAGAATTAAAATATATCATGAACAGTACTGATGTCTGACGACCGACGTGATAATTTAATGTGACGTCTTGTTAGTCTGCTATTTCATAATAATACATTATCATGACAGACCTATTAATTAGCAGGCTCTAAACTGTTAATCATAGAATGATAATTTCTCATGACGTCCTTGTAGATTTAACATTATACAGGGTATGAAAAGAAGCTTAACGAAGCCGAGAACCACGTATTCTGTCCATTATTACAAAGCTTTTTTTGTACCGGGCCATACCTGGGAACCTTCTGATTACGGAGATATCAAGTGTCAAAGACACAATATTGTGACTTTGGTTTTGACAAAAAAAATGTAAAACGTGATTACTAAACTTTCTTCTAAAGAAACAATACCAAAATTATTTAATTTTCTTAGTCAAATAGGCTTATGAAATTTCAAAACGCAATGAATATCGAGCGCAGCCACTGCCGCACACTCACACAAATGCACGTATTATTATTATTCTCGCATTTATTCCTTTCCATAAATCTAGGTTTTTTATAATATTCCATATAAAAATAATAAACAAAACTACTATAAAACATAAAACATTATCAAAAACCTAAACCTAGAGTGCCGCCGGCAGCGGGGCAGGGCCCAAACTACCGGTGGTTAGGGCTGCAGAGAGAGGAACCTCCTGACGATGCGTGCCGTGTCAAGAAGTACCGCCTTCTGTATCTGGCCCTTGATCCAGCCGTCTAGCGAGAGTCTCTTGAGATGTTGGTCGAGACTCTTCGCTATTAGGCCGTTTGCAGATACGACTATCGGGACAATGATAGTCGAGTCAACATCCCACATGGCGGTAACCTCGTAAGCCAAGTCAAGGTACTTGCTCAGCTTGTCCTTCTCAGCCTTCACGAGGTTCTCATCATGTGGGACGGTGATGTCGACTAGCACTGCCCGCCGCTGGGACCGATCGATTATCACGATGTCAGGCTTATTGGCAACAATAGTCCGGTCCGTGATAACCGATCGGTCCCAATAGAGCAAAGCACGACCATTTTTGAGAACTGACTCAGGTGTGTACTTATAGTACGACACCTCGGACTCAACAAGACCGTATTGAAGAGCAAGTTGCTGGTGAATGATCCTGGCTACAAGATTGTGTCTGTGCAAGTACGCGCCGTTAGCAAGATGAGAACAACCGGAAATAATATGCCTGAGTGACTCTCCGGGACGGCGGCATGCTCGACATATGTCGACCGTACCGTCCTTCATGATATACTTCCGGTAGTTGTTCGTCTTGATAACTTCGTCCGCAATTGCACAGACAAAACCTTCGGTTTCCCCAAAGAGGTCCCCGAATCGTAGCCAGTTCACCGACGCGAGCAGGTCCACATCGGGCCCTGTTAAGGCTCGATAGAACCGGCCATGCAGCTCCTTGCTCTTCCATACGTCCTTGCGGTCCTCGGTGCTCAGCACCTGAGGCTTGCGCCAGTTCTCTTTGCCTAAGGAGAGAGGCGTAAAGGTCCTGTCAACTGACACCACATCGCGATGCATCCCACACTCGTTGTCGAGGAAATATTCCCGAAGACTGCACACCTCACGGTTGTGGAGGGTCTTGGCATTTAAAAAGCCTCGACCACCCCATTTCCGCGGGATGTACAGTCTCATAACAGACGAGCGTGGGTGGAGCATGCGATGTAATGTCAGTCGAACCTGTCTGTCCAGGGCGTCTAACTCGGTCTGAGTCCACCTTAGTATGCCAAAGGTGTATACCAGTAAAGGCATAACCCAGCCGTTGAAAGCGCGCACCCTGTTGCCTCCTGACAAAAGACTATTAAGTACCTTTGTCAGGCGACCAAAGAAGTAGTTTATTATTATTATTACGACAAACGATTAAAGTAACCAAAGAGTACCCTGAATATACCAGTATAATTTAGTAAAATTATCGGGACGTACTGTTAATATAATATGAGTCGCGTTTCAGTCCTGTGCCAGTAATGTTTTTGGTAAGTTAACATTACAATGTACCGATATTTTAACAGGAAAGTACTAATTGCCTGTTGTAATATCAGTACAGATATAATAGGAGATAATATCATAATTCCGTACAAGTTTCCTGTTAATTTGTTAGTTTAGATTGGACGCCTAGTCGGTTTTTAATAGGTATTCCTGTTACGGTGTGCAGACGACCTCATAAAACCAGGGGTACATTTTTCCCAGTGTAGCAAGTTTTTTCAGCGGGCCCGTGTTCATGCTCCCGTATAGATGTATCGTGTATTACGGTTTGCGCGGGCCTGCCTTCAAGGTGCGCCGTTGAAGTTTAGTGTGAGGTGGCCTTTAACCCATTAACGGGCACAGTACTAAAAAAAACAAATTTTCGACCTTATCGTAAGGTAATAAAGTTTAAACAATGTTGTCCATCTGTAGACAGCGCCTTAAAAAGGGCAATATGAGCTTAGCTGCCGTAAAACTAGACACATTACAAATTCAATTCTTAGTAACATCAAGGAGTCTTCCTGACAGACAAGAGGTTAAAATTTAGCAGTAACTCGTTGTTAAGTTACAGGTATTATTGTAAATTGCGATTAAGCCCTCATATAGATTCCAATTAAAACTCAAACCCACCAACCTGAATTAGGCCAATGTGGTGGGGTATTTGCGGGTAGGTGGGTAGCCCAATCTTCTCATATGGGGAGGCCAGTGTCTAGCACTTATAGGTCGATGATGGTAATGAAATAGAACTTACCTTTAATTGCGAAAATATAGCTAACACTGTCAAAGGATCAGTGGGTGAGATTAATGCACCAAAGTAGAGTGTGTCCAAGAATGTGAAGCTAGCAGCGAGTGACGCCGGCATGAGCTGAACACAGCCGTACATTAGAGCACCGATGACGAAGGCCGAGAATGCCGTCCCGACCATTGCAAATGTTAATATCGCCCCCAAGTTGCGGAAAAAGTATTTCTGTAAAGAACAAATGAGCATGCAGTTAAAAAAATTAACAAAATATGCTAAAATCTCTTAGATCGGATCAATACATGGAGAAATAATCTGTTGAATTATAATTAAGTTGCTAAGTTGATAATTAATTAACATGTTATAAAGTAAGTGTAAAAGGTACAAGTAGGTACAAGTTGACAAAAAATTTATGGCATGTAAATTGCTCCGATAATACTATGTATAAGCCTTAATAAATATTTAATCAACCAAAGATTTTAGTTTTCAATTTGATTTTAAAGATTATCTTTATTGTGTAACTTTCAGAAAAAAATTATAATAAAAATATGTGTGATGACAACTAGGTCAAGTCAGTTTTCTTACGCGGCTATGGGGATTGAACAACGTTTTACGAGTTTTATGAGTATCTCCCTGTTCGGCTAAACAGGCGTAGGTACATAATTTAGTTAGCAGCGAAATCCACATAATGATATTCGGCATGCAATCGCAGATTAGTGACCATATTTTCCTGATTAGGCTTGCATCACGCGACTCCAAGTACTGCATTCTTCAAGTCGGATGAACGAAATCATAAACCTAAGGGCGCCTCTAAAGGCTAGGACTTAAGCTTAAATTGACTGTGATGTGGGAAGAGATAAAATTACTTATGTATAAATTCTTGCACTCAAGTTTATCCAAACAGGAAAATTCAAATAAAACTAAATTTTTTGACATATTATTTAGACTATAATGGCTCGTGGTGGGCAGTTAATGTTAGAGAGGAGACTGAGAACAAGACAATTATCTCCGTCTTTGGAAGTGTACTGACCAGGGGTATACGCACCAAATTAGAGATCATTGCAATGTGGCTCAGTGTAGATTAATTTTTATTTAAATAAAATAAAATTGGTATAGTCTGTTTCTATACATACTTATTAGGTTCAGTTTTTAGTGCGAGCAGGCACATTATGTATTATTCTGTGTTGAACATATGGGTGGGCCTTCTAGCCATTGTAGCAGAAATAACATAACCTTGCCCTCTACGATTCGTAAGGTCGAGTGATACAATACGATTCTTGCTATGGTGGAATGTCACTAATACCAATGGCTTTTCTCCTTTATATTTAGTCAATAACAAATTCTCTCTTTCGGTTCTCTATCGAAACACTGTCATGCTTAGCTACAAAAATAATTAATATAATATGATGAAAATTTAAGTAAGGAAAACGTTACATTGGCTTAAAATAGTTCGGCCGATTATAGCACAGTGCATGTAAGATAAAAAATAAAATTTAAAACACCACTGCAGCAATAATACCTAATATGATCAATTGACTAAGAAACAAAATGTTTAACCGTTGATGCCCTCGGCATGCTCTTCCTACGTGGAACTGCTTAACAAACAAAATACTCACTCTTTTGAGACAATATCCAGCATGGAATATGATTGGAGGCAAAATTATATTGAAAAAAATTTCAGGATCAAATGTTGCCTTTAGATCTATTTCATTTTGTTCGAGATTCACTATTTCACCTCTGAAGCTATATGCATATGTTTTATTTGGAATTGGTACATCTGTAACAATATTAGTACACACAAATTTAAAATAAATAAAAAACAATGGCAGCTATGTTGCCACCAAAAATTGAACCTTATTCATATAAAATAAGATTAAAGGAAATAAAATTTACAATTGCATCATAAGGGTAAGCCTTTTTGAGTTAATGGCAATGCGATAGAAATACAAATCTGTACAAAGTTAATAAAACTTAATAAAAGGTAAGAAAGAAAAAAATTAAAGCAAAGTAAGTGAAACTTACCTCCAGTTGATATTCGTATTTTATCAGGAAAATGGAAACGGAGCACATCTGGAGGCACCGACAAATTGTAACTGGTATCAGGGGCCGGGTGTACATCGACATGGGTAATTCGGTTTGTGCTGCCCGCATACCGAATTATGGCTCCTACTATTAGACCTACAATCAAATGTAAGACATTAACATTGATACATCTAGTTAGTAAATAAATTTAATATCAAGCAAGATTAAACCACCAACAAAGACGGATAGATCAGAATAGGTTAAGCTTTTTCATTCAAGTACATGAAACATTTGCATAATATGCCCAGACAGACTTTGTGATTCATTTGAAATGTAATGTATTTTTAAAGGAAAACTAGTGGATATGTTTTAATAATAGTTGGGCACATTTCAACTTTGTTGAATTTCAAAGGTGGGTTAAAGTTTTAATGAGTACTTCCAAACAATAAAATATAAAGGATAATATAGTGTTCTATATTACTAACCCATAATCTAAATTAGTAAACATTTTTTTATATCTCACATTACGGATTTTGGAAGGCCATACATTACGTATGACACAAGTTTAAAACTGCCTACTCCGATCTATGCAGATTATAGATGTTACTGGTCAAACTAATAATTTGATAAAATGTTTTATAACTAATGTAATAGGCCTAACTGTTTAAATAGTAATAATACATCAATTGATAAAATTAATCTATAACAAGGAAATTCTCAAGAATAATTATTTCTTTATTTTTATTTGTTTGTTACACTGTTGTTATCATTAAAGAAACTAAGTATAACTAAGAATAAAAAAGTATGTAGGTAATGAATGTCTAAGGAAGATGGGTAATTCAAGGTCTTCATCATTAACAGATCACATGTTTGCAAACAGCCTGAATATCAGTAACTATTTTGAATGAACTTACCATATATTACAGCGAGGCCCGTTTCATGCAGCCAGCTAACACGGCGATGTTTAAATACCCAAATAGTTAAAACGGTCAGAGTAAGAAGACAAGTGTAAATTAAAAGGTTTAAACTGTCGATGCGATGTAACAACGTCGCTTTTGCGTCTAAAGCTATATCTGTTCCAGATGCCCGACATGATGTTATGGCTTTCAGTAATACACAAGCAACGATTAAAAGATTCATCATAACACGTAATACAATTAAACCTCAGAAAACAATACGAAATAAATAAAACACAGATCACATCACATAAATCGATACGGAAAGAGCCACGAATGTAAAAATATCTGTTGATTCTTATCACTTAGATGTAGATCTTAGGTAGATCTTTTACACTAACAATCAATTGGTTTTAAAGTATAGAACTAGTAACTAATAGTATGAAAAATATTTTTAGGAAAATAGCAACAACACGTAAGAAAAAACGAATTTGACAGTCAGTCACCAACTGAACTGACAACATGACTGACTGACTGACTGACTGATGGACTGACAGTTGACACTTCTTGTTTTTTTAAATATTTGTTCCGTGAAGAAACAGGCTAAGATCAAGACCATACTGCCTAGTCATTAGTATTTTTATTTCTTTTTTCCCCCCTTAATGATAATGAGTGGTGATTAAGATCGGGTCGTTACGTTAAATAAAACATGGTTGAGCGAAGCGATGGCTGATTCACATGTCATGTCATACTCGTGAACGGGTGCCGCCTGTGGAGGCTGGTCTGCTCTTGCTAACTTATTTTTATTATTAGTATATTAGTAGTTGTAGTCTTACTTTTATTTTTCTGTACTGTAAGACATTGATTACATTGATTTTTTTATATTGATGAATACCTGAACTTTTTATTTTTATTTTTATGTCCGTGTAGTTGTTTTGTTTTTATTATTGTAATGGAAAGTGCCCTTCTATGATAGGGGAGCATTTTTCAACTCTAATTGACGCTGTAAAAGAAAGGGAGAAAAGAAATGCCCTTGCTGAGTTTCTTGCCGGTTCTTCTCAGTACAAGGCTCCCGCCCCTTAGTTAGACTTACGAACCGATGGCTTAATGACATTCATAAGTGCTGTAATCTAAACATGGCCTAACCTGAATAAATGATATTGAATCTTGAATCTTGATGATAAATGATAAATGATGTTCCCGAAACCCCTTGAGCCCTCAGTAAAGATGTGGGACTTGACTGAGGTCTCACACGGACTTCTTGAGACAATTTGAAAAGTGATGTTGCACTGTTTTGTTACATTTGCCAACACTCATGCACGTTCACAAACACTTAACGGTTAATAATCCACTATTATTTCACATTAATGTTTGAAAAAACACAAATTTTAGAAAATATAACAAAACTGCAGACATGACACTTTCCCGCCAAGAAATCCTTTGACAGTTACATTTTGATATCTTATTTTTTAATTCTCTTCCGTTTGACGTCGGTAAGGCAAATGGACTGGCCTGTACAGCTGTCTTTATTATATTTCGTGTCTGATGGTTATTATTAATATTTTGATGATAAACAATGGATAAGGATAATAGAATTTTACTGAACTCCACGTATTTAGGTGAATATTTGGGAACTGTGGGACTATATTGGGGCCTCAAGTGGGCTTCTTTATAGAATTTGAAAGTAATGTTGCACTGCACTTCGCACTATTTTGTTTTCAACTCTAAATAGGTACTCAACCACAATTTAACATTTTTATTATATAACATTATTGTAGTTGTTAAATGAATATGTTAATTGTTACCGTACTTGCGGGTTAGCTGCTTTTTACAAGCTTTTATTTAACTTGCAATGTACACACGGCGTCAGATCAACCTACCCAAAACTGTCAAATTTCTACAATCAATTTTGAACTTTATTCTTTGGTTCTAAGGATCAATATTCATTGGAGAAATTTGACAGTTTAGGGTAGGTTGATCTGACGCCGTGTGTACCTATGTTTGTACGGGTGAAATCTTGCAACTCAATTTTGAAGCAGATTTCTTTTTCCGATTGAGCTGAAATTTTGTATAGGTTCACGTTCAGTTTTTATTATGTTTAAGAAAATCTTTATTTTAGCAATAATAGCAATTTTAGTAGATTAAGACGTGGTTTTACACATACATTTAATAGCATAGAGCGGCGATGGGGTTACCATCTGTCACGCTGAGCACATGTGCAGTTGCTATTTGGTGATAAGTGGACTATGGTAGAGGGCTGCTTTTGCTGTCCTCATTGCCTAGTCTCTGACTAATCCTTCGGGGATAATAGTCGTAATTATAATATGTAAGTATGTATGTGTCGGAGGGGCGTTAGATTCGAAATAATAGGCTCTCGATAAAGTACCTACAGGCGTCTATTTTCACTATGCATCATAATTTAGTACAAAATAATTAACGATTATCTAGATGGAGAGAGACTGATTAACTTTAGCTCTCGATTGCTTGATAGCTCACTAACTCGATAGCTACGGTCCATTGAAAGGGCAAAGCCGGATTTGTATGGACCAGTGACCCACTGCACGAACCTTCAAACGTAACGGTAGCTTACCACGCTTAATATTTCTGTTTGCACAAAATAATAAAATTTTAGACCGACCTTGATTTACTCGCTTTTGAGGTCTTATATGACCATCTCTCCTCAATACACTCTGATACCAGAACCAACCAGAACATGTCGTCAGCAAATCTAAGGTTCGAAAGTCTTTTTCTATTGATAACCATGCCCTTATCTTCCCATTTGAGCTTCCTAAATACTCCCTCGAGTGCTGCAGAGAACAGCTTAGGTGAGATGGTGTCGCCGATTCCCGCCTGAGGTACTTATACATTTTTTTTTAACGTTTCATTATCTTTGATAATATTAAAGCGTTTTTAAACGCAAATAATCAAATATTACGAACCTCGTTGAAGTTTAAACTTGCCGGTTTTTTGGTGAAGGCTAACACACGCAGTCGCGTTCGCATGTAGCATTGTTTCAGCATTGAGATATATCTTTCGTCCACTCTTGATCCCACGATTGCTGCCTTTACGGCCCACCACTCAATAGAATCGAATGCCTTTTCATAGTCAACAAAATGTTAACTAAGGGGCTTCCTGTTCATTCATTCATGGTGCTTTTCGATGAAAGCCTTTAACGTTTGAAGGTGGTCGAATTCTGACCGGAAGCCGGATATCTCGCGAGGTTGGTTAAAGTCTTACTTGCTCGCTAACCTGTTGGCTATTACTCGGGTGAAGAGTTTATAATAATATAGGAGTGACAGCTAGTAAGCTGATGGGTCTGTACTTTTCAATTTCTTGATATCACCTTTTTTGTGAAGAAGAATGAAGACGGAAATATGGCGTCCGAGACAACAACCAGCTCATAATTATAATTGCCACCGCCGCGAGCCGCCGGGCGAGCCGGCCCAATGCGTGCTGCAATGCAGCGTGGCTCTACCACTCAGTCAGTGTCATTCATTTAGCACCACCCAGGGGTCACGTGTAGGGTCTCAAAGGTAAACCTACGGACGCGAGTAACTTTAACCCCCAAAATTATTACCTTTAATCATATAATCACTTGATCTGAACTTATTATAAAATTCTTTTATCTAAAATTGTTTTAACGGGACCTAACACGATTAATTTTGTAAGTAAGTAAGTACATAATATATCTACTTACTGCTTGACGTTTCGGCCGCGATGCTGCGGCCGTGGTCACAAGCAAACAGGGCCCAGATTCTGTATCGCAATCTATAGATTCCACACCTAAACCTTACCGCGCACAAACGTCAAATGCATACGTTTTTGGGAAGATATCGTAACTTTTTAAGGAATTGACGTGGTTTCGAAACAAGGAATCGTTACAGAATAAGGGCCCTGCTGTCAGCAGTAAGTAGATATGTACTACTTACTTACAAAATTAATTGTGTTAGGTCCCGTTAAAAAAGTTTTAAGCAATGCAACGCGATAGTTTAAAGTCTTGTTCTTTTATTTGTTAATGTGAATAAATGCATAAGTACACTTATTTAGGCTGAGAATTGATTAAAAGTAGGTATTAATAGTACATTGTTACCCTAGGGGTGTAGCTATTTACTCCCGAGACGGGGTTTGGCGGCCGAGAGTGGCGAGGGCGCCAATAGTTCGAGGGAGTAAATAAGTCTTTCACCCGAGGTAAACCCTGTGCTTTTCATTACAAATATAAGGAAAGTAAAAACATAAACATGAATGTCTTTAGTCCGTTAGTCGCCTTTTACGACACCGAAGGAAAGAGAGGGGTTGGTAGTATTATTTTGATAAGCCAATCGCCGCTCTATGCTGTTGGATGCATGTGCAGTCTTTAGTCCGATAGTCGCCTTTTACGAAACCGAAGAGAAAAGAGGGGTTGGTAGTATTATTTTGATGAGCCCATCGCCACTCTATGCTGTTGGTTGTATGTGCAGTCTATAGTCCGTTACTCGCCTTTTACGACACCGAAGAGAAGAGAGGGGTTGGTAGTATTATTTTGATGAGCCCTTTTCCGCTCTATGCTGTATGGTTGTATGATCAGTTTTTAGTCCCTTAGTCACCTTTTACGACACCGAAGAGAAGAGAAGGGTTGGTAGTTTTTTTTTATTTGACACGTCATAGTGACTAATCCTGCCGTAAGCCTGCCTGCATGGTAAGCAACCGATGTAGTCCAAAATAATGAGAGCGCTCCTCACCGTGGAACAAGCATGGTAACAAGCGCACCCATTCATGACGGCCTGCATAAATGTCGTTTCATTACGAATATAAGGAAAGTGAAAACATAAACATGAATGTCTTTAGTCCGTTAGTCGCCTTTTACGACACCGAAGGAAGAGAGGGGTTGGTAGTATTATTTTGATAAGCCCATCGCCGCTCTATGCTGTTGGATGCATGTGCAGTCTTTAGTCCGTTAGTCGCCTTTAACGACACAGAAGGGAAGAGAGAAGTTTGTAGTATTATTTTGATGAGCTTATCGCCGATCTATGCTGTTGGATGTATGTGCAGTCTTTAATCCGTTAGTCGCCTTTTACGACACCGAAGAGAAAAGAGGGGTTGGTAGTAAAAGACCCGAGATTATCGGAACTAGGAAACACATGCACCCGCAGAGAATTCCAAAGCCGAATAGTCTTACACAGGAACGACTGTACAAATTTTTTGGTACGAGTGCTGATATTCTGCACAGTATAATGGTGGTTCCTAAGACCAGCACGTGTAGTCCGGGACAGGAAAGGAGAGGGCGGGATTAGATCAAAAAGTTCTTCATAACACTCTGCGTAGTAATTTCGGTAGAAGACACTAAGAGAAGCAATGTCTCTACGCAGCTGGGGGTTCACAAGAAAGGCTGTAACTTCAGCATCTCCAATAATGCGTACCGCTCGCCTTTGCAGTCTATCAAGTGCATCGAGGAGGTATTTAGCGGAGCCGTCCCATAGATGGAAACAATACTCCTTACTCGATCGCACCTGAGTCTTGTACAGCAAACAGCGCTGCTCGGGAGGGAAAACCTGCCTCACCTTTTTGACAATACCCAACCTACGGGAGGCAGTTAAAATAACACTCTCGATGTAGCATTTTGGGTTCAGTTCCTGGCCGATGTCCATGCCAAGAATGCTGAGGTTCACTGAAGGAGAGTTCTGAAGTGAGTGAGGAGTAAGGAAGGGAGTTATCTTGGACGAGAATGCACAAACCTGGGTTTTTCTGGCATTAAACTCGACCAGGTTTTCAGATCCCCACTTGGAGACACGATCGAAAGTCAGGTTCAGTTTGGCAACCAGTTCTTGCCTTTTCACCACGATATCAGCTTGCTTTGCCGCAGGATGTCCTATGTACCGCTCATGCACCGTACTGTCATCCGCATAACAATGAATATTGCCCAAGGACAACATGTCATTGATATGCAGAAGAAATAGAGTAGGTGAGAGCGGCATACCCTTGCGGCACTCCGGCATTGACTTTATAGAACTCGGAGGAACTACCCTCACAAAGGACACGAATCCTCCGTCCTTCTAAAAAGTCTGCAAACCCAGGCGCACAAACGGGGCGGCACACCGAAGGCCGGCAACTTGGAAAGAAGGGAGCGATAAAACAAATTATACAGCGTAAAAAAGGAAATAATGACAATGACTATTTATAAGGTGACCCTTCTAAATAGTGACATGACTGTCAAGTCAATGTTAGTAGCATTTTTTTAGTTCCATAGATAAACAAGTGTGCATACTAGCAAAATCTAATTTAATTAAAGATAACATTAAAAAATGTAATAATAAAATAAAAGCCACTTGGGATTTCATTTACCGTGAAACTGGTAAATTAAAACCACGGGACAACACTTTTACTCTAAAAGTTAAAGATAACCTTATCAATTCAGATGCACAAATTGCTAATATTTTTGATGATTTCTTTATAAATTATACCTTTAGTAACAAAACAACCTCAAATTTAAATTCATCACCAGTGGCGGCACAATCTTTTCTCGAACAACATGTATCTAAATGTATTGTTTCTTTTAATTTTCAATATTATTGATTCTAAAAATATTATTAAAACTTTCAAATTACTAAAAATGAATAACACAGGTAATTTGTGGGGCATGTCTATAAAGATAATTAAAAATATTATATATTCTATTGCACCCTATCTTGCTGACATATTTATTAAGTGTGTTGATAAGGGAATCTTTCCTGATCTTATGAAGTTTAGTAAGGTTATACCTATATTTAAATCGGGAAATTAAGAAGACCCCAGTAACTATCGACCAATTTCAATGCTACCAGCACTTAGTAAAATTTATGAAAAAATTATTCTCGAACAGTTACTGGAATACTTTAACTTAAATAATCTTTTACATAGTAAGCAATTCGGTTTTACTAAGGGTCGTTCCACTACTGACGCAGGTGTAGCTCTAATAAAACATGTATTTGATGCCTGGGAGAAGTCTCAGAACGCTCTTGGAGTTTTTTGCGACTTGTCCAAGGCTTTTGATTGCGTTGAACATCGGACACTGGTGATGAAGGAAAATTACTATGGTCTCAAAGGTCTTGTGCGTAATTTGTCGACGTTAATGGAACTTAGTCATCCGGTTCTCATGTAAAAATGAGAGTCCCACAAGGGTCAATTCTTGGCCCTTTTTAATTTTTGATAAATATCAATGACTTGCCATTCTTTGTAGAAAACTTCTGTGATATTGTATTGTTTGCAGATGATACTTCACTCATTTTTAATGTGACTAGATGTAAGAATAATTGTGACGATGTTAACAATGCTCTCTAGCTGCTCGGAGGTACTCAGTTGGTTTAGTGCAAATAATTTACAGCTAAACGCTAAAAAACGAAACATATTCAATTTATTCTACCATATGTCAAGACCGAACAAACCGATGTTAGAATGAATCGTGTTAAATTAGATTTGGTAGACTCGACAGTTTTCCTAAGGATAAACCTTTGACTCAAAACTCCAATGGAATCCGCATAATATCGAATTTTGCCGGCAAACTCAGTTCAGCAGCATATGCGATTAGAAAAATTAGACAATTTACAGATATTGAAACTGCTAGGACTGTTTACTTTAGCTATTTTCATAGTGTCATGTCGTATGGCGTCCTTTTGTGGGGAACAGCGGCTGATGTTAAAACTATATTTATTTTACAGAAACGAGCAATAAGAACCATTTCTAAACTAGGATCGCGAACTTCTTTGAGAAATATATTTAAGGAAGTTGGTGTTCTTACTGGAGTCTTACTGTTGCATCGCAGTATATCTATAATTGTATAGTTTTTGTGCGTTGCAATATTAACACTTTTTCTAAACACGGTGATGTACACAATTTCAATACTAGAGTAAGTCAAATTAGTAATGCCACTGTTTAGGTTACAAAAGGTTCTCGGCTCTTTCTTGGGGCAAGGCATACACTATTATAATAAAATACCAAGTACTGTACTAGATTTACCTTTATATAAGTTTAAGAATCATGTAAAATCTTGTTTACTTAGGAAAGGTTATTACACAAGGAATATTTTGAAGACAAAACAACCTGGTTATAATAATATATTTAAGTACATTATTTTTTCATAATCCATTATCTTTATAACTGATTGTATAATTTGGTAACGACATGTTGTTTTGTAAATGTCGTTACTTCTATATTATTTTAAAGCTGTGGAGATTCTTGCGCCCGTTTTTCTCCACAGCTAAAAGACTTCCTTAATGGGTGGGGTGGGTGGGCGGGTGCCCACCCATCCAAATGAATTTAGACGATTCAAAATGCGATGATTCAAAGTTTATTGAGTAAATAAATTTTGAGTTTGAGTTTGAGATAAGATAGCCACTAGCCAGTGCCTCAGTAGTTAAAGACTCCGGGTGAAGTGCGCTTTCATGAGCCTTACCATCAGGTGAGATAAAAGATGATCTCCAAATTGGGGCCTTGGGTTGTTATAAGTAAATGTATATAATACATCATAATACTGCATCATAATACTTACCTACTCTGTAGTGGCAAGTGGCAATGATAACCATGCGGCGTACGGGCTTACCTGATGAAAAGCGGTTACCGTATGGACGCTTGCATCATAAGTATCATTTATGATGTAAAGTATATTTAAGGCCTTATAAAAACAAATAACTAAACTGTAGTATTTTGGAAAAACCACAACAGAAAGTTCTAATACACAACCTAATGCGTAGGTACCTACGCCACATGAGTAACTACGCGGCAGGAAGTTTCTCCAGAAACGCCTAGTAGGTAGATACGCGACCGCTTAGGTTCTAAGACAAGCGGATGAATTAATTTCCTTTCGGTGGCGAAAATGCCACGTTCACACGCTTGGCAAACCTCAACAAGCCGTCACAAATTCAAACGTGTGGATAGAGCGTTTTGCTTGGTTTGCGTAGGTTTGCAAGCGCTCGTAGCCTATCTGTTGAGTGTCGTTTGTAGAGTTTGGAGTTTGCGGCAAGTGCCAAGCGTGCGGACGCGGCATAACCATTTATTATCTATTAATTTGCCAATCATGATCTCCGGGCAGACACAATAGAAGTTCTATTCATTGAGCACTGATCAGTGCGCGACCGCAGTTGTAAGGTTAAGCTGTTATCATTAGCGCTTCAAGGAGTGCCCAGCAGTGGGCGTGCCTTCTCACATCCCACTTAAACAATATTACATGGAGAGGTTGGGCCCCCCACCACCCCCCACGCTGGAACAATGCGGGCTGGTGAGTTTATATGACTGCCATCTTACGACAACTGAATTTTTTTGCTGAAAAAAGTAGCCTACAAGGTATACCTATCTCTATATCAAAATTTATAAAAATTGGATAAAAGGTCAAGGACCATAAGACTGCCGGCGGTCGCGAAACAATTGATTTTCAATTGTGTCGGGTTTTACGATTCTCAAGGGTTAAGCGGTTTAAGCGTGAAAGCGTAACAAACAAACAAACTCAAGTCGCATTTTAAATATTAGTTAGGATAAGTAGGCCTTTAATAATAGATCACCACCATAGAGACCGCACTCTTATATCCTTTTAGTCAACGTTACAACTGTACACATGCGTGATATTCGGTGACACCATCGCCTCTCTATGATGTTAATAATATCATCAGAGAGATCTCTTGATTCTTGATTTCCATTCATAGTCACGACGGATATGCCGTTGGACCGCTACATAGACACACGTGAACACATGTGACCGCCAATCAGCTGTTTTCAATGATTTCTCTGTAGTTTAAGGTTCCCCCAATCATTTCCTTGTAACTTGTTAACCTCAAGCGGTTCTTGACAAACTGGTTTATTAACTTTTATGTTTGTTTATGTTTTATTTATTTGTATCGTAATTTCGCATGCTCGCATGAAAATTACAAAACTTATCAGGGTCAGACTTATTGCAACTTTTTTGTTTACGCAGAATTTATGAAAGGTTAGATCTGGTTAGGATGTAACTTTATAAAAATAATGCTTTTATTTGTAAGTGCAGCGAATAAAAGATTTTCGTGATTAAACATTTTCGAAGAGATAGTATCGGAACGGTGTATCGTAATATGGAGCTTTATATTTTGCATCTTATGGAATATTATTAGTAATACAATCTTTTTACTATGCCAACTAATATGTAAATTATTACATACTAATATGAACAACAAGGGGAAACCGCTTCATCAATCTCCTACTTTATACGAAAGTTTATCTGTAGATACTTAACCACGGAATACTTAGATAAACTGTTCCTTCGTTCCTAGTTGGTACAATTCCCCATTGGTACAAATTCCTAGTTAATTCAGTTCCTAGTTGGTACAATTCCCCATTGGTACAAATTCCTAGTTCGTACAATTCCCGATTTATAAGTATTTGAATCAATTTTCTACAATTAGGTAATAGCTACGAGAGTATTCTAGGAAGATAAACTCAACAAAGAGGATATAACCACTAAAACTCACTAGCGCGAGCGTAAAACCAAATAAGACAGATGTTTATAACGAATTGTGAAAATATTACTACCTCAGGTGGGTATCGAACCCACGCTACGTCCTCCGCAATCCGGGCGGCTGCGTTGATCACTCAGCTGTTTATCTTCGAGTTTATTTGAGCGTCATAAACGCAAAAAATCAAATAAACATATCAAATAAGTAATTTTATTTTTCATTAGATATACTTCGGTTCATATTTCCTGAACTAAAAACATGTTAAGCTGGATAATGACTGTCAACGTTTAGCGTAAATCGGTGTATCTGTGGTTGCACATAATAATTTGCACGAGGAAAATGAAAGGGGAAATTCGCATTGACTCATTGCTACACAGACCTATGGCGTGGTAAGCACCATACGGGTAATGTTATTTACAGGCTGGACAACTCCTGAGGAAACTTCCTTAAAGCGTCACAGTATGTAGCTTGGGTAGTTATAACGATTACGTCATACATAGAAAGGAACAAGAAACTGTCTTATTTAGGAAGCTGCTATGCGATTCCCTAAGCGACACATAGACATAGATAATGATCATAAATGTTACAGCTGTCACATCGTCCGCTGCAGTCACGGCTGTGGTCAATGTTGAGGCTGTTTTACTTACAGAATACTAATTTATGCAAGACAATATGTCGAAGAAGTGATTCACTATGACGCCGCTTACAGCCGTGCAGAGCTAGTGTCGAACAACGTTGAAAATTATTTAGAAGAATGCAATGTTAAGCTCACTGCTGTTGCAGCTGCTGCTACCAAGGAATTATGTTAGTGCTCAGAGAATCGCACTACTGTACGGGTAGGCATTTTGCATCGAATCGTGTTCTATCATCCATCACATCATCACCATCATCATCTGCCTGAGGACGTCCACTGCTGGACAAAGGCCTCCCCCAAGGATCTCCACCACGACCGGTCTTGTGCTGCTCGCATCCAGCACATCAGTATTTCACAATTTCGTTTAGGTATGTCGAATCAGGGGCCGTAGCCTCTTCTACACAATACGGTCGGTGTTGGCGGTCCATTTTGCTGGCGGAGCATAGTGAACAAGAAGAAGATTTTGACAAAGAATTTTTGTTTTTTTAATCGTTCACTTTCAAACGCTCAGCTCAATATCCGGAGGTCGCGGGTTCAATTCCCAGGGCGGTCAAAGTGTGTTTTCGGATTTTTTGATACATTTTGTACCAAAAACCATCAATTGTAGCGATGACTTGATTTCAATGATGGCGGCCTGTGCCCTGTTTCGGCCGATGCCGCTTAGGATTGCCTTGGGATGCCGCTTTTTAAGTACAGTCCCGTTCGGTTCCCACTGGCAATCATTTTAATATTTCAGTGTATTTAACCAGTAAACTTAGCATTTTTATTCAAAATATGTATACAAACAGCACTCGTTCTTTTTTGTCGGTGACTGTAGGTATCTCCTTGATTGAAAATTAAAAAATGGGAAGGTGTTGAAACGAAATTATAACCTTTACTTTACTCGCTCAACATTAAGGCTGAAGCTACAACCTTCATAATTCTAGTATTGCGTTCGGTAGCTGTACGGGAAAATGTTTGGAATGCAAGAAATCGTGTTCTATATAAAGGTGGTAAAACCACGTCAGACAGCCAATTATGATATGTGCACATTAGCTTACTTATCTAGCACTTTTTAGTAGCAGATGATGAAAACCACCACCTGTCACGCTGAGCACATGTGCAGTCGCAATTTGGTGAAAAGTGGACTATGGCAGAGGACTACTTTTGCGGGGTCCTCTTTGCCTAGCCTCTGAGTCGTGATTATATAAGGTGACTGCTAGAAACTGCAAGAAACTTCAAGGGCTGGTCAGGTCAAGTGTTTTAAACATGTCAAAAATGACAAAAAAGATTGCAGGGTAACGTAGGTACTTATCGCCCAGCTGACGCGGACGGGTCAACAGACGGGTGGGTCAACGGCCGGCCGCTGCCCGCGCCGTAAATAATCGTTATTTAATAGTTAATTATTTCCTTTTTTTTTCTTATATTATTGCTTTAAAATAAATTAGATAGATTAAAATTCATAAAATGAATTATTTAATGAAAAATAAAAAAGCACTAATTTCTTTTTTGTCATTTTTGTCATATTTAAAAAAACTTGACCTGACCAGCCCTTGAAGTTTCTTGCGGTTTCTAGCAGTCGCCTTATATGTATGTATGTACATATGTATGTATGATGGAAACTTGTTACCTTATTTTCTTAATTTAGCCTACTCGAGCTCGATGGTGCAGCGGCTAAGGCGTTCGGATTGCGAACTCGCCAGTTAAGCCACTTTCTCAATACGGTGTCACTGGATGGGTGACCAAATTAAAAACATGTCGAGTTCCTCAGTGCTTTGGAAGGCACTTCAAACTGTTGGTATCGGTTGTTAGCAGTCGTTAAAAGCCAGGCACGTAAATCCGTTGGTCCCGGTTGTTGGCAGTCGTTAAAACCCACCAACCCGCATTTGGGCACGTGTGGTCAGTCATGTCAATGGGCATGGCTCAATCTCCCCAAGTTGTTCCCCTTGTTCTAAGGCATGTGCCCAGCAGTGGGACGCTTATACGCTGATTGATGAATGAAACCCTCTCAATGTGATAATTGACAACAAGGTCGAAGCGGACTACCCCTGAAATGCTTAACTACTGACGAAGATTAATGATTTTTTTAATATTTTAGCGTTTTATTAACGCTTAAATATACTTAGGTAATTTTTTTTTAAACTTTTACTGACGAAGACTTAGATAAGATGGTGGTAGATTGTTAGGCGGTTTTAGAACAAGCCCTATCAATTGAACCGAGTACGATAACTCCTGCATCTTTAAAGCTTCTTGTTATAAGCCTACAGGTTCATATGGCTATTTTGTTGTTCTCACCTTATGTTTTTTAGTCAACATTGCTTCATCAAATCTTAAATTGCTTCATAAAAACATATGCATCAAGCACTGACAAATTTCGACGGTTGAAAGCCAGACCTCGGTAGCCAAGTGGTTAAGGTAGCCGCCCGGAATGCGGAAGGTGCGTGGTTCGATTCCCACCTGAAGTTGTCGTCTTTTTTCAGTGTTTAAAATTTTACTTAAGGATATTTAAGCGTTAATAAAACGCTAAAATGTAAAACATTAATCACCTAAAGTTCTTAAAAAAAATTGTTGTTCCTACCGATTTGTAATCCGAATGATCACTCTTACTAAAATTTTTCTTCCTAAAGATTTCATTCATTCAATTTGTAGTATTACAGACGATGTTCATCACACTCATGTTTCCGAAAATTGTAATTAATAATATAACTAATGTAAATATATTTAAACTCCTACTGTTGTTTTCCATATAACGCTTTTATCCCTAAACATAATTTCCATAATATGACCTACAGGAGTAGGGCAACTAGTATTTCCGTTGTCTAATAAAAAAATAACCTCGAAATTCAAGACAATCGCTCCTCTGCGCTTCGCGATTGTCTTAAATTTCTAACCTATCACGTGACCTACAGGAGTAGGGCAGCTAGTATCCTCAATCATTTGAATAATAGTGTAAAAGACGGTTATGTTGAGAAAGAATAGGAAAACAAATAACAGTATGATAGACGTTTATTGCTACTGACATTATGAAGTTGAATGATTCGGAATTATGAACATTAGAAACAGAGTAGTTAGGAATTGTGATTGTTAGGATGACAAATGTTAGGAAGAATATTTTCGGAGTTCCGATTATCGGAGTTGAAAATTTAGGTGAACTTTTTCGCACCCGGTGACAGTAGGTCCCTTTGCCTCATCCGAGACTGTTTAAGAACGCCCATAAGCTACCATGAGACCTTGATAGTCGATAGGCTGATGATATTGATTACACTTACCTTCTTAACTAAATAGACTTACCTATGTCTTATCTCTAAGTGTGTCTGTGTTTCCACAGCGCTAAGCTTACCGACTCATTCGGATCTTTTGTAAATAGTTATCTTGTCAGATTCGTGATATCGCGGAAAGTATGTTAAGTAAATACGTATTCACTGTTATTAATTGTAACACAATGTCGATACTAATTTTTAAATCTATTCCAATCTCAAATAATTAGTTTAAGTGTTTGGTAAAGTTTAAAGCACTTCTTTTAAATCCAAATACACTCAGGAATAAACTAATAATTCGTAAAAACGCTAGTTATTTCGAAAAAGTATTACGTGTTAAGGTTCTCGTCAACCTTGGAAAACAATATCTTTACTAAAGAGAGGAAAAATCAAAATTATGAAGTTAACGGAAGTTGTCAATGTACATTATGTATACCTAAAACATGCTAAACTTTTTTCTCACCGTAATAGCTTGAATTTTCCCTTTTGCATCGCACCACGGTAAGCGTGCCTGCAAGTGCGAAGTCAAAATAATGTTGTGTTTCTACTTTTTGCTAATGGCTACTGGAATCTCTAATTTTTTATGTAAAATGTACCTGACTTCGCAATAAAGGTGAATATCTTGTTGAGTACCTACCTAATGTATGTATAGGAGAAAAAATATAATGATAAGTCGTAAAAAAAAACTACCAGACTGAAGTAATTCCCTTGCTTTGCTGGTACTTTTCGAACATCTTGTTTTTGTTAAGACGTTTTTTGCCGATGTTCAATCTGATGCAAAGGACACAAACATTGACAAATTGACCTCTAACTATGTGAATCACACATATTTGGTGTTGCATTTTGATTAGATGCGTTATTTCATTTCCATAATTTAGTACAATAATCGTGGATTTTTTCTAATATTTGGTATAAAGAGAGAAATCGTGATTGATTAACCGACAATACATAGCTGAAAAACTCTTAAATCTTTTGTAAGTCAATGCGACCTTGAAAGTGAAGCTATATGAAACTGAGCAGGACAATTTCTTTTCTTACTTTTATTAACAGCGGCAGCATTGGCAAATGACCTCCCTACCTTAGAAGGATACTTTTCGTTACAATTATCATGTTACATGCCATAAAGCGTTTGAATAAACAGCAGTTGCAGGAATGTATCATGGGTTATTATGAGGTCTGTCTGTGAAAGGTGAATCTATAAGAAACTCAGCAAGCAACTTTTCTTACTTATGTTTACAGCGCACGGCAGCATTGAAAAATGTGTTTTTAGGTTGTTAGCTCTTTTGTTTTTTGCGTAAGCATAACTTTTATTAATACGACTTATCTAAAAATAGGTCAATGACATTTTTAATTAGCTCTATTTAGGTTAAACTCGACGAACTGGTTTAGTTTTCATTATCTCGCAAAGAATCCGTCATCGTTTGCGTGTCGAACGAAATTAATGGTAAAACTCAATGCGATAATGGTGTCTAATGTTAGCTATTGAATTATCTTGTACGTAAGTAGGTAACACTTGGCATAAATTATGCATCTTTTTTTGTTTAACGTCCTTCATCAGGTTATTATTTAAGGTAGGTATTTTATTTATGAGCGGATATTTTGAGTGCACAGTGCAGGTAATTTACGCCGGAATAAAAAAAGATTTCATAAGTAGCTGTTTAATTTATACGCTGGTTGTTGATAAATTGAAAACTCAGTCTAAGTTACCGAAATACAGAAAACATCACTGTACTGTAGAAGGTCCTCCAACTAATTAGGTAGGTACTCTGCTTCTGTTTGTGTCTTTTCTATTAAATTGCGCATCGTTTGTAATGGATGTGCGTGTTTTCGAGTTTCGTAAATTTCTTAATCTCGAGTAATTTAATGTCTTTGAAGTCTAAAATTGTCGCATACGTCCTACTGCTGGGGTTAGTCTTTCCCACATCAACAATACCACTAGCACATGTGGAGATCGCGACATAAGCCGTGGATGTGTTTTAACGCATTGTCATCTTACGACGACAAATCTTAGGTCAGTGTTCCAGTTTGAGCCAGGCGGTTCGCGGTGAAACATGGACTATGGTAGAGGACTGATTTCACGGTCCTCATTGCCTAGTCTCTGACTAACCCTTAGGGGATAAAGCCGTGAGTGTATCTATGTTCTTTTAATGTTTAACACTAAGCTATTCTTTTATGTGCAACTATAAGGTTAAATAAGCTATTATTTTATGTGCAATTGTAAGATTAAGTGACTAAGATCTGACTAAGATCATATTTTTTTTATATACTTTTTTGTATGTAACAATCCGCAGTGCGGCTGATAAGCTTTTACATCTCGACTGTGATTTTTGCGTAAAATGCCTATTTTTGCATTTTGTAGTAATTTTGTATTTATTGTTTTTATCGAAATAGGATAATAAATTCATGCTTAATATTCCAAATCTCCACTTAGCGAGAATAAGCTGAGTTCGGACGGCCGGCGCATCGC
Source organism: Scoparia ambigualis (assembly GCA_963921215.1). Lineage (NCBI taxonomy): Eukaryota > Metazoa > Arthropoda > Insecta > Lepidoptera > Crambidae > Scoparia > Scoparia ambigualis. The sequence goes on from OY992504.1 coordinate 17,358,039, forward strand.
AATTTGTAGTAATTTTGCAGTTGTATTCATCGTTTTTATCGAAATAGGATAATTAATTAATTATTAAATGAAGTAACAATGTCCAAATTCAAAGTCAAAGTCAAATTCATTTATTTAATTTAGGCTACAATAATTGAGCACTGTCGCAAATGTCGCTACTTATGCCAATTATTTTGGTATAAATTTTGCTCAATAATATCATAGTAGTAAGGAGAAAATCACAATTAACTTTAAGCGATTTTCAAAGTTTTTTGGTTTAGAAAAAGATTTTTTTCAAATAGATAAAAATTCCGAGGCCGCTACGAACTATACGACTATCTATGAAATAAAATTCTATTTTTTAAATTTTATTTGTTTAGAACAGTAGTTCAATCTGGGAGCTCAAAACAGTGCCTTCGCGTTTTTTATGAAAATCTTTCTCTGCAATTTTGGGTTTAATTAAAAAGTTAAGCAAAATTTACAAAATGCGAGGCCGTTACGAACTATGCTAATAGCTATTCTACACTATTCAATAAGTTGAAATTGTTAATGTATTTTTGTTTCTGAGGTCAAGAACGCCCAAGTTGGCCATTTTACAAAAAAATCACAGCTGAGATGCAATAGGGGCTCTTAACTTCAAGCTACGGGGTGCTACGGGTATCCCTCAAGGAAGATTTCGCCATAAGCTACGAGTACTAACGGCGCTCCTGGTGCGCTCGAGGTGAATGGAGGCCAGAGTAGTATTAATGTGTCTGTAACAGAATTCATCATCATCATCAGCATATAAACCGCCCACTGTTGGGAACAGGCCTTTCCACATGGACAACACATGAAACTTGGGCCATAACCCACCACGGTGGCCCAATGCGGGTATTTGAACAGAAAAGAGGTTATTGCTAATATGAAATACAGTAAAGCTAATGAAGAGGTAATGTTAAAGAGGTGAGACGAGACGCTTTTTACATTAGTAACTCTTTCAGATGGAAATATTGTGCACTAAGCTTTCAAGTACTTAAACCTCTTTTCTACCTGTAACATTTGAAAAACTTTTCAGAGATTACGGTTTTGCAACCACAAAACACCTCTGTGCTCCAGTTGTTAAACTACCAAGCTCAGCGTCAGAGGTACCGCCTTCTTTCCGAATCGCCATTACTCCCTTGTCAGTAACATTGTTGTATTCCGGCAGTATTTAAGCCAGTTCCGCAGTGATTGGGGACTCCTATTGAAGTGCGTCTCCATCTTCGGCCTTATCACCCGAGACATGAAGGTCGATCGCTTTTCAGTTGTCGTATAAAAACAAAAACATGTCTAAAAACGTCAAAGCACGTCCTTGACACGAATTGCTGAACTTCCTAGTCCGAAACCCTTTGGGTTTTTTGACCCGACGATTATTGTGACTGACAGCTCGATACACAACGCGGTGTGTTGTCAATGTAGTCCTGTCGTTTGTCATCATTTAGTACTGCAATCACTATAGCTCACCGTCGCGAGCGCACAGTGCGCTGTCGACTGGCGCGCACGACACTCGCTTGCCGACCTTCACACCAACAATCACTCAATGACCGTTTCCTGAGCAACTGGTAGCAATGTGCAGAACTGTAGCGTAATTTTTATAAGACAAATATATAATCTCAGTGATATTTGAAAGTGATATTTTTTTAGCTTTTTTTATTTTATCTAGTGATTTATTAAGAAATGGAGTACAAATGTTTATTATTTTTTGCGGCTGCTCTGATTGAAAGAGGGTAAGTTTTGTCTATATAAGTAATAAAAATAAAGTATATTTGCATTAACATATTTGGTTTCTTGTCTAGTTACTACATTTAGTTACAAGTTTGTGTTGATATTCTTTATCTTTTTGTTTTTATCTATATAAATTTGTTTGATATTGTGATAACAACTAAGGTTCGTTGCAATGTCGTCTTTGTATTTTTTTAGTTTGAGATTCAGGTATATTTTTTGTTGGTTTGCTTTCCAAATTTCATGAAATATTTGATGAATACGCGTTTATTTCGTACCTTAGGTACCACCGTACCAGACACCTGAAGAGTTGTTTCAATGAACCTACACTTGTACAAACTATAGCTAGCTACAATAATATCCTTTGTGAAAAGTAATTTTGACTATTTTAAAGTATAAATGATTATTAAATAATTAATATAAATAACAGTACTAAATGTAATCAATGAAATAAATCTTAAAAAGCTATTTTTATATAATCTCAAAGTGTAAAATAGAAACTTACGAAAAAACTAGAACTCAAAACTAGTTTAAACAAACAAGGAGTAAAAAGGCCCTGTTAAAAACAATAAAATTGCTAATTAAATCAATTATTTTGTGATTACTAGGTCTGACAAAAATTAACCAAGGAAAAAACTTTTAAATGTTTTTTTCCTTTTTATGGCAATTTTGTTTTGTTTTTGCCAGTATCGTTTTTAAATTGTAATGTAAACACAAATAGGTTTAGTAGGACGAAATATGATAACAGGACAAAGATACTTCGATATCATTAGAAAAAGTGGTATTATTAGACCTTGTCGTATCATAACATAATCGGCATATCTTTTCTCAGTTTCAAGAACGCCAATATGATATATAAGTATTAGATTCAAGTTTGTTGGCCTACTTAAAAATCACACGTTAACCGCGTAAGGTCGCGCGACCGATTTTTGCATTGAGATATAAAAGTGTGTCTTCTGTACACTTGTCCACAAATTATTGTGGAACCTTTTAAGTCAGTTTCCTTTTGATCAGGTTTTTCGGAGAGCTGCTTAGTTTTCTCCATTCATTCTAGTAAATAATAAAACATCACTGCACTACCTGTCCTGTTAACACTACCTGTTAATCTAAAATGACTGTGTAGGAGTGGCTACCGACGCCACAAATATTATACATTCTCTCTGGCTTTCCCAAGAAATTCAGTTAAGCGAAAGCCCAGAGGTAGAACAGCTCAGAAGGCCCCCAAATCACCCGCATGTAAGTTCTGCGATTTTTAAAAGTTTTCGAACTTTGAACTTTTGAAAAACTCTATTTTAATGAGTTTTTTACTTATGTACTTTTACTCTTTCTACCACACTGTTCACCCCAGCTTATGGTCTATTAGAAATCACCTGGTGCACCTAGCTCAAACTAGCGCTGGCTGCCGGTTTCAAGCCCTGTATACTTAGCAACAATAACTTCCCGGAGAGTTTATGATATACGAATACTACGCAGTGATGCCAGACCAAAGAAGCTAACGTTATTCGGCTACCAATATTCTCGCTGTCAAATTCCCGGTTACGCTATAAAGTGTAAAAATATAACAAGTTATGTCCAAAAAATAACCTTTTCTTTTATGTTCTAGAAAGTTTGATTTTGTAACACCGACAGCAAATCAATCAAACTAACAAAATAAGAATGCATAACATTAGTATCTATTTCACGTAACTATTTGGTACTCAATAATAACATGTCTAGTGTTTCACTTCTTATAACAATAATTATTATATAAAACCTTTCTAAAACAGTAATATGTAAAAAAATGGCCCAGTAAGCGATATAAGAATTTGGTGTTTTGATAGGTTGTATATAATGGCGTTATTTGTTTAACTCATACATGATCACATGAAGCATCGAAGCACTGTCGAAGTAGTCGGGTACATGCTTGGGTTAGATGCGAGAAATCGGGGTTCAATTCCCGTAAATCCTTAAGAGGAAACATTACATCGACATGCAAAATTCTCATACATAACACAGAAAAACGACGTTCGTAGTCCCCTGTTTCCTCCTTCAGAGCTGGACCAATTTTTATTACTTTTTTAGCATCGGTTTAAGAAAGAGATTTTCTATGTGTGTATGTTTGTTTTTTTTTGCATTTAGTCATTTACTTCAAAATTTAGCGAAATCACTCCGTCATAAAGCGTCTTCAGAAACATTAAGTTGCTGGTTTAAAAAAAATCAAACATACAGACATAGAAAATCTCTTTCTTTAACCGATGCTGAAAAAGTAATAAAAATTGGTCCAGTTCTGTAGGAGACTACGAAACATCGTTTATCTGTGTTTTGCTTGAGAATTTTGCATGCCACTTCGACGTAGTTTACTGACGTTATACTATTCCTCCTCGTTCCTAACATAAAAGAGTGTAGTTAGTTGGATGGGTTAACATGACTTTTATTCATCATCATCATCATCCATCATCAGCCTATAAGCTTCCCACTGCTTGGCAAAGGGTTTCCTACATGAACAATAACACATAGGGAGATTGTGCCATAACCCACCACGCTGGCCAAATGCGGATTGGTGGGTCGAATTAATGTGTTCAAAACTTTTGTATAGCAAAAACGTACATACTGCAATAAAGCTAATTATTAGCTTTGTAAACCAATGACAGATCTAAACTATGTGATACTTAACCGATTTCCAACAGCGATTGATTATCGTTTATTGCAATCTGGAGGTCCACAGACCACCAAATAAAATAAAAAAAATTGTATGTTTCCGTGATTGGATGACGCAATACGGTAAAAATATGCCTAGGGAAACCCACTGCAATTAAACACACACGTGCAATCTACATTAGAGGTAACTGGCTATTTTAGCATTTTGTCTCAATCGGTTATTACGTGTCATTAGTGGTAAAACTATGTTAGTTAATCGCAATTAGAAAAAGTTGAAACTATGATTGTTTAAAAATAGATGCATAAAGAATCCACAAAAATTCATTTAAAAAAAATTGCGTCCTGCAAAGCGTTGGTTGTCGCCAAGTGTTTGTTGTAAGTAGGGTTGTCAACATTTTTTTCATACACAAATAGGTTCTTCATACACATACAAATGCAGTAATGCAAATTTAGGATAGACGACAGAGAAAATGGAAAAAAAAATTAATGTACACGGAACATTCCAATACGTGAATTCGAGTGAAATACCTATGTGAATTTGCTTTGCACGATAGTAGTTTGGAAATATAGATATTTTTTGTAGAATTAAAGGTTTAATATTTAATACGATGTTTGTATTTTATAGTAGGGTTGACAACCCTAGTTGAATGTGCCTTTGTTATGTTTTCCATACTTGGACCTATATTAATATTTGGTCTGCGATGGCGACAATAAAACTTTTCCTAATAAGCGTGCAACAAATATTACTGATATAATGTGTCTCTCCAAAGTATTAGATAAACATTTGATTGATACTAAGAGGGACCATATCTTCATTTAAAGCTATAGAAACCACTTCATTGTGTCAAATTTGATCAGTAGATACGATTTTAAGTACCTGTAAATGGGTAGGTACTTGCAAATATAAATATTTTTTATTTTTTTTTCACTAGTGGCCCGTCCTCTACAATTACAAAAACAATAAAAAAGATTAGCCAAATACACCCTCAATTTTTATTCGTTTTAATGAAATTAAGAATAGAGCCACCCATTAAACGGAACAACTTTCCCCAGAATACCTATGTACAAAAATGACAAAAAAATTCAACGTCCCATACAAAACTGTCCGATCAACTGACGACAATAGTAAGGGAGGTCGAAATTTTTTGTAATTTTTGCACATAGGTTTCTTGGGGAAAGTTGTTCAGTTTCATGGGTGGAACTCACCCTTAATTTCATTAAAACGAATAAATATTAAGGGTGTATAGGTGCAACCAGGTTCTGAAGTGATGCATTTATGGCAATTGAATTTTATTTATCTCGTTTAGATAGATTTCGATATGTTATCAAATTTTCTTAAATTCTTAAATTATTTATTGTACTTTGCCTCAGTTATGTTTCGAACCCACTTACCTTTATCGAGAGATCGAGTCAGTGTAATAAAAAAGTCACGTAGGTTTTATGTTATCCTTCCTATCATGGTCCAAATGAACAAAGAACTAATTTCAAAGTATTATTTTTGAATTTTCCTTTGGCACGTTAGAGGGCAGTTATAGTTACTGTGTCATTCAACCATTAGATCATCTAAATGTCATGTGTGATACGGCCTTGAATTATAACGTGCCTGACTACAATGGAAACGTATAACGGTGAATGCATTATGATAGTTGTTTGTCACTGAAATTATCGTTAGCATTCATGGAGGATGCGATTACTTTTCCTCATTTTTAATGTTTTACTCTAATATAAACTAGTGAGGAGCTCGATGGTGCAGAGGTTAGCGCGTTCGGCTTGCAATCTTGCCCGCTAAGCAACTTTCGCAACGCCGATGGCGGCTCACTGAATGGGTGACAAAATATAAAACATCTCGACCTCCTCCGTGCTTCGGAAGGCACGTTAAGAGGAAACACTACGTTACGTACGTACGTAACGTACTTTAACTACGTAAAGAAAAAGATGTTCATTGTCTGTGTTTAATTTTTTTTTAAACCAGACACTTAATATTTCTGGAGACGCCTTAAAACGGAGTAATATCTCTAATTTTTGAATGCTCCTCTTTATTAAATAAATGACTTAATGCAAAAAATGAAACATACAGACATAGAAAATCTCTTTCTTTAACCATTATGTTACAATACAAGTCTGACTATTTAAATATCGATCTCCTTCGTGCTTTGAAAGGATGGAGGAGCCACCAACTCGGCCGGCGGCGGGGTGGGTTGTGGACCAATCTCCAAATGTGATGTTGTCCACGTGGGGAGGCCTGTCCCCGGTAGTGGGAACATTTATGGGTATAACGTTTGTTTGTTGCCTCAGAGCAAAAAAGAGAAAGTTTTGAAATATACAATAAAGTTAACTAAAAGAACAACTAGATTGAAAGGAACCATAATCTTGTTATGTAAGATAGGTAAATTAGAATTCGGTGTGATGTAACAGTAAGTAAAAAAAAGACTAAGCATACGATTGTACTGTGTACCAAAAGTAGTTCGTGGTATAAAATAACCTCTATGTATCATATCATATCTTATCATAATTATATTGAATACTTGTAAGATCACGTTACTTTTGACGTTGGATTGTATACTCGTACAATTCCATACTCATTAGTTTAGTACGTTGTTTTGGAGTAAAAAATTATGTTTTTCTTCCTCCCGCGTTTTTTTTCATTGTAGGTATTTACCTTCCCAGTATCAGTATCAGGGAAGGATTTTCCTGTATTGTAAAACAGATAAATTACTATGGAAAACTAACGTATGTGAGATGAAAATCGAAGGTTAGGAAGTGTTAGGGGGGTACTGAATTTACAATTTACATGATTTATTTATTTATTAGGTACACAAAATAGATAGAAATTAAAATAAAACAAAAAAGCACGATAAATGGTATAAGAGCTAAATTCCCATCTTACATTGTAGGTACACAACACGATTAATAATAAGCGTCCATGTTACTACTTAGTCATTATTGTTAGTCAACCTAATATTTCATAAAAATATTTTTCCCCTATCTTTCTCTGGTCCATGGTTCAATTCCCGGTGCGGGGATTGAACTGCGGTGATCAAAAACCATTAAATTGTAGAGAAGACAGGATTTTAATGGAGGCCTTTGCCCTACAGTGGGACAGGATGTAGGTTATACTATACTTTTTTTTGTGACGACCATAGATTAATAACTAAAGCATAGAAGGAGTCCAAATGAGACTCGTATAGTTGTCCTATTTTCAAATGGGCCGTAAAAATTGAAAGAAAATAAACAAAATAAGTTGCTAAAAACGTCAAATGTCTAGCGAAAAAACAACCGGTCAGATTATTTATGGTACAAAATTCAAAAGCGACCCTATACAAATGTAATTCGAATGGTGACCAAATGGAGTGCCCACTCAAATGTCATGCACTCCTTCTATGCTTTAGTTATTATGCTGAGGTGACGACCTATGATTATATTATATTATATTAGTTACACATTATATGCCCATATACTCTAGTTACAAAGCTTCAAAGTACTAACTTTGAAGTTGAAGAACTTCTAGTTTCTTTCCAATTCTGTGCAACACATTTGACGAATTATGAATGTAATTATATGGCATCTCACGTATCATTGTCATGATGAGGATTGGACACACGTTTTATTGTAATTCCAACATCACAGATAATTTAAACACGTGTTAAGTAAAATGCTCATTTGATATAAGACGATGTAAGCTTTTATTGCTTTATCAATAGTATGATGCTTTATGACCATTATAGTCATGTGATAATCTTTATTATTTAAATTTTGCATTCACAATGCTATATAGAATTGTAGATATAGGATAAAATGTTTACTAGAAAAAAACAACCAGTCTCAGGAAAGCTCGAACGGGATTCGAACTCGTGACCTTTGGATTGCCGGTCCACTGCTTTAACCGCTAAGCTACCGAGACCCCAGAAGACTAGTTGATTTTTTGTAGTAGTTGCTACGCTGCAAGCCAGCGGTATTACGTCACTGTGAAGTCTACCCTCACATTCGAAAGAAATACTATTGCAAGTATTTAACAATCGATAAAGTCGTAATTGCTTATAAATATCTTTATTATTGAAATTTTGCATTCACAATGCTATATAGATATAGGATAATTTGTTTACTATAAAAAAAAACAACCAGTCTCAGGAAAGCTCGAACGGGTTCGAATCCCGTTCGAGCTTTCCTGAGACTGGTTGTTTTTTTCTAGTAAATGTGATAATCTGTTAATAATATACTTACCTACTAGTATTCACTTTTAAACTTTTGCGCTCCATTAAAAACAAAATGGCTTAACGCAAAACTACATGGTAGGTATGGCATCCGCATACCATTTCAATTAAGTTTTATTTTGTTGTTGATTTATTTTTATATGTAACTAGCTGCTCGCTCGCAACTTCGTCCGCCGCGTAAACAATTCATCCGCCATGTAATCTAGCGCTTCTACGAGCTTGGATGACTCGTTTACGTTTTGGTCCCGGTCATAGAATAATAACAATGTCCCGGTATTTGTCAAACGCAAACAAAACAAACGAAAAACAGTTTAACATAGACATTTCAAATTATTAGTTTAGATAATCATGATAGTGAACTGACGTATGAAAAGCACCGAAAGTGTTTCTGAGTTTATAAATCATGATATTAGTGAACCTAATTATTGAATTTTTTTTTTACATTTTACATTTTGTGAACATATAGTATATACGTAGATATAAAATAGTATTTAAGAATCGCACAATAAAAAAAAAGTTTAATAAATTTTTTAATAAACACTTATGATAAAAGAGATAATTGAGATAAAATACGAAGACAATTAAAAATGCAATTAATAGAATCGAATATCGAATATTATCGAACGCCTTGACCAATTGCCCACCGACTGTATCATTAACTAGCATTTAGGACAAAAATAATAACAGTGATATAACATTATTAAAGAAGTTTGATCAATTAACGCAATTAACCAATGCAACCTTAGTGGTCGCTATGTCATTACTACGCTCGCCTTGTAACTTTTATAGTTGCATTCATTGAAGAATTGGTGACAAGATTGCCAATAAAACACTACGATATAACGAAGTCATTAACGGAGTGGCAACAAGAACTATATATAGTTGATATTTTTTCTGCCTCATATTTTATTTAATGTTCCGTTAAACTTGTTACGGTAGGAAATGAAGGTTTTCCTCGCGGAAACATTGTTACACATTGTGACAATGACACAGTTTCTTAAGAAAGAATGTTACAAGTTTCACATTTATAAAAGTTTCGTTATGAAGTTTTTTGCTTCTATCTCAGCTACTTATTCAATTTAGTTCAGTTTGTTACATCGATTTTTATCGAACACAGGAGAAATTAAATGTGTTTGTTTTACATAAAACGTACTAGTACACAGTTAATAAAAAATGGTAAAATCCTTTCAGTCCATAGATGTTTATAATGTTGATTGATTTTTTATAACTCTAACTCCACCGCAGAAAGTATCCTAGCCATGAGTTTTTAGGTAAACGACTTTTCAGCCGAGTTGCACCGACTAAAGCCAAAACGACTCGACGACAACTCGGGCAAAACGTCTGGTAAATAAAAATATATAAATAGTTAAGATTTTTATAACTCTTGGTATACATATTATTAGGTATTTTCTTTTTATCTTAACTACACAAGTGTGAAAAAATGTGTGTGCTGTTAGTAAAGTATAATGGTGTGTATAAATTATATTTTATTTGAAGTTTTAAGTATATTAACAAAAGATTATTTAATTACCTACAATTAAGTACACAAGTTCCTACCATAGGCAATCACCTTTTTCATTATGTACAATTGTTCAGTGTGACTGTTCAGTTCAATAACCTGAACATGTCGTCCGCACAATCATATTTTAGACTATTTAATTTTTTGCAAACTTTGTGGTGTTTAGATTATGTGGTCTGTGTCTGTGTTACGTCATCCGCCAAAGCCTCCTCGTAGTTGAAGCAACTAACCATTGAACATTTTTAATACACGCATTTGAATTATTCATGTTGTTATTTGGATAATTAGTAACAGTCACTGTCTTTTCTATCGCAGATATGACATATTTCATGTGTCTACCTATTTAAACAGAATTTAAGTACCTACTTCGTTGACGTGTATCTTATGACAAGGATAAAGAATCTTAAGACTGAGATAATTTTTAGCATTTTTATCCGTTTATCTTTGTTTGTTTAACTCTTTCTTTGACTGAGTAATAGCAATAGGTGAATTTTCGCAGTAAATTTTTTTCATTGGTTTTTTACGTGTGAATTGAGTAGAGAAATGGACCAAAACGTTAGACCGGGAAAACGGTTCTGCTTAGCAGAAGAAGAAGATAGGTGCTTCGAAGACACTTTAAAAACTTTTACGAAGGCTTAAAGGTCGAGGTTTAGCCGCTGCACTTTGTACAGCTGTGGATGTCTTTTGGCTGATGATAATGATAATGACGAAAGCTTTGACCTGGTAGTTCGATGCTTCTGTTCATAGGCTGATGAAGGACTTTCGTAATTTGAATGTTGAACCCGAAAAAAAAAACAAAAATCAAAAATTAAATATCTTTATTCAGTAAGCTTAAAATAAGCATTTTTTTATGGATGGATGGATAGGCATAGGAACCCACCCACCCAGCCCACGAAAGATGAAAGTGATCACTTAAATAATTCAGTCTCGCACAAATCATATTTACAAGATAAAAATCTATATACATCCATATAAATACGACCATTATCCCCGAAGGGTTAGTCAGAGACAGGCAATGAGAAACGCAAAAGCAGTCCTCTGCCATAGTCCAATTTTAACCTAATAGTGACTGCACCTGTGCACAGCGTAACGGGTGGTGAGCCCATCGCCGCTCTATGCTGTTGGATGTATGTGCAGTCCTAAGACCGTTAGTCGCCTTTTACGACACCCAAGGGAAGAGAGGGGGTGGTAGTATTCTATAGCCGCTACGCGACACGGCACTACATACTATATTTCTTTTACATATATTAAGGTAAACAGATTTAAATCTCTTAGGCTTTTCCTTATCTTGAATTCGTATATGTAACACCTCAGCTGTCATTGTTAGCTATCCATTTGAGGTCGTAATGGTTAAAACTATGATTTTCTTAGAGGAAAATTCTGACATAGGTACCTTATTTTGATCATTCACTTCATTCGTTAGCTAGCGACAAAACGATTCAACAATGCTTCAACTATATAATGTTAAGCAAAACCAGCTAGGCCATTTCAAGAGGGACTTTATAAGTAACATCTTTTACTAAAAGAACCGACTATTTCTGTTCAGTGTTAAAAGCATTGCGAAATGTATTGAAAATAAAATAAACTTTTAAATCCAATCATTAATTAACAGGATCAATTCAGGTTTTATTAGTCTTTTTTCTTGAAACAACATACATATTGTTATTAATTTATGTTATAATATTATTCTTAACGCCAAGTCACGTTTACAGATAGTGCGCTTGTGTCGTATCGTTAGAAATACTAGTGTTTTTTTCTTGTAGCTAAATCAATACCTACCAGTATTTGTATTAATATTAATAATCAATTCTCATACAATCTCTACATCTTCTATAGCTTCAGATAATTATTTATATCTTAGTCTGACCTGTTCCACGCGAAAGGCATGTCCGTCAGAATTAAGAAATTAATACCAGATGCCACACGATTTTAGTTTGCACGAGAAATTATTGTTATTTAATATTTAATGAGTTGGACTAAACTTATGTAGTACCTAAGCTGCTCAGCTCAGTGCAGTATTACTTGAATCTTACTTTAAAAAATCTGATGGAAATTTGCAAAGTACGATCAAAGTAATATTGTTATAAGAGTAGATGGTTAGGTGAACTAGAGTAAGAAATCGCCTGTACAGAGTTTTTTGTGGCTACTTCTCGAGATCTCCATCGTAGATAAGCCTTAGCTTGGATTTGGACGTGTAAAAATGCTTTGTGTAAAGTTCTTTTTATTTTATTTTACACAAAGTAGTTTGTGTCTACGCAATCAGTCAGCTACACTACGGGCATAAATACTTCATGCTATAGTTGAGATTTATCTAATAAATCAACATTATATTAAAATTCCTTGTGTCTAATTTAAATAAAAATAGCTATTAAAGGTTTTGCATTTGTTTAACGCAGTTATGAACTCAATTACAGCTCGGTTAATCAATCACGATTTGTTGCGTTACCTATTTGCGTCCCTTATTACCTTCGCCGTTTAATTATGATCTCTAGTAATTTGAGAATAAGAGCCAAATGAGTTCGTTACAGCGAGCATGTCTTAGTTGTACTGGTAATGGCGAATGGTTTAATTGAAGGCAAACTATTTGATAAGGTCACCGAGATCAGATAATACCATAGGTTGAATAGCTTTCGATTTTGAGGATGGGTTCCAGATGTTCGAAAACTTGTGTTAAGTTAAAACTTATTGTCTTAGACAACTTGTGCTACTGGTGCTGCTTAGTCTATGAAGTAAAAGTGCATAATGATTACCATTTACTATACACCCTAATTTTTTTGTCGTTTTAATGAAATTAAGGGTGAGTTTCACCCATGAAACTGAACAACTTTCCCCAAGAAACCTATGTGCACAATGAAAAAAAAATTCGTCAGCTGTTCGGGCAGTTTGTGTGTCTGTGTGCGACAATCGTGGTCAAAACAGCCAATACAACTATCTGTTCTATGGCCAAAAACTATCAATTCTAGTAATCATTTGATTTTAATAATAAAGAAATACATAAATAATTAAGCATTTACTGCTCTTCACAATCGGTAGGTAGGTACAAGAGTTTTGCATAATAATAAAGGCATTTGCTCAGTACTGTCACAGTATAAATATGAGCTAAAGCAGTACGGAAGCTGGGCCTGTTTCTTGTTTTATATACCTACGCGCCAATGGAGCGTTAGGGTTGTCTTCTTATTTTTGTAAAATTTAAAAAGTTTTTGTTTAATTAGCGATGTATCTCGGCTAGTTAGAGCTTTTTTTGAGATAACTAGCAAAGCTTAAGGAATGACACTTTTAATTTTTATAAAATTAAAAGATAATTTTTCCAATATTTATCAAAACGTTTGTTTGGGTTCTATAATGATCAAATAATCGAATGAATTGACTAGTTTACAAACAAAATTGTGTACTTAAAAAATCTATAACATTTTAAGAAGGTCTTTATTTTTCGTTAGTTATTATAAATTACACACTGAAAAATACTTTTGCCTGCTACAACACGTTCGAAAAGCTTTATTATTAAATTTTATAGTGTAAAAAATTCTCATTCTAATGAATAGCTTTTTTAAATAAATTATCGGAAAACATGGACACGGCACTATAAAACTTATTTTGTCTACTTGTTTATAAATTAATACAGCTACTTTACAATTAATGTGTTCTCTTTGAAAAACCCTGATATCGATTTTAAAGCAATCGGTAGAATAACTAAAAAGTTCAAGATGGAGGCTATTTTGTCTCATACTAATAACGGAGTCGTTGTCAGAAACCACACAGATCCCTAGATTCGATTTTCAAAGCAATCGGTTGAATAACTAATAAGTTATAGATGGCAGCTACTTTCCTCATTCTAATAACAGATTCAATGTCAGAAACCACACAGATCCTCAGATATCGATTTTCAAAGCAAAGTTTATTAACGATGAAGTTTCGTAGTATCAATTCTTATTATTTTTCACCACTAAAATAACACGCGCTCAAAAAATATACTTATGTAAGTACTCCAAATATCACCTAAACAACCAAACGATTTATTTAAAAGAAAAAGTTTTTAATTTAGTAATAATAAATCATTCTTACCTTTCAACATCACCAGGAAGTTTAAAAAACGAAAGCTCCGGTTTTGAAGCAGCCTAGTTCAAGCAGCCGTATACTACGCAATACACTCGCGGCATTTTTATAAATCGCGCGCACAGCGCCCGCAACATGCAACAGTGAACACTCGGTTCGACGCCACACGCGTTACTGAGAGCACTGCGATGTCCGCTTAGGGGCCCTGTAAAGACGTGCGTCTGTGGGCGTGCGTCGATTCGAGCGTTTGTACGTAGCTTCCTTACTGCTTTAGCTCATATTTATACTGTGGTACTGTCCCACTGAAGCCTATATAAAGTGACTGCTAGAAACCGCAAGAAACTTCAAGGGCTGGTCAGGTCAAGCGTTTCAAACATGACAAAAATGACAAAAAAGGAATTCGTGTTTTTTTATTTTTAATGAAATAATTCATTTTATGAATTTTAATTGGATAGTTTTTGAGTAATTTATTTTCAAGCATACGGCCGGCCATTGCCCCCGTCAGCTTGGCGATAAGTACCTACATAAAACACGAATTAATTTTTTGTCATTTTTGTCATGTTTATAACTCTTGACTTGACCAGCCCTTGAAGTTTCTTGCGGTTTCTAGCAGTCATCTTATATACGAGGCTATTTACGACTTCTACTACAGAATTATGTGTCTTTATTAAATATATGCAAATGAACTGCCTAAAAAGAATAAAACGACACTGTTTTAAAATTGTTTAAGTTTCCGTTATGACTATACAAAATGGTGATGATCTCAACATCGCTGTTAGCCTGACAATTATTTTTATTAGTAATTTATTAAAGGATACCGGAAAATTATTCTTTATATGTACCCTTTTTGTTTTAGCTATTGAACTGTTAATAAAAACAATACTTTATTTTTGCTTAGGCTGTAGGTAACGGTGCGTGCTTAGTGCGCATCCACCTTATCACTTTACTTTACTTACTTAGGTAAAGGTGAGATAATAACCTAAGAAAGAAACATAAACGTCGACAATTTTAAATGAGATAAAGGTCGTCCGTCATAGTAAATTCAATGCTCTAATAAAATCACTAATATGCTATAGATCGAGCTTATCGGAAATTATTGGTTATGGAGGCTTATGTTTTAAATAATTTAAATTTTAATGTCTGGTAGCCACCTGAACGCGCTAGTACCTATTTTTCGAGCTTATTTACTTATCGAACAAAGAATTAAGTGTATGACATTTCAATAGAACAAAAACAGAGAAATTTATACAAGGCGTTTGGTAATAGGTATTACATACATATAATCACGACTATTATCCCCGAAGGGTTAGTTAGAGACTAGGCAATGAGGACCGCAAAAGCAGTCCTCTCCCATAGTCCACTTTTCATGACATTGCGAAACAAAATCAGCTGTTCCATACAAAAATGCATGTACCTACTATTCGACCTAATCTATGAAGCAACAGATTTTTCCCTCAGGCTGAGAACGTCAACTTCCTAAAATAACAAGATCCGAAAATGACAACTTTCTAAAACGACAACTTCCTAAAACGACAACTTCCTAAAATGACAACTTCCTAAAACGACAACTTCCTTAAATGACAAATTCCGAAAACGACAACTTCCTAAAATGACAACATTGTCATTATTACAAACACTATAAAAAACAAAGTAAGTAATTCAAAGTTACAACACAAACATCCAGTCAAATATTACTTGCTACTACGGAACACTAATGACCATACGCTACGATCTAATACGTATAAATTTGACATTTCACAACTGAGGGTCGAAAATAACACCCCATAATAAGTACCCCCCCTTATTAGTAAGTTGTCATTTTGGAATTTGTCATTTTCGGAATTTGACATTTTCGGAATTTATCATTTTCGGAAATTGACTATTTTGTAATAGACGTTTTAGGAAGTTGTCGTTTTCGGAACTTGTCATTTTAGGAAGTTGACGTTCTCAGCTTGAGGGAGATTTTTTACGCTATTCCACATTTGTTGCTTACATAAAAATTGTTGTTCTTTGCACTTAATTGGGTGGCCCAGTTGCGGGACCCTAAATTTTTATTCGTTTTAATGAAATTAAGGGTGAGTTCCACCCATAAAACTGAACAACATTCCCCAAGAAACTCATGTGCAAAAAAGAAAAAAAAAATCGACCTCCCATACAATTTTTTATCTTTTATTTTGTATAACATTGTATATGTGTTAAGTATAAAATACCAATAAAGTTATTATTCATTAATTCATTCAGTCATTCATACACCTAAGATGTGGTGAGCCCATCGCCGCTCTATGCTGTTGGATGTATGTGTAGTCTTTGGTCTGTTAGTCACCTTTAAAGACACTCAAGGGAAGAGATAGGGCGGTAGTATTCTTTTAATGAGCCCCTACCAGCACAGCACAGAACAGTGCACATCAAGGGCCCCACACACGACCAGTTCCCTTTTCCCAGGGCCCTTTATGGTGAATTATGGAGAAATGTTGAGGAGCTCGATGGCGCATATTATAGGCATTATAGGCAGATGATGATGATGATACTGACGTGGTGAAGTGCATGTCAGATTAATAAACTATTGTTGTTTTAGGAATGCCTACTTGGATTTGGCTGGAGGCCCAAAGAGCAACGGGACGTTCCCTGAGTACTTCGTATTCGGGGTGTCCACGGCAGCTCCGCAAATCGAGGGAGCCTGGAACTTAGACGGTATTTTTGCACTTAACTTTGACTTTGACTTCGACCAGTGACTAGGCACTTTCTGTTGTTGCACGTGACGCAGGATGCAGGCAGGCATGCAGCATGCATCATGCAAGCAGGCATGCAGCATGCAGCAGGCATGGTATCTGTGACGGCTCCGGCGCTGCGGGACTCCGGCGGGCCCACGCGAGCTTATCGTTGCAGATGGCTTTCTCTCACCACCGCAGCTTTGGCTTGCTGCCGCCGGCCAGCCTCAGCTGCGGCAGCGAGCGTTATACGCGGGCTTAAATTAAACTGTAGCGTAGGGTAGACAAGTCTACGTGGAGTCGGTTTTGCCGCGATTCGTTTCTGTCACTAAATTTTTTAGCAAAACCCAACGTATTAACTTTTTAAGAGGGTTTATGCATTTCGGTTTCCCATACAATCTTCCAAGTCGAAATTGTTAGAGACCAATGAGCAAATTTTTTTGAAACTTTGCATGCTAAAGTATAATACAGGGATCTAAATAGTTTGTTGCAACATTTAAAAAAAACGACTATTTGGCTGAGTTATCACGATTTGAAATCCACTATAGAAAGTGTAAAATCGCAATAACTCTGTTAAATAAACGTTTTTTAAAATGTTTTCAACAAACTATTTAGATCTCTATATTTTACTTCAGCATGCCGACTTTCATTATAATCGGCTTACTGGTTTCTAAAAATGTCAACTTGGAAATATGTATGGGAAACCGAAATGCGTAAACCCTCTTAAGACAATATTTGAAATCGATTTAGAGTTCACATGCTATTTTTTTTAGCAAATTAATATATTACTATACTAATATATCTTTATAGAAAAAGTGTTAGAGAATATGAGTATTATATCAAATGAATAATGTACGTAATGTTGTTATAGGAAGTGTATAATTAAGAACAAGAAAAAATATATCCAATGAAGGTTATGTCCTTTGAAATTAGTTCATTTGTCATTAAATGACATTTTATTTTACGCACCCATGTATGTGACACGACACACACAATGCTGTGTACACACATTGTGTGTACACAACATTGCCAGAGAGTATGTAAATGATCGACTATTCATCATTACATGAATACCAACGGCAAATATTAAAATATGAAACACGATTAAATGAATAATAGTTAGTATATCGAATTGAATTGAGCAGAGCAATTTGTTGGTTAGTTATTAAAACAAAGAGCCGCCGTAGTAGTCTATGCTCACCCCAATTGATTAACTGGAGAATTTGCCTGACAATTATATTCGGTCGATATTAGACAGGCGGACGTTAATATCCAATATTGCAGGGCCAGGCGGTGTCAAAAGAGGGCTTGCTCCCTTTGAGGAAAGGGATTTGGAGGAGCTCATCATTATTACTTCCTATTTCTATTATTGCTTTTAATAATAAATGTTAATAACGTAGGTGTACATACTGTAATTAATCATCTGTAAACATATCATTATCATCATTTCAGACTCTACTTTATAATATATAGGTATTATAAAGTAAAGTCGTATAAAGTAGAGTCGCCGTTTTCCTGTGTCTGTTCCGCTTTATTCTTCTAAACCACGCAATGGATTTTTATGCGGTTTTCACTGACAAAAAGAACAATAAATCAGGATGATTTTTGTTTATAATTAATTAATCTGAGTGGTAGAGCCACGCTGCGTTGCAGCACGCATTGGGCCGGCTTGCCCGGCGTAATACCACCCGCTCACTAATATTCGGCGTGAAATAATAGCACTTGGTGCTATTGTGTTTCGTCCGGCCAGTGAGGGTTCCGGAGGCCCTCCCCCCTCTCACAATTCCTATTCCTTCCTAAAACTTCCTAAAACCTATTCCTTCATTAAAGACCGGCAACGCATCTGCGATTCTTTGGTGTTGCGGGTGTCCATGGGCGGCGGAGATTACTCTCCATCAGGTGACCCGCCTGCTCGTTTGCCTCCTTCTATTATAAAAAAATATTTGTAGATATTTTGTATAAAATGGCTGAAGCATGAGGTTGTTTATAAGTTAGTGGACTAAGGGTGGATTCGACCAAACTGGAATAAGACTTACTACGAGATTAGTCTATACAAATTCGGCGCTTAATCTAGGTATAAGACCTTATTCCAGTTTGTTTAGTATAATGATAGATAGAGGAGCTTAATGGTGCAGCTGCTGAAAATTTCAGGTTGCGATCTCACATGTTTATGAAAGGCCTATTACAGCTCAAATGCCCATTTTTGCTTTTTGTAGTTATTTTGCAGTTGTAATTATCGTTATTATCGAAATAGGATAATTAATTCATGCTTAATATTACAAATCTCTACTCTGCGATAATAAGCTGAGTTCGGACGGCCGGCGCATCGCATTTTGTAGTTATTTTGCAGTTGTATTCATCGTTTTTATCCAAATAGGATAATAATTTTTTATTTTTTTTTATTTCTCAGAAGTAACCATTATTCTGGTATAAAATTTGCTCATTGATATTATCGTAGATAGGAGAAATTCACAGTTAACATATAAAGCAAATTTCGAAGTTTATTGGTTTAGAGTAAGATTTTTTCTAACCTAAAATCAATGATATCTAAAAATTCGGAGGCCGCTGCGCACTATAGGTACGACCACAGATATAGATATAAGAGATAACATTCAATGTTTTATATTTTATTTGTTTAGAACAGTCTAGGAGCACAAAAAAGTGCCTTCGCGCATTTTATGAAAATCTTTCCCTGCAATTTTGGGTTTAATTAAAATGTTAAGCAAAATTTACAAAAAGCAAGGCCGCTAGAAACTATGCCAATAGCTATTCTACACTATTCAATAAGTCAAATCTGTTAATGTATTCTTGTTTCTGAGATCAATAACGCCAAAATTGGCCATTCAATTTCACAAAAAATCACAGTCGAGATGTAATAGGCCTCTTAAGCTACTCCCGCATAGGCAAGTCACAGGATGTGCGACCGAAAAAATATTTTGAGTTCCTCTATGGTTCGGAAGGCACGTGATACCGTTGTTCATGAGATAAAAGTCGATACAACCAATGAATTTAAGACAGTCTGATAATTTTAACAGCAATGTGCTATTGTTCGTGTGGGAAAGTCGTTTATTGGCTGATGGTCGTTTAAATTAAATTAAAATTACCTACATACATATAAACACAACTATTATCCCTGAAGGGTTGGTCAGAGACTAGGCAATGAGGACAACAATAGCAGTCCTCTACCATAGTCAACTTTTCTCCAAATAGCGACTGCACATGTACTCAGCGTGACAGGACGGTGGTGAGCCCATCATCGCCGTTGGATGTATGTGCAGTCTTTAGTCTGTTGGTCGCCTTTTACGACACCCAAGAGAAGAGAGGGGGTAATAGTAATCCTTTAACGTTACGCGACACGGTAAAAATTAAAATTAAATAATCATTTATTGATTAATGTTTTATATATTAGCGTTTTATTAACGCTTAAATATACTTAAGTAAAATTTTAAACACTGAAAAAAGACGACAACCTCAGGCGGGAATCGAACCACGCACCTTCCGCATTCCGGGCGGCTGCCTTAACCACTTGGCTACCGAGGTCTGGCTTTCAACCGTCGAAATTTTTCAGTGCTTGATGCTTATGTTTTTAGTCAACATTGCTTCATCAAATCTTAGAAGTTTTTTACAATAATAATAAATGATTAAAAAAAATTTTAATCATTTATTATTATTGTATAATAAATAATTATTGGCACATTTCTTCATTACTCTTTTACATTTATGACAATAAAACGCTATTTAATGGTCACATTTTTATTGCATTACAGGTAAATCGCCGAGTATTTGGGACCATATAGTTCACACCAACAAAAGTTTCGTCAGAGATGGCTCCAACGCGGACGTGGCAGCAGACTCGTACCACCTTTACAAAAGAGACGCCGAAATGGTTCGCGAGCTCGGCGTCGACATCTACCGATTCTCTATATCGTGGCCGAGGATTCTGCCGACCGGTCTCACCAACGTAGTCAACCCCCTCGGCATCCAGTACTATAGCAACTTAATCGACGAACTACTGAAATACAACATCACACCAATGGTCACCATATACCATTGGGATCTGCCTCAAAAGTTGCAGGACATCGGCGGATGGTCCAACGCACATATCGTAGACTATTACACCGACTATGCCAATGTGCTGTTCCAAAACTTCGCCAGCAGAGTGAAGTTTTGGGTCACCTTCAACGAACCGATGCAGACCTGTTTGGAAGGCTACGGAGGATACTACAGAGCGCCCGCCCTGAATAGACATGGAATAGCGGAGTACCTTTGTACCCATAATTTGTTGAAAGCGCACGCAAGTGCCTACCATCTATTCAATGACAAATATCGCAGCTTGAATGGAGGTAACTGAATCTGGATTTACTTTTAAAACATCCTGTGTTGTATTATTCGATGACGCCATATAAAAACTAGATATACAAACCCACCACTTAGTGTAAAAGAGCAATACATTTGACGTAGGTAGGTATACAAGGTGGGGCAAAAGTAATCACCCGATGTTCTTTTTCTGTAATTTTTTTCTAATGAAAAACTGTGGTTCAGCTTGTGACATATGTTTATTTAATCCATTAGAACTTTTCCATTAAGTCGAGAAAATTAAATCAGCCAAGTAGCAGCGCTCGCCAGAGTTGATGACCATACGGGCCCGTTTTATCGCATTCCTGGCGAATATTCGCCTTAAGGGCTTTAAGAGTCTGAGATTTGTTGACGTAAGCCCGCGACTTCAAAAAACCACATAAAAAGAAGTATGGAACGCTTAAAATCGGATGATCTGGCCGGCCAGAGCAAATCACCAAAACGAGAGATATAAGCCACCCGGAAATGCTTCCTTCAGAATTATTCCGCGTTCTTGAGGAGTAAACCGATTCATGGCTTGTCGATTTGTATTCTACGTCTGTTTACTTTACAAATGTCAGAACCGAATTGACATTTGGCGCCATTTTAAAAAGTGATAGCGTCTTCCATTAGGGTGATTACTTTTGCCCCACCCTCAGAATAATAACTAAAGCATAGGAGTGCTATGACATTTAAGTGGGCACTCCGTTTGGTCACCATTCGAATCACATTTCTAGTCGCTTTTGAATTTTGTATCATAAATGGTGACCGATTTATTTTTCGCTAGACGTTTGACGTTTTTGTCAACTTATTTTGTCTCTTTTCTTTCAATGTTTATGGCCCATTTGAAAAAATAGGACAAATATACGAGTCTCATTTGGACTCCTTCTATGCTATATTCTATGGCCCTACCTATTGTGTTTTCGCAGAATAGCAATTTTTGGAGGGGCGCTTCGTCATAGGAGGAGCACTTCGTCATGTTGAGACTTAGCAAAATAAGTTAAAAAAGGAAATGTGTACCTAAACATCTTCCTAGGTAGGTACTCTTTTTGTGTGGACGTTTTGCGAGTGTTAATTGGGTTTTATATTATCTGATCGGTTGTATCACTCAATATACGTACATACATACATATAATCCCGACTATTATCCCCGAAAGGTTAGTCAGAGACTAGGCAATGAGGACAGCAAAAGCAGTCCTATACCATAGTCCACTTTTCACCATATAGCGTCTGCACATGTGCTCAGCTTCATGACAGGTGGTGAGCCCATCGCCGCTCCATGCTGTTGGATGTGTGCAGTCTTTAGTCCGTTAGTCGCCTTTTACGAGACCCAAGGGAGGAGAGGGGGAATATCCTATATTCACAAAATAGTGTTATGTAAATTTACCATTGATTACAGGTAAAATTGGTATGTCACTGGACTCGAATTGGGCTGAGCCCAAAACTAATTCTTCGAGGGACATTGAAGCGGCAAAGCTGTATTTACAAACTCATGTTAGTATATGTATTATGTTTTTAATTATAAAGATAAAATGGTGCCAGACACTAAAGATAATTTTTAGGTAAATGTAATTATTTTTGTTAACAATGCGTCGCGTCTACAATGAACAATGGAAAATTTTATATCTTTGACTTTGCGGAGATACTATCTCTCCTTGTGGATAAAATGCAGTTTAATTACTTAGAATGTATAAGTGTACACTGCGGTAACACAAAACTATGTACAACTACAGATGCTTGCACTTTTTCGTCAACAGTTTGAGAAAGGGACGCAACATTAATTTCAACTTTAAATTACAGTTTGACTATCTTTTTTTCAGTTACATACTGAACACAGGCAAATAAATAAGCAGTTAATTTAGGCATAATGCCACTTTTGTTTTTAATTGCGATATATGGAGCAAACGAATAAAACTAAAAAGTTCATAGATGTTCGGTCGGGGTCATCGTCACTTTACCACTTTGCAGCGATTTTCGTATGAAGCGCACCGACCGCCGGTTTACGTTCCCGTACCAAATCGACGACGCGGTGTGCAAGGGATTTTGACCTTTAGACTGGTAAAGCGACGACGGAGTCCGCCATTGTACCTATCTATGAACTTTTTTAGTTTAATTCGTTTAATGCGAAATTCAATTAATGCGAATTACTGTTTGTTATATGAAAGTAGTATCTGTTACTATCCTACTCTACATTTTCTTAAAAAAAAATTACAGATGGGTTGGTACGCCCACCCAGTCTATTCGAAGGATGGGAACTACCCCCCAGAACTGATAAGTCGGGTCAACGAGAAGAGTCGCCAGCAGAACTACACGAGGTCTCGCCTCCCAGTATTCACTCCCGCCGAAGTACAGTACATCAAGGGCACTGCCGATTTCTTCGGTCTCAATCACTACACAACGTATCTACTCAGCATGGCTGACACCGAAGTTGGAGCCATACCCTCGCACGAGAACGACGTCGGCATTGTTCGAGTTCAAGACCCCAGCTGGCCTTCAATGTCTTCGTCAACATGGTTGAAGGTAATTAATTCAATAATATAACGTGCATATAGATACGACCACGACTATTATCCTAAAGGATTTTTCAGAGACTAGGCAATGAGGACAGCAAAAGCAGTCTTCTACCATAGTCCACTTTTCACCAAATAGCGACTGCACATGTGTTCAGCGTGACAGGTGGCGAGCCTATCGCCGCTCTATGCTGTTGGATGCATGTGCAGTCTTTAGTCCGTTAGTAGCCTTTTACAACACCCAAGGGAAGAGAGGGGGTGGTAGTACTATTTTAGTGAGCCTCTTAGGAAAGAAAATTTTAATTATTTAAATTTAAATTATCGCGTTTGGTACTTCGATTGATCGCTGACGCCTGCGCGTCTGTGGTCGGGTCGGGTCGCGAAGCGCTCGCCCTGAAATCCGAAGGTCTTTATAGTCTAAGATCCGAGTATAGAACGACCTTCACCGGGCCGGTTAATGGATGAAAAATATTTTATATCAAATTTAATATGTTAAAAAATATAGCGCGAGTGGGTTGGCTGAAAAATTTAAATCCAGTACCTATATAGATTAATTTAATTTTTTTTAACATGTTTGGTGTGTATGTGTTTGTAATGAAATTATCTTAATATAAACATTACATTAACATTATTTTACCAGACTCTTTACATCTGCCGACCCAATGTTATGACGGGAAAAAAATAGTCAACCTTAATATAAACATTTTTATTTATTTAACCAGACTCTTTACATCTGCCGACCCAATGTTATGACGGGAAAAAATAATAATAATAATAATAATAATCTTTATTACCATAAAAGAAATGGGTTCCAGATACATAGAAATCCTTAATGTAAATGCTAACAGGTATGAACTAATGTTAAAATATATATAAATCAAATGCATAGGGAAACCTTTATGAATTTAACAGCGGCCGCTGCACTAGACTCTAGGCCTGACCCGCAGGAGCCATTACAATTTCAAAGCCACAGTACCGGCTGGTTCGAAACTAGACTCAAATACCTTTACAAAAAGTTAAAAAAATAAAAAAATAAAAATTAATTACGTAATCTAATATTAATATATGAATGTATTTATTAAGGAGCCATGTTTGTGAGTGTGTGTGTGTGTGTGGGGGTGTGTGTGTGTGTAAGCGTATGTAATGGGGTGTGTGTGTGTGTGTGAATGTGTGTGTGTTTGTCGCATTAATGGCAGGCCATTAGTAATCTTTCAATTTCTTCATAGTTGAGACTCTTCAACCAAGTGTTAAGGGAACGTTTTAATTGATTTGCCGTCAGCTGTTTTACATCTATTACTTGTCTCACTATTTTATTATATACGATATATAAAAAATAGTCAACCTAACGTTTGCATATTCTATAGGCTTCATACTTTCGATTGGTACCTATGTAATTTATCGATCATCCAAACCAGTGCAATGTTTAAAAAAATATTTTTTAAATATTTGAATCATCATTATTATACTGGACTGAAATTTTTCAGCCAACCCACTCTAAATATTTTTTTTAACATATTAAATTTGATATAAAATACTTTTCATCCATTAACCGGCCCGGTGAAGGTCGTTGTATACTCGGATCCTCTACTATTAGTTCACTTTCTAGTTTAGGCAGTGTTTACCCGGGTTCGTGAACACCATCTCGCATTTGGCAAGTATGCGAAATGGTGTTCACGAACCCGGGTAACAACGTTTCTAACGATGACATGATTCCAATGAGCAGTAGGTATGTAGGCTACACTTCACTATTAGTTATATACGTCTGTCATAAAGTGAAAAGTAACATAATAACTTAGATCTTACTTATTTGGTTCATTCTTTAGTTTTCTGGAAAGCAAATGAGGTCTAGTAAAATTACTAGATATGGAGGTAAAATAAAAAAGCGCGCGTGCAGCGCAGCGGTGGCGTTAGACACGGAAATTGGTATGGTTGTCGCAACGATTGTCGCCGATCACTTTAGTACCATGTCATAATAGCTTCACTAACAATTGACAAATGCCTGTTATTTATTATATCTTAATGAATGGCTATCGCATGTAGCATTAAGCCAATTTCAAGTATTTTATTTTTTTAAAGTTTATTTAGTATTGTACGGTAGATAGAAATAAAATAGTCTCACAACACGTGTTGTTGCTAAAAGAACATGGGAGAAACTCCAAATGCCTGTTAGATGATTTGTATGCTTTGACAAAGTGATAAAGTCTTTCGTTGACTAAACATATCTCCATTATGTTACGAGACTTAAGAGTTTCATTCAAGAGGCGTCGCGTCCGCGGACTTTGCCTGTTTGCTGGCTAACTGAAAGAAAAACACATTAAGTTAATTGCTACAGCAGCGGTTGCTAGTTTAGCGGCGACGTAATCAGGACTTTGCATAATGTTAGAAAACATCCTGACGATCATATTTTACGCGATGAGGTTTCGAATGTTATGGTGTAATACTTAAACTTAAGTCAAGCTGGCTGAAAATAACACCCCTCTTTTTGCATTGGGTGCTTCGATCATACTCGTATAAACACATGACAAAAATCGGGAGTTAGTAGAGCGAAGTTTAACACATTATTTTTCAAGTTTGTCTAAGCCTTATGAAGAAAAAAAAAGTATTTATCCATTACAGTTAGTACCCATATTACGATAGTTCTTTTACGCTAATAAAAAGGCTCTTTTTATATGCGAATAAAATAAACGCAAAGATAGAGCTGAATTTTTTCTAAAGTTCGCGCGAACACTAGAATGAAACATATTTCAAAGCATTGGGCCTGCCAGTATGGTGGGCTATTTACCCATGTTGTCCATAAGGCAATGTGCCGAGCATTGAGACGTTTATAGACTGATCAGGATTTTGATGATATTTTTCAAATCTACTAGCGTTTCATTATTTTCACGTTTTAAACCTTTTACTGGGTCCGTGGTAACACGGATACGGAATCTCCCTGCAATCAAATATTATGTACTTACCTTATTTATATACATTAATAAAAATCAATTGTCGACATGTTTGTACCTGCATCACTTTAGAACGGCTGCACCCATTTGGCTAATTCTTATTTTGGTTGTGTTTGTAATTGTCAGGTCAAGGTTTGTGTTTGTATAAAACAACATTTGTTGAAATTCGTTCTCACGGACAAAGTAGCGGGCGGGCGGGTCGATAGTAGTTAATATAATAAACGTGAGTGAGAATTTCAATTAGGTACTACAGCTAAGATATGTATTAACTATTTTCCTGGAATATTTCTAGGTTTGTTCATTTACGTCTTAATGATAAATCATTTCCAACAACAGTTATTTACAACTAGGCCAGGTGCTTAAACTTGTTTTATTACAACATCAGTATCTACAATTCAGAATATAATCTGTACATTAGCAAATATTATGTCAACTAACATTTATAGAGTGTGAGTTAAGAGATCTGCCTTTACAAGTCAACTAATCTGTTTATTCTCCGCAAAATGTATTTGAGTTTGAATACGTACTACCAATCACATATTCCCATAATTAAACGCGACCCACGTCATATTTTTAAAATAGGTACTTTTTCTAGAATGCAACGTTTTTGTAAAAAAATAATACAAAGTATAACTTAAAGCCGTTGCATTATAAAATATTAATCATTTATAAAATTTATGATTTTGTGTTCGTTTGGACTGTATTATTTTTATGAGCTGTATCAGGATGTGTTTTTAAT
Organism: Scoparia ambigualis; assembly: GCA_963921215.1. Classification (NCBI taxonomy): domain Eukaryota; kingdom Metazoa; phylum Arthropoda; class Insecta; order Lepidoptera; family Crambidae; genus Scoparia; species Scoparia ambigualis. The sequence goes on from OY992504.1 coordinate 17,385,415, forward strand.
ATGTATTTAAAAAGCAGTAAGATTTTTGTCGTATTTCAGTGCTTCGGAAAGCACTTTAAACCGTTGGTCCCGGTTGTCGTATAATGGCAGTCGTTAAAACCCACCAACATGCATTGGGTCAGCGTGAGGTTACGACCCAATCTTCCTTAATGCTATTATTGTTCATGTGGGAATGCCTTGTCTAGCATAATTTATATAATCACGACTATTATCCCCGAAGGGTTAGTCAGAAACTAGGCAATGAGGACCGCAAAAGTAGTCCTCTACCATAGTCCACTTTTCACCAAAATAGCGACTGCACATGTGCTCAGCGTGACAGGTGGTGAGCCCATTGCCGCTCTATGCTGTTGAATGTATATGCAGTCTTTAGTCCGTTAGTCGCCTTTTACGACACCCAAGGGAAGATAGGGGTTGGTAGTATTCTTTCACCGCTTCGCGACACGGTTAGTCCAGCCTAGAGTCATTTAAATATCCTGATAATGACCTAGCGAGATCGCTTGGAGAGATCGCAAGAAAATGAGATCAGAGCAAAACCCACGTTTTTGAAAATTTGGATTGGGGGGTTTAAAATAATGTAGTCGGCCCAGAATTCAGAAGTTCCCCGTAGACTCTCTTATCGGTCATAAAACCTTTTGTAGTAAAAAAGGAAAATACTTATATACCATTCAGTATCAGTTTTTTATCAAACTTAAGTCTCGTGTCACCTTCCAAAATAAGAGGTTCATCAGCGCGTGTCGATTCGTTTCGTCCGCCGACGGCCTGACGGACGACACGGTTGATCTCCATCCGTTTATAATTAATAATTAACGTCCTACTGTCATTCAGTTGTCCTCCACAATAGCCTCGTGACAGGAAAATATCGTCGGACAACTAATAAGATGATGCTCTGAGTCAATTATGCCTTTTTTGTTGTCTAGTCAATTATTTTTATTATTTATATTTGGTAGTATCTTCGTTTATTGTTACACAAAAAATCTGGAAACCTGCTCTGTAAGAACTTGCCTCTAAGTTACAAAAAATCTAAACAGGTCTCAATAGGTCTGGTAAAAATGTGACTAGTTATTTTAATTAGGTATTAATTTTAACGAAGCTTTATGGTCTCGTGACATTCTAGAATTTGGTCGTTACAACTAAAGTGTTAAGCTCAGGTGTCGTAATACCAGACACAATATAAATTCATTTGTTAGCAACCTCTAGGAGTCGTGACAGACAAGGGGTGGACGCACTAATATCGGAGTTTAGGAATATTTTGATCAGTTTAGATGACATTCATTTCATATTTAATTGATTTACTGCTTGCTCTGATTATAATTATGTATTAGTTAGGTTATTGTGACATTTTTTATTTTAATTTTAATTTTTTATTTAATCTAAGTATATTATTCTATCGCAGTTAGGTTATTGTGACATTTTTAATTTTAATTTTTATTTAATCTATACTTTTCTATCGCATCACATTTAAATACAATACATTGTTATTACATTCGCATGCCAATTTTGGCGAAACATGTATGTACTGCTTAGAAACCTGACCATCTGTTTACCATGTTTCGTGTGAATAAATGATTCATTTATTTATTTATTTAGTTAGTTTCACGACATATGGAATAGTCATCATCATCATCATTGGCCACAACATCTTGACAGATGATGGTAACAGTGGCTGTGATGCTATCACGTTTTGCTGCAGCTTTTCTTGTGACTTTTCAAACCAATTCAGCACAGCATTTTTTGCTGCATTTGTCACAGATGAAACGTGAGTCGGGGGAGGTACATAGCAGTGTGACACAATAGAAATTCAGTTGTTAGTAACCTCTAGAAGTCTTCGTGACAGACAAGGAGTGGACATACTAATTTCGGAGTTAGTTTCACGACATATGGAACAGTGCAACAGAACTAAACAGAGTAGTTCTATCTATCAGAGTAGTTCTAACAGGTAGTTCTGTTGCAATAATTTATTACACTTGTCTTACACCTTACGCGTTTTGGACTAACAGTAACAGAACAGCAAATTTATCTACATTTATAAAAAAGACCGTGAAAGAATACTACCACCCCCTCTCTTCCCTTGGGTGTCGTAAAAGGCGACTAACAGATTAAAGACTGCTTATACTTCCAACAGCATATAGCGGCGATGGGATTACCACCTGTCACGCTGAGCACATGTGCAGTCGCTATTTGGTGAAAAGTGGAAGCTTTTGCGGTCCTCATTGCCTAGTCTCTGACTAACCCTTCGGGGATAATAGTCGTAATTATATATATGTATGTATATTATAAAAAAGACTATTTTAAGCAGCATTCATTCAATTGGTCCCTAAGGATTTTCTTGAAAAGCTGTTAAGGCCTATACTTTAATGTCTTTCAAAGATTGGGATGTCATTTTTATTTTTTTATTCGACACTGTAAAAGAAAGGAGATAAGAAATGCCCTACCAGAGTTTCTTGCCTGATCTTCTCAGTACCAGGTCTCCCGCCATATAAAATCATAAACCAAAGTCACTAAATGACTTTCATAAGTGCTTAGTTATTGTGTAAGTACCTACGCCTGGCTTCCTCACCATGTAATTCTGTTATATCGAGAAAATAAATAGTGCCTATAGAGTTAAAAAGATATAGACATAATTCGGTGAGGAAGCCAGGCCACAGAATACATACCTAATAGTACAAGTGCCAGGCATAGGTTACGCCTAGCGTATTGTAGCCTAAATTGAATAAATGATTGGAATTTGGAATTATTGAAGACCTTGTGATGTTGGTAGCACGTTTGATGCGTAGCTTATGCTTTTAAGACAGTATCTCAAACCAGATCTTGTCTGGAACGACAACTCTCTCGGCCTTGGTTCTACTCTGCCGATCACAGTTTTCTGAGAATGTTTCTTACTTGTTAGTGATGTTAAACTTTGCTTATATATTAAGCAATGCTTGCAATATTGTCTCAACATTATTAAATTGTGATTTCCAGGTTGTACCGTTTGGATTCCGCCGCTTACTCCAGTACATCACGAAGACGTACAACAACGTTCCCATCATCGTCACTGAGAATGGCTACGCTGACTTCAGCGGTGTGGAGGACAACGCGCGCGTCTCGTACTACTGCCACTACCTGAACGCCCTTCTTCATGCTATACACGAAGACCACAGCAATGTGCAAGGATACTTCGCTTGGAGTCTCATGGACAACTTTGAGTGGGACGATGGATACGTGTAAGTAACGTTGATGACTAATTTGTTCCAAAAAGGGTGATGTAAATCACTTTCTTCTCACGTTTGTCAGCAATATCGAAGCATCATCTTTGGATAGTTTGCATGGAGTCTGTTGGACAATTTGAGGATGAAACTGTTTTAACGGGACCTAACACGATTCATTTTGTAAGTAAGTCATATCTACTTACTGTTCGCTTGTGACCACGGCCGCAGCATCGCGGCTGAAACGTCAAGCAGTAAGTAGATTGCACTTACTTACAAAATTAATCGTGTAAGGTCCCGTTAAAACAGTTTTAATGCAATGCAACGTGATAGTTTAAAGTCTTAACTTGAGGATGGATAAATGTAAGTAACGATGATGACTATTTTATTCAAAAAAGTGCGATGAAAGTCAGTTTCCTTCCACGTTTATCACCAATACCACAGCATTATCTAGAGGTAGTTTGCATGGAGCTGATGAACAACTTCGAGTAGTATGATGGATAAGTGTAGGTAAGGAAAGTTGAAATCTGTTTAATTGCAAAATGCAAAAAGGGTTTTGAAAGTCAGTTTCCTTCCTTGTTTGTCACCAATACCGCAGCATCATTTTAGAGTAGTTTTCATGGACTCTCATGGACAACTTGGAGTGGGACGATAGTTTCTTGTAATTAATTCGTTTCGTTAGTTACTGTTTTATTGCAAAAAGTATGAAAAATGCCACGCACGGTAAGCATTTAGCCTTCATATCACTTGGATATTAAGTGACAATAAAGCCGAAGGTGGAAGCGCGCTCTACCCGAAATTCTCAACGACTAAGGAACTGGCTATCTTAACATTAAAGTGTCGGAACACAACATTGCTATTGACATTGTTATTATGGTGCCACACTTCAGATAAGATGGTGGTAGCTAGCCAGGCACACTTAATAAGCCCTACCAAAAACCAAACCGTACACAGTACACAAAGATGTACCGCCCTGGGAATGGCACCTGGGACTATTGTCTAAGACTGTTATTAACGCAAATAATCAAATATAGCGAAAGTGTTTAATAGATTAAATAGCCCCATAGAATAGCCAGCATAGATCGACTGCATATAGAGGTTGACTTCAACGGCCTGGAAGATGATGGAAGTGTGTCATACTCGTACATAGATCCTACTACGGTTGCAACCCAGATTTGGCGCTTATAAAAAGTTTAAAGTCATGACTCAATGGGCCTCATTTTGACATTTGGATTAGAGAAATGGAACATTTGGACTGGATGTCAGAAACAGGCAACGAAGACACAATAATAATGGACCTTTTAAAATAGCAGAAACGATGCACTAAATGCTTTTCATAACTCCATTCACGAGGTCAATAACAATAGCACCACGGCCAATGATGTTTTACAGCCTATTTGATAATAGTTTTGCATGATGAATGACATTGCCATCACCGCACAAATATATGTAAAAAATGTAAATTTCTGTAATTTGTACAGTATTTTCCTTATACAAATATATTATTACTTCTTACTACTTAGCTGGCACTTAAGATAATTATGTTTCTGAGACAAGCAAAACAGATAATTGAAATTCCCGAAGCGACCATTAAGCAAGCAGCAAAGTCGTAAAATGTAATTACTAGTATTAAAAACTGCGGCTATCAGTAAGATGTCCAGTGCATCTGTGTGTTTAATTATAAGTAACTAGCAGACCGCTCGCGACTTCGTCCGCGTGGACCCCGTACCTCGTGACGAATTTTTGAAAATATTTTAGCCTATGTCACCCGGAGAAAGTTTTGCTTCCCAACGGTGAAAGAATTTTTCAAATCGGTCTAGTAGTTCCATAGCCTATTCAATGCAAACAAACAATCTAATTTTTCCTTTTTATAATATTAGTATAGACTAGCGGCTCGCCCGCGCCTTCGTCCGCGCCAACTTAGAAACATCGTCATACTTCTGTCGTTTTGATCAAATTATCTACAAAAACCATCATCAGTTAACGCTCTTTCTTTGAGTGAAAACCGCATAAAAATCCATTGCGTGGTTTCGAAGAATAGATAGGTGCCAGACACAGCAAAATGGTGACTTTACATTATAAATGTAACAGCGGCCCGCCCGCGCCTTCGTCCACCCTAACTTAGAAAGATTGTCATAGTTCAGCCATTTAAAAAAATATATCTACAAAATATAAACAAAAATCATCCTCAGTTAACGGTCTTTCTTTTAATGAAAACCGCATAAAAATCCATTACGTGGTTTAGGAGAAAAGTGCGGTGCCACAGACAGCGGAAAACGGCGACTTTACTTTATAATATGTAATGATGATGATGATGATACTTACAGTCGAGGAAGTTCCCAGCTATGCGATTCTCTAAGCGACACATAGACGCTGCGCGCATGGCTGTGATCTGCTGTCTCTTTCCAATTTAATGAATATGGAAGAGACAGAGTCAATTCTCAGCGCTGCGGCAGCCGCTGCTACCATGGCTTTAACTTAGAGAATCGCACTGCTGTAGACCACTTTCCAGCGATATTCGCTTGCGCTCCTTACCGACCGTGTGTACGTACAGTAAAATTTAATTCAATTTACAGTAAAATTTTATTATTAAATAAATAAATCATCATCAGCCTATTAACGACCCACTGCTGGGCACAGGCCTCCCACGTGGAAAATAGCACGTGGGGATATAAGGGCCATAACCCACCACGCTGGCCCAATGCGGGTTGGTGGGTTTTAACGACTGCCATCTTACGACAACAAACCGGGACCAACGGCTTAACGTGCCTTCCGAAGCACGGAGGAGCTCAAGATGTTTTTAAATTTGGTCACCAATTCAGCGACCCGGCATTGCGACAGTTGCTTAGCGAGCAAGATCGCAAGCCGAACGTGCTAGCCGCTGCGCCATCGAGCTCCTAAAGAGAATAAATAAATAAATAATCGATATTACAACGCACTTGTATGCTAACGCCGTGTCACATAGAGACAGCATAGAGCGGCGATGTGTATGTACTGTGCCAATAGCTTGTGAAAAAAACAACTGCGCCAGCGAATTTTACGACGAATTACGGGCAACGAAACTTCGGTTATTGTTGATTCCCCAGTAGCAGTTCCTTATCGATAACGGCAATGTCACTCATCTACATGAGTAAAATTGTCAACTATTTCGAACAAGTTTATTAATTTACTAGCCGCATACTGGATTGTCACTCTAGCACTAAAGTACAACTCAAGGCTACTCAAGGCATAAATTATTTTGTCAACGGAATGGGACCAGCTCTTACTTTTGAGCAGGTACAAGTATTCGATCATAAGCAGCTTTTGAAATTACTTTATCTACATATTCTTCTACAAATCGTCAACTGTACTAATATTAACTGATGTCTTTGTTATGCACATATTATGGTCAAATAAATGTAGACTAAAGTTACAACAGCGTTTAAACTATAACTGTATTTATCTATCCGTATTACCAAAGACAAGGCAACCTCAGTTAAAATCCAGGTGTAACACTAATCTACGTTTATTTGTATAATTTAATAAATTATAAACACAAGGGCCAAACCTCTAACAGTACAATCCAATTTCATAGTCCGAAAGAAAAGTCATAGAGCATCAGTCAAATCATTATAATTTCACTTCGTCATGTTTGTAAATGCATTTTGCAGGTCCCGCTTCGGTCTTTATCTGGTCGATTTCGACAGTCCGAACAAGACTAGGACGCCGAAGTACTCCGCAAAACTGTACTCGAACGTGGTGGCGACGCGACGCCTGCCCGAAAACTACGACCCTGAGGACTTCAGCGCCTTCTCCACGGCGGCGAGCGTCACCCCCACCATCCTCCCCCCCTTACTCTTGTACACAATACTCCACTGACAGCCGTGTACACAATACTTTTATTCGTATAAACTGTACTAACTAACATTAAAGTTTAAGTAACAATATCGTTTTCAACTTGATCCCTTAAATTATATTAAGCTTAGCCTTAAATAGTGAGAAGGAATTTGTCGAGGGCTCAGTACTCGACGGTGGCAATCTTTTTGGCGTTGTCGCGGGCGACCTCTCGCTTCAGCTGGGCTTGGATGCAGGCGAAGGATTTTCCCTTGGTCTCAGGCAGCACGGCCAGTATGAACACTAGCCCCATCAGTGAGAAGGCCGAGAACCCCCAGAATACTGTATAAATTTCGTAGGCATCTTTCACCACCTGGAAAGAAAAACAGAAACTGTTAGAATAATATATAAATCCATTCGTTTGCGGAAATCGATGGCTTATAAAAATGCATTTAAAATAATGTAGTTAGTTCCGGTAACTAGTTAGTCACTGCTAAACTAGGTATTGATTTCGACGCTGATTAAGATCTTTATAATTTGGACGACTAATCCAAAGACAGTCGTTACAGAAAATATTTGCTTACAATGGACTTTTTAGGGAGATAGCAGGGAGCACATAGTCTTTGGGAGATAGTGAAGGTTATTTATTTTTAGACCACCATCCATCTATCATCCTTCATCAGCCCATCGCAGTCCACTGCTAGAACTATTAGTTGCTTAAATCGGACTTAGTTTATCTTACTATGAAATAATATTTTAAACTTAAATTTATTTTATATTTGCGCTCTTAATAATTTGGTCGAAAAGAACTCTGACATAGAGACAGTTTTGTGAAAGCAATACCATACCATAGGTACGAGTAGTATAGGTAGGTACTTGTGAATAATTATATAAAACGCACCTGGAAGAGTTTCTGGACAGCAAACATAGCGATGCCAGTGTAGATGTGAGCTATGCAGGAAGCGTACAGCTTCACGTTAGTAGGGAACATCTCCCCGATGATGACGTAGGGCACGGTGGACAGGCCTATGGCGTAGCATACAATGTACACCAGCAGCGCCGCCAGGGGCAACCAGCCCAAGCTAGCCACCGACCCTTTCTGGGTGATGTCGAAGAAGAAGTACGTTCCAATCGTGCCGTTCATGAGACCCACGCCCAGGGCCGACAGTAGAAGAAGAGGTTTCCTTCCCACTCGGTCTACTAATATAACTGTTAAAACACAAGTCGCCACTTGCACACATCCTAGTATTATAGATTCTTGGTAAGGCTCTATTGACGATGAAGTAACGTCTTCGGTTGCATTCACAGTCTGCTGTGTCGTACAGTTGAATATAACTTGAGCGTATGCAACCACAGCTGCGCTTCCACAAAGCTGTTGTATGGTAAATATACCCAGGCAAATCCACATCGCTTTTCTGTTCGTGGCTTCTGTTACTAGATCACTCCAAGTGCCTCTGTTCTTCATGTCTTCTTGAACGTTAATTTCTATGTTTTTGAGTTCGGTTCTAATATCTCCCGAACGCAGATTTCTCAGAGATCGTTCGGCTCTTTCGCTGCGCTCGAACTTTAGGTAGTAATACGGCGACTCGGGAAGAAACAGGAAGGTGATGATGAAAGTGATGGGCAGGATCAAGTTGATGGAGGCGAGGGTTCGCATCGTGACGAAAGGACCGATGCAGTACTGGGCAAGAATTCCGACCTGAAAAAGAGAGATATTGCACGTTATATCACTGTGTACCGACATACTAATAAAGCAGTATAAAAGTCATAAGCATGCTAAAAGGCTTAACCAATTTACGTGTTTGAGAAGACTTATGGTCATGATCATTGTTTCGTCAACGACAAATTTTACGATGCGTCGTAAAGTACCTACCTAAATCCTTAGTCCGATATGTTTGTGCTTGACCGTAAGTATAAGGAGTGACAAACGATTAGAGTTCTAAGCTCGCCATACGTAAGATCACAATCCTTATCAAAAGTCGTTAGTCTTTATGGGATCGCTATTGTTGTAAAACTGATACATTTTGTTATATTCTATTGTATGTGTTTTATATTTCTAAATGTCAACGTTCTTTGAGTCTCTTAGATACCTACGTAAGAAGAAGTGAACTACTTAAGAAGTAACGAGCTATTGTCATCGAAATTATACCTATATTTTGAAATAAATCATTGGCAATAATTTAAACTTGCATTGTGGCCGAGTTTATATTCTACTATGTATCTAAGATTTATGGTCCATATACTGGTACTATTATGCCACATAGGTTACTAAAAGGACGAAGATTTAAATTGACGTTATAATAAAATATGAGAAAATCTTATAGGCGGATGTGAAAATAACACAAATTCTAAACGCAAGAAATAATTAAGGGAGTGAGTCACGTACTGCGTAGCTAGCGTAGCTCTGTTTAATTAATTAGACACGTATGGAACATGTATGGAACCAACAAACTTTATCATTAGTATTTATTTTTACAAGGACAAAAACTAAAATATTCGGTATTCGTGGAAATTCAATTATGTCATGAATTTTTAGGTTATTCAAACATCCAAAAATCTTTGAGATAAAAAAAACAGTTTTTTCATAACGCAGTTTCATTATACTATTTGTAATTTGTTTTGTAAGTGTTTTACGATTCTCCATAGAAACTTGTAAAACATATGAATTGCACAACATTAATTGTATTTAATAATAACTAATAATAATGACAATTGTATTGAAACTGTATTGTACTTAATTAATACTTTACAATTAAAATAAGAATAACAGTCGAAAAATAATTTGAATAGTCCAAAGTGGCAGTTATTCTTCTTGATGACATCGGTGTAAAAATAGCATGCACGAGTCACAACATTGCTTTTTAGGCAGTAATAACTTCGAGTTGATTCGATACATTGCTCCTCATTATGGTTACTATACCAAATACCAGCGCAACATGTTGCCGTTGCCCGGTGCGGCCTATTTTCCTCGAAGTACTTCGTTAAGTATATACAACAATACTGAGAACAAAAGGGAGTAAACATAATGAGATAATTGCTCGACGTCCATATATTCTAAGCACTCAAGCATATGACTGTATTAGTCTCACGCGGAGCCCAAATTGCTACATTAGTACTAGTACGTAATAAGTATTAACAATGTAGCATTATTAGACTAGGCATTAAATTTTTTTGCAAACGAACGATGAACGATTTTAGTCGACCGTGCATTTTTATGGCGGTATACGTCGACCGAGCGCGCTTGGGTATCGCAAACCACATTTTGTACACACGGCGTCAGATCAACCTACCCAAAACTGTCAAATTTCTACAATCAATTTTGAACTTTATTGTTCAGTTCTAGGGATCAATATTCATCGGAGAAATTTGACAGTTTAAGGTAGGTTGATCTGACGCCGTGTGTACATGCAGCTATCATAGCTAGCTTGATTATGTACTATAAAGGTAACATTACACTTGCAGTATCAATTCTAATGACACGTGCGCGATATTTCTACGTAAGAACGAACAACCCAGGAGGAAAAATCTTTTGTTTATTAAGTAGAACGGACGTAATATTATTAACCTGTGAACTGAGATAATTGCTGAAGAAATGCGTAAGTATACAAAGATCAAGAATGCTTGTCTCATATGTTACCTGAAACGGCCTTGGGTTCGGTCCCAGGAGGGTTCATAAATATTGTGTTCGTCTGATTGGTAGAATATTATTTATTATGACTTCGAGTTCGGTAAATTGACCTAGTCGACGAAGTAAGTTATTTATTATTCATTAAAATGTTAAATTACGTTTAGTTTAGAATTGCAAAGACAGATTAGATATTTAATAAGATCTCTCAGTAACTTTTCAGTAAAAAGTTACATTCTAAATAATAGAAACCCATATGCTTCTATAACAGTTAGTATATACTCACTTTATTCATTAGTGTTATGAGCGTGGAGAGCGCCCCGCGGACCTCGTTCGTGGCGATCTCTCCCGTATACATAGGTGCGACCGTGTACACGATGCCATACCCCAGCCCGGAGAACATTCTGGCGACGTACAGCACTGCCACCGACTTGGCAACAATCACGAGCACCCAGCCCATTATGAACGGTATTGCGCCGAGGAGCAAGGTGGTTTTTCGCCCGAACCGGTCCGCGAGATACGCCGCTGGGACTGGCGTGATCGCGGAGCAGAGGATCATGATGGACACTATCCATGATCCCTGGTCGGCTGAGGTGAGTATTGAGCTCTCTGGTGACTGGAGGTACGGAAGTGTCGGGGAAGGCCAGCCGTAGCAGGTGCCAGCTGTAGCGGTGATGAGCGTTGCTGGAAAAAAAGAGAAATTACAGTTTAATTTTTAAATACTGTTACTTAAATGCAATGAAGAAAACGTTTGATGGATAGCCTACGAAGTGTTGTTTTTCGTCGTGATTGCGAAGAGAGATGATTTAAGATTTAAGTAAAATATTAAACACTGAAAAAAGAGTGTTTAATATTTTACTTAAGTATATTTAAGCGTTAATAAAACGCTAAAATATAAAACATTAATGATTTAAGATTTGTTTAGATTTACGGTAATGCAGTACTATTAGTTATACTGTGGTATTGCTCAATAGTCCGAAGTAAACTGTAAATGAGAAGATCGATGTTGCACCGGCTTGTGCGTTGAATAACAAACTTGCGAGTTAAGCAAGCTTCGTTATTCCGGATTACCGGATGAAAGACAACATCAAAAATAACAAGCACTGATTCGGAATGCACGTTTGTCGGAAGATGGCAGTCGTTAAACCCCACCAACCTGTATTGGGTCAGAGTAATGAGTTATGGCCAGATACCCACATGTGCTATTGTGTATGTGTGATGAGTTGAGTCCAGCTATGCGATTCTCTAAGCGACACATAGACGCTGCGCGCATGGCTGTGATCTGCTGTCTCTTTCCAATTCTATGAATATGAAAGAGACAGAGTGATTTCTCAGCGCTGCAGCAGCCGCAGCTATCAAGGCTTTAGCTTAGAGAATCGCACGGCAGTTGTGGTAAGTGTAATTAATGATGACGATACTCTGTTGTTCTGTTTTGAACGAATGATGTTTGAGTTCGATAATATTCAAGCGTATAGAGTAGAATAAACACAGCCACAGTTAATATTACCTATGTATGTATTTGTCAATATTGATATACTCGTATGTGTCAGATTGAAAGTTATTGGCCCGATTCACTGTGGTTTTAGCCATTAGTGATGAGCTTCATCAACGTTGGATGTGTTTATTATTAGCAATGTTCGGGAAGTAGCGTTTAATCTGTATGAAAGAAAAATTCTGCCGAACCAACTAATCACGAAGTCACAGGAACTATAAAAAATTTGGAATTAGGTCTTTTGAATTTTTATCTACAAAGACGGAATTCAAAAGTCTTCTTGGGATCAATGTGCTACTGTTCGGCTATAATATTATCTGTAGTACAGTTGTGAATGCAAAATGCAGAATGCAAGAGCTCTGCAAATGATTGAATTGGATTATAACTTTTATTTCATGTCTTGTAATTGTAACTACATACGTAAGGTCACTACGAAAGTTTTGAGATACTCAAAATTAATAAAAAGAACGCAACTAGATTGAACCTTTTTTAAAGATAAATTATTTGTAATTTGAACATAGAAACCATTTGATCAAATATTTAAAAATAAAAAAATTACGTTTGATTTTTGTTTTAATTCCGCGGGCTTTCATCGTCAACTATGGATTTTAAGCGAGAACATTTTCGTGCGATGATTTTGTACAATTATAAATTTGGATTAAATGAATGTGAGTGCAAAGAGCGATTAGTTTCGCCGTTTGGGGACTATGCACTATCGCGTGCAACAGTTTTCAGATGATTTGCTCAATTTAAACGAGGGATTTTCTCCATAAATGATGATGAAAGAAGTGGCCGGCCCGCGACTTCAGTTACAGAAGAAAACGTCCTAGTTGTAAAAAAAATTATTAAGGAAGACCCAAAAGTGACTTATAAACATATAGAAGAGGTCGTGAAGATTTCATCGCCAGCTATTAATGAAATTTTACACAACCGGCTTGGAGTCAGGAAATTATGTTCACGATGGGTGCCTCACTCGCTGACTTCAGAACAAAAAGAAGCTCGTGTGACGTGGTGCAAATATATGCTCAGAAAATTTAATCACAGAGAAGGACGGTAAATTTTCATTATTACTGGAGACGAGAGTTAGATTTACCAATATGATCCACCGACTAAACGGCAATCGACAATTTGGGTGTTTCCTGATGATAAACCTCCAACGAAGGTGAAACGCGGGCGAAGTGTTGAGGAAAAAATGGTGGCCACATTTTTTTCTGCAAGTAGTCATGTGGCCACAATTTCCTTAGACGACCAAAAAACTGTGAATGCTAAGTGGTATATTGAAGTGTGTTACCTACTGTATTTAATAATTTAAAACAAAAACGACCTAAAACTGGTTTGAGGGGGCTCTTTTTGCATCATGGCAATGCGTCGCCGCACAAGGCCATTGTCACCAAGGATTTTTTGAAGAGTACAGAGATTGAAGAATTGTGTCATCCTCCGTATAGCCCCGATTTAGCTCCTTGTGATTTCTTCCTCTTTCCGAAAATCAAACTCAGACTTCGTGACACGCGATATAACAGTCCTGAGGATGCACAGAATGCCTACTTGCAGGCCGTAGAAGACCTCCCTAAAGAAGAGTACCGGGAATGCTATAAATCATGGTTTAGGCGGATGAATCGATGCATAGAAGCTAATGGAGAGTAGTTTGAGAAACTGTAATAAAAAAAATTTGAATAACTTTTATACTTTTTTTGTATCTCAAAACTTTCGTAGTGACCCACGTATTAACGTGGCACTCAAATGTATCTCAAATATAATATAGGAAAAGGAACACTACAAGTGAAGCTTCGGATATCTCTGATCGCTTCTACGTGGGAATATTGTATTTAACCAGGATGAAGTGCTATGACAACAATCTTGGATCCTTTCTATCCATTTCTGTTCAGATAATCATAACTATCCGTAGCTCATTTTTGACGTAAAATAAGGACAATTATTTATAAAGTTTCAAGAGGGCGCGTTTGGAATATACGATGTCGATTGACTGTAAAAGTCTCAACTAACCGATAAACTATTAAATGTACAAGTTATAATTAACCAAAGGTGCATTGTACGCTACTTTTGTTTGATTATAGTTTTATCATCAACTTGCGTCGGAACTTAGGTAAATGTTTACATGAGCTCGCGATAAAGTGGATGATGCATTCGAGTTCTATTGGCTAATCCTGCTCAGCCGTCATTAAGTATGTCCCGGTAAAAGCGAAATTATGGATAACTACCCTGCTAATTAATGAAGACCGTCTCGGGGCGATTAATTCATTAGTCGAGTATTCATCGTCCGGAGCGCCTTGACCTCATTCCGTTTAGATTAGACGAAAGCAAATTACGAGCGTACTTTTCCGTATGATATGAAAAATAAAATAGGTGTGGAAAAACACAGGTAGAACTTAGTACCTACCATGGTACGTTGTTATGAAATGTGTAATTTTACACATACTACGTTATCAGCTGCAATTGATTGGACGGCTGAGATCCGGCGTAAAGTCAGTTTGATGCTTACTATTGGACATGACTTCCTAAACGGCCACAGTTTGAGTTGTAAACAAGTTTGGGAGGGTCGCAATATCGCTTTGTTATCTATGGAAGTGGAAACTTCTGTGGCCGTAGCCACTCAAGTTACATTACTCGGTAGTCCGTACGCAGACAAAACGGATTCCACAAACGTTATTAATGCTAATAGGATGATGTATTTGTACGTTTAGTATAAAAGTAATATCGTTCGAATATCAAGGCATTATAGTAGACAACAGAATTCTTCATTCGCAAACTTTTCATTATATCGTATCACTTTATTATCCTAATTAATTGCTTCTACTATAAGTACCGTTACGAAAGCAGACAAGACGAGTTAAAAACAAGATCACATTTTTTGAACAGGAGAAAATTAATGTGGAGATTACAGTCAGATTATCTGGAATCTGCCCTTTGCCTATGCAATAGCCAGCTGGGTAGGAAAAAATGGATGTCACAGTGCTATTTGGAGTATGAAGCGGTTTCTATGGCTGAAGACGACAGGAATATATCATCATCAATGATTTGAATAAAGTCATGCATGTTTGCTTATTTATTTAAACAGAAAAAAAAATCTATGACTAACCATCTTTTTCCATGAATTTATTAAAGACATGGCAGTAAATAAATAACCATATCACTAAACAGACATAGCTTAACCCGCAGAATTACTTTCATAGTTTATCCCTTGGTTAGCCCGGATTAAGATTTATGATAGACCGGCTCATTCTAACGCTAAAGTAACACAGCAAAATAGCTTCCCATAATGTGTTAACTATTATTATATATCATTGTAATATAAAGACGTTATCTATCAAGGGAAATGGCTAAACGGGTAATTAAGCCGTTTCACCATTACCAAATCAATAATTTCATTGCATGATTTATTTTTACACGACGATAAATACGGTCTCATATAAGTTTTGTTAAGCGAGCGAGTTGTATGGCGGCTCATTATACGAATATTACCAACCCATTTCTTTCCTTGGGTGTCGTAAAAGGTGACTAACGGACTAAAGACTGCACATAATACCCAGGAGCATAGAGCGGCGATGGGTTCACCACCTATCACGCTGGGCAAGAGTGCAGATGTTATTTTTTGGTGAACCTTGGACAATGGCAAGAGTGGCAACCCGCGTACTCTAAAATAAAGTATAGTAGAATAGAATAGAGAGAGAGAGAGAGTGTGTACGTGTAGTAGAGTCCTCTTTTTCATGTAGGCGTACTTTATAATACGATACCATTAGAGTACGCTAAAATACTCTATTTACGTAAAACTATTTAGGTTAAAGACAAATATTTGTTTAATGTCGCAAAGAGCAACAAAAAATACGTTTTAGGGATAAATAAATAAATACCTTTTTTATGCTATGTCTTACTAATATTACAAACGCGAAAGTTTTTAAGTATGGATGGATGTTTGTTACTCCTTCACGTAAAAATTAATGGATTTTAATGAAATTCAGCATACAGATAGTTTATAACCTGGATTAACACATAGGATATTTTATATCCCGATATTCTCACGGGAACGGGAACCACGCGGGTGAAACCGCAAGCGGCCGCTAGTACTTTATATTTGTTCTAACAAAATGAAAAAATACTTTATTCGTCTCAAAAAAAGGTGGCAACCCTAACTATGGCAGAGGACTGCTATGATTACTGACTAATCCTTAGGTAATAATAGTATTTAGTGTATGTCTGTATATTTTTGAACAGGTAGATCGATGAACGCTAGTTATCATTTCTATTGGTGGACGACAGTCAAACAATAGCATGTTTTATTTTTGGTACAGACAACAAAGTCCAAAAATAGCACAGGTACATTACGATTGCCAAACTGTGATACACGCACGTAGAGTAGCAGTGGACTGTTTTAATTTAGACATTGAGGAGGCAGAGCTTATAAATGTTATCTCTTGCCGCCAAAGCTGTCCATAAAGAACAAGTATTATGTTCTTGTCTACTAATTTCTAGTTTTTAAAATGATAATTAGTTAGGGAATACTTTTTCTTCAGTCGAAAACATTTCGCGTCAAAATTTACGAATTTTTTTTCGAATTGCTCCTCCCTCCTTACTTCCTCGGAAAGTAAGTCAGTGGCCACATTTAGTATTTAGCATTTATTTATGTGACAATATAATATTTCCCTTATTACCGTTAATTTTCCTACCGGTACTCAAGAATTTTATAATTACATATTAGAAAAGCAACAAGAGTTACAGCCAATTTCAAGGTGTGTCTGTTACGAATTGTTATAAACACAATAACATTCTCATTTTCATTAATACGATAGGGAATGAGGAATATTTCCTTCGATTAGAAAAACTATCACAAATATTTATGGTGTTCAGTTCATTGTTTGTAGACTTTGGAACTTTATAGACGAAAAGATACATCACAATTACATTTTCACGCGATAATGAAGTGCTTTGTGAATGACAAGGACACGTGAGCAAGCGCGTTGTTTGTGTTAGTGTGTGTATGAACGTTTGTATGTAGTGTGTGTCTATATGTGTATGAGTGCGGTGGGTGTGTGTTGATATTTATCGCGGTAGAGTTACAAGAATGCGTCCACTGAAGGAAACGATTTATCGAAATATTAATGGATTACTTTTTTCTTTTACGTAGTCTACTTAATGTCTGAATGGGGTCATCTGCACCGCATAATAAAACAATCATAATGTCACCCACCAACCCACATTGGGCCAGCGTATTGGGCTATGATGGCCGAATCTTAAGCAATTGTCCACGTGGAAAGGTCTGTGCCTAGCTGTGGGTCGTTCAAATGGTGATGATGATGATGATGATGAAGTGATTATGATTATAGATAAAAAATAAATCTAAAATCATAAATTGCTAATAGATATATGGATAGAGGGATATAATACAACATACATACTGATTTATAATTGAATTTAAATGAAGCATTGGCTGGTGACGTACTTACTAAAGAAAACAAAAGAGGAATGAAAATGTCACGGTAAAATTATAGAAAAAAATTAAGTCCGCTACGGTCTACTATAAACAACACATTCTTATGTCATTGTTATTACTATAATACATTACATACGTTAACATTGAAGTAACATCTAGAACACAACTGGCAGACTGCATATTTGAGTCGACTACGAGTAGGTATGCCTATGTATATAAAATCGATAAAATAAAAAAACAAGACCTATAATAAAAAAAACAGTGGTACTCTAAGCGCAACAAAACAGTGTCGATCAATCGTCATTGTGAAGATAAATCGGTAAAAAACTGGCGCCCCGTGACCACGTCGTGGAGCGATATACGTATACATACAGTGTTGTGTATGTGTCGTGTATAACGTTTGTATGTGTGACCCACGAGGTCGGGCGCGGCGTCGCGTCGGTCGTCGGCGTCGCCGGTGACGCAAGCCGCCACCTCCTTGCGTGCTAAGACGGTGTTCATAATGATTTCAAAAAGTTTTTGATCAACAATATTCTTCGAAGGACCAATTTTACGTAAGGCGATATTAACACTATTATGGATACCAGTTATGATGCCGATGTTAGTTGCATACTGCACATGTTTGTTAAGATCTATATGAACTTGTGAATCTACATGAAAAGTGTAAGTATGAAAATATTCCTACAATAAAACCTTATGGTTAGGTGCTTGCGGTCTGCAATTGCAATCCTGTAGCTGCCGTCTGAATCGTACCTTAAGTCAGGACAGTATGACACTGCTTCCGTAGTTCAACCACAAAATGCGGAGAGAGTATCCCGGTATCGTAGTAGAATTTCACAGATCAAAATCAATATTGAAAAAAAGAGGAATTGCATGAGAGAAACCTAAAGAGCGTTTACATACTTGGGCATGGATGTAAACACCTGTAGCACTACTGTCGGCGTCAATTGCCGGCCACGCCTCTGCCATAATGTCTGCGATGTTTGGCAGTCATTTAGCATTCTTGGGATTGGCGTTTACTGGTTTCTCATCGTCGTGCTATGAAAACACGCGTCAACTAGACAAACACCACGTGACATGTTGTTTGTATGCATATTTGTTTTTGTTTTTCTATTGTTTCTCGCCATTTCCCATTATCCAATTCTCTGTTTGGTGCTTTTTTATGTCTTATATACTTAAGAGCGGTTTTGCGAGTGAATATATGTAGTATATCCCGATTTCTTAGCAAAGAAACCGAAGCCCATAGCTTGATGTACTACTATTAATTTGCATAAGATTGATATGGAGCCATTAGTAAGTGCTTTCACTCATAAATATATGAAGCTCTAAAGAGTTAATGATGCGTGAAACTGTTTTAGAAAGGTGCAGTAATGGTATGCTAATTATTACACACATGTACATGTAACAGAATAAAAAAATGGTTAATATTTGCGCAAGGAAATTTTTATATTTATTATTTTAAAACTAGTATTAAACATCCAAAAGACTTTTTTTGAACGTACTTGTTTTTAAACATATTAATTATATAGCTTGAGAGTTGCAGGAAAACGTTGCAGAAGAATGTTATGAAAGTAAATGAAGAAAAAGGAGTATGTCAGTTAGGATCGTAGAAAAAAAATGGAAAGTTTTGGCTAGCTCTCCGGGAAACGAGCGTGAATGTATACATTTTGTAAATAATTCATTAGAATGTTTAATTATTCTGCTTATAAAATAACACAAAAGAATTTTTGAACAAAAATTACGAAATATTAAAAAAATAAAAAGTCATTGTATCCACTTCTTTACCGCGGTCCACAATGGCTGTAATTATTTCGATTCTCTTGTTCCGTTTCGCGGTACGATGGATCTCTTAAAATAAATAAAACGTGTCCTAGAAACTGGAGTAATAGGTGGGTATTTCAGCGTCCTTTGATCAATTGGACAGCCGAGACAATTGAGCCAATCAATGCGAATATAATACGAAATTGTACCAATTGTTGATACGGAATGGCAGCCACAACAAATTAAATACCATTCTCGCATTGGACGACGCGCGAAGCCGCCGCCGGCTCGGAAGTTTCCGAGTATTTACAAAATATAACATATATATCATAAATGCTCGTTTTTTTACTTGAGTTACAGAAACTAAAAGCATTGCAATGCATTTGCATTTCCATAAAGTGGGCAGCCTTATTAGTTTTCTATTCTTAACTCCTGTTTCATTATAAATATAGCGTTATGAATGCATAATGAATGAGATATAATAAATATAACTTAATACTTATCTGGTTTTTTATGGGTTTTTACAACCAACCCCAACTTAACTGCGTTCTGCGTTTCAATTTTCATGTGGCATTTGGCTGTTATAAATAGATGACGATAACTTTAGCCCGAATCAAAAGTACGAGTAGATTTAGACAATACGATCGGCAGATTGTACAGTGGCGAGTTATAAGTTTATAAGGTTAGATTATAAAACAGTCACGTGCTTCGGCCGTCACGTGGTACTTGATCCCCGCGTACGTATACGCACAACAGGCCACGGAACCCAGATACAATGCTTATCCGACGAATTCAATAATCTACAGAAACTATGTACTTATATGTAGATTAGACTAGACTTTGCTGTTCTAAGAATGATTAGCGGAACTAAAATGGATGTTCATTCTTTTGCAATAGATTCGGACAACACGTGTACCAATGTCTATTTAATAAAGTACTTACTCAAAACAAATAGGAATAAAACTAGAATGATTTCCAATGACATTTTATAGAAACCTTCGTCTAAAGATATGTGTACGTGTACACATCATTTTTAAATCACAGCTCATGCTGAATACTTAATTAACTTTTAAACATATTTTTTATTATTTTATGGTACTTAAGAGGCCTATTACATCTCGACTGTGATTTTTGCGTAAAATGGCCAATTTTGGCGTTATGGATCTCAAAAACAAAAATACATTAACAATTATGACTTTATTGAATAGTGTAGAATAGCTATTGGAATATTGCGTAGCGGCCTCGCTTTTTGTAAATTTTGCTTTACTTTTTAATTAAACCAAAAATTGCAGAGAAGGATTTTTATAAAGTGCGCGAAGGCACTTTTTTGAGCTCATCGATTGAACTACGAGTACTGCTACTACTGCTACTAAACAAGTGAAATAAAAAAATTATAATGTTATCTCTTATATACAGGGTTATTGGAAATACGTAGCGATCCTTTTATGGAGTGATAGTAGAGATCATTAGTTATAAAATTGCCCTAGAGTAGATAGGGCAAAAATGTACCAAATTAGAAAAATATTTTTTTCTCTTTTTTAAGTTCCGGTTCTTTTTTTTACGTATTAGAGTGTTAGCAAACTAAAAACACACAAAAACAACCAATTAATACGTAAATTTCTTTTTTAATCCACTTTGATGTAGCCTGACCCACTTTTCTTAATATTTTAAATATTTCTTTACAAATATTTTTTTCGAAATCGGTCAATTTTTGCCCCATCTACCCGAGGGCAATTTGATAGCTATTGTTCTCCCCTATCACCCCTTAAAGGGATCGCTACGTATTTCCAATAACCCTGTATAGTCGAATAGTACGTTCTTCCGGCCGGTGCGGCCTCGGAATTTTTAGATATTATTGATTTTATATAGGAAAAAATCTTATTCTAAACCAAAAAACTTCGAAAATCGCTATAAGTTAACTGTGAATATCTCCTATCTACGATAATATTATTGAGCAAAATTTACACCAGAGTAATTGTTACTTCATGAGGAATAAAGATGTTATAATGAATTTATTATCCTATTTCGATAAAAACGATAAATACAACTGCAAAATTACTACAAAATGCGATGCACCGGCCGTCCGAATTCAACTTATGCTCACAGAATGGAGATTTGTAATACTATGCACAAATTTATTATCCTATTTCGATAAAAACGATAAATACAACTGCAAAAATACTACAAAATGTAATAGGCCTCTTGAGTATTTTCTTAAATTATTGTCAGACAGTGTTTTTGTAATGATTGTGACACACTTGATGTGCGTTTGATTGTACACAACCAATCAACCATGACATTTTCTGCCTTATATAGAGTTGGGACTTTATCAATAGCTTTACTTAATATAAATATATGAAACGTGACGTGACCAACAACTTTTAAACAAGCATATATCTTTATTATTGAAATGTTTGCATTCACAATGCTATATCGATTGATAAAATGTTTACTAGCCCCTCAAACCCCAAGCGGTCGCATGAGACCGCACCTACAAGAACACACTTGACTTTGTACCGTGTATTCATAGACTTTTTTTTTCTTTTATATAATGGCTTCGTGCGTTCAGCACATTTAGCCAGTGTCAAGTTTTTAATAGTAATTAATATTTTCTTTACATTAAGTGGATGATAATGAGTGATAATGAACGTTTAATGGTAAATAATTTCCCCCCAAATCCCTCGAGACTCAATACAGCTGTGGGACTTTATTGAGGTCTCACACGGACTTCTTGAGAGAATTTGAAAAGTGATGTTGCACTGTTTTGTTTTATTTGCTAACACTCATGCACGTTCAAGAACACTTAACAGTAAATAATCCACCATTATTTCACATTAATAATCGACAAAACATAAATTATAGAAAATAATACAAAACTGCAGACATGACGCTTCACTTTCCCGCCAAGAAGTCCATTCATAGACTTACAGACTACTTTAGTATGAACAAGTTTGGTTATTTCGGTTCTGTGGTTCATCTTATGTATTGTTATCGGAAAATATCGCATAGTCTATGCTCCATTCTGTCAAATTTGACGTTGACAGTTACTGTCAAAAAAGTGTCAAAAAATCCAAGAGTGAGGGGCTAGAAAAGAACAACCAGTCTCAGGAAAGCTCGAATGGGACTCGAACCCATGACCTTTGGATTACCGGTCCACTGCTCTAACCGCTAAGTTTCCGAGACCCTAGTAGACTCGTTGAATTTTTTCCAATAGTTTGTGATTTACGTTGCAAGCCAACGGTAGCAAAAAAAAAGTTACTAAAAATTATACTAGGTGGATAACCTTGCGATTTCGATCAATCAGCAAGAAGAAGAGCGATAATTATTACGATTAAGAGTCTCGTTCCTGAATATGCTGAATGATGTTTATCAACAGTTCCTGATATGAATACTGTTTTACCGAATAGATAAAGTTACTATACATATGATAAACATACTCTGGCGATCATGATAGATAACGTATCAGGATAACACAAATACGAGTTTAATCAACATGCTACATATTAGTAAGAATCGAAGATTTAGCTCAAATTAATAATTATCTGTCATTTATAATCCAATACAGTTTCTCTTTATTTTTTAGTATCAAATTGTTACAAAGATTTCGTAAAAATTGCGACGGCAAAAAATACTATGTTAAAATCTAAATGTAAGTAAGTATATCATTTTTAAAAGCTAGAAATCAGTCTGTTAATGTGCTCTGATAAAGTACTATGTTAACGTATTATGCATGTCTAAACTAAGCGTGGGTTTAAAGTCTCTTTCTATCTATTTATAAAAACAGATTTAATTTTATTTATTTAACAAAAGCTGAAAATATAGTGGTTTTAATCTCTTGGATGATTTTTTTGATTTCACAGGTCTATTTTCGTGATTATATTATTACTTATGCTATTGTTAAACTAGTTTAGTTTAATGAAACGCTTAATGGATATATAACATGCAATATTCCTTTATACGACCTTTTGATAAAGACATTATTTTGTTTGATAATTGTTTACTTATGTTTCTCGTAGACGTAGATTTGACAACGATTTTATATCAAATTTGATGTAGGACTGACGATTGAAAATCTCCATTTTGGAGAAACTGAACGGAAAAACAATAACTCTCTTCCATATGCACATATTTTAAGATACAACAGCGAAGGAACACCAGATTACTGAAATTATTAAAGCATATTTTTAAAAACCGATGTGTTGCTTACATTCAGTAACGGTTTTGTTGTTTGTTTGTGATATGTCTATCATTCGGTCATTTCAATTGAACTAGTCATCGTCTACTTATGTTGTCAGCGTATCTTAACACGCAGACGGAAAGGTTGTAAAGATAAAACAGAATCGCTTATGTATACAGATACCTATACTCTGGATTACAGATAAAGTGACATACATTTTTGAGTCTTTTAGAGTTGTCATGAAGCCCTTAAGTCTTATAGTATATGCGGCACTTGGCCTTCGCCAGCCAGCCGCAGGTAGGTAGGGGTTCGAAAAGAAATGATTAGTTAGTAGGTAACAATCGTTTATTTTAAGCCTAATAATTATTGTGGCCGCCTCACGTCTTGTTGAGAGATAGGTTAAAGGGAGAACACTGGCCTGAACCTTTTATTTGTACTTTAGTAAAGTAGCCTAGGTATTGTAGGTATGTACTTTTATCCTGGTCAAATATAATTTTCCCGAGGGCAAGCGATAATGACTTTGAACGACAGACTGATACGAAAGGGCGAAGAGGCGCGTCGAAGTTAGTGTGTAGATATTTAAGAATGTTCTTCATATAAGTACTTGTACTATTATGTATTCTGTGATAATGGGCCGTGTCAGGCCGTGTGGTATAGCGGCTAAATAAAAGAACACTATCAACCCCTCTCTTCCCTTGTGTGTAAGGCGACTAATGGACTAAAGACTACACATACATCCAACAGCATAGAGCGTCGTTGCGCTCACCACCTGTCACGCTGAGCACACGTGCAGCTGAAATTAGATAAAACGTGGACTATGGCAGTGTACTGCTTCTGCGGACCTCATTGCCTAGTCTCTGACTAACCCTTTCGGGATTATAGTCATAAATAAATGAAACTTTATATAAACTTTCGTACACTCACGCCAATTATCTAGCCCAAGAGACGCTTCGTTATGAAACTCGTTAAATGGTTACTAGACAACGGATAAACATACTTAAAATACGTAAATACCTACATACTTATCATACTTACATAAAAAAACACTCAGACCCAAAACAATTTAGAAAAACAATAGTTTCTAAATTGACCCGACCGGGGATCGAACCCGGGACCTCAGAGATGGCGACACCATGAAAACCGGTGTACAAACCACTCGAACAAGGAGGTCGTAAATCTATTGTGTTGTTAATAATATGTGTTAAAGTCATGAATGTATTGTGTTCTTAAAAATATGTGTTAAACTTGTATCTATAAGGGAATGCCTCGATTAAAAGATGCTCAAGATACGGTTGTAATGCAGCAGTATTTAGGTTGTAAAGATATTTTTAATTAGTCTCACGTAAATGACGCTCATTCTTTCAAAGCGGACTAACACCGATGACCTCACCTACGTATGCCTTAATTTAGTTACACTGTTTCAGTTAGTCATCGTGCCATACAGCCTTTGTGCGCCGTAAAACACAAGTCATAGCATGGATGAGGGCAAAATGACATTGCTGTTGCAAAAGTTTGGATAAAAAAAGTTTACATTATTCAATTTCATTGTTGTGATAAGGCTGTTACTCGTATTTGTATTTTTCTCAACGCGATCAACAAAGTTAGGGATATTTTCTGTTACCACAATTTTTATTTATCACCAACTAGTATCCATATCATCAATAAGTCTGACACCTATCTCCAATTATATGTGTGAGGGATATCCTATTTCACTTAGGTCACTAAACCCTACTAATATTATAAACGCAAAAGTTTGTAAGTATGGATGGATGTTTGTTACTTTTTCACGTAAAAACTACTGAATGGATTTCGATGAAAATCGGCATACAGATAGTTTATAATCTGGATTAACACATAGGACACTTTTTATCCCAATATTCCCACGGGAACGGGAACCACGCGGGTGAAACCGCAAGCGGCCGTTAGTAGATATATAAATGGTAACAATCAAATTCATTAAGTAGGAACTTTCAAAGTTTCAGTTTCCAAACAATCTCTACGACGTAAGTTACTAGAGTTGATGTAAACAATAGCTTATGGATAGCTTTCCACGATAAAGAGACGTGATGATAGATATAGATAATCAAAATTACCATATCTGATAAAACGCTAGCGTTGGTGGTAAGTAGATAGTGAAATGACGACATCAGGCTGACACATGCTGAGCGGAAGAGTAGCCGTTCCGGCGAATGAGTTCAAACAGTGTGGTAATATTTTAGATTAGCCACGGAGGACTGTAATGCGATTCTGTAAAGGCTACTCTCGAAACTGAATCCGCAGTGAGATAGCCAATCCGCATTCTCTAAATTCGACTATACACAAACGTCACAAAGGGCACTCATGATCGGAACGTAAGGGTCAAAGTTTTATAAAAAAACATATTTGAATGATTAAAAATGTCAACCTTATTACTAATGTTTTCCAATACTCATTTCAGCCGTTGCTTTATTTTACTTCAAAAACTCAGCTATTTCCAATTTCTATTCCTTACCACAATATCAATACGATAATTGGAAATGACATGTATTCCTTAAAGTGATAACTTAAGTTACCAATTCGTTATGATTTATCATTCTTCACCTTTCATCCCAAAAAACGATAAATTACCTATAAGTTTTAGCCGTTTGTGTCGCTAGGGGAGAGAGACTTGCCCGCACTTTTTGTCTCGTACCAGGATACGTTTGTTTACACAGAATTCTATCACCACATTCACCACGGTTTATATTTCGGTTCGACGCGATTCTGTTTCGGCGTGCAGTGGTACTGGCGGTAGCGATGCGCGTTTGTCTGGCACAGACTATAGTCTGCTAGATTAGTTGTTAAGTCTTAACTACAAATAGTTAATTGTTTTTTTTATTATAAGTATTTACGTCATTAATTGCCTGTAAAGGTTTACATTGAATAAATAATTTGACTTTGACTTTGGAAGTGAGAGGCAATTTTACGATCTTATTCAGATCATACTTAGTTTTAAACGCCTCGGTGGCCGAGTGTTTGATATCCAGAGGTTTAATTCCCAGGTCGTGCAAAGTGCATTTTTTTGCGTGCGGATTTTTCGATGAATAGTCCGGGTTTATAAACCATAGATACCTGTCAATTCTAGCGATGACTTGGTTTCAATGATGGCCCCGATGATGACCCTGCAGTCGGACAGTGTGCAGGTTGTACTTTCTTTACTTCTAACTTTAGAGAATCGACATGCTGGCCTGTCTGAGAGCGCCTTTGTTATTCCATCCCAGTTTTCACCGTACGTGCGCTCAACCAGCTCAACGGAGGCTCTGCTATCGGGTTTACAGCCTTGCTCTTTTCCTTGAAGTCGAACAAGTCTCGATGTGGAACGATTGTAAGCCATTGTTTATAAGCAGCTGCCGTCACTCGCGGACTGTAACTATACTCTCTCCGGACAGGGCCGTCACAAGGATTGCTTTTTAATCTTTTATTTTTTTATTATCTCCTTACCTTGGAATGTATTTAAGGATGCTGATGCAAGCACATAGCTTGCATCAGCATTCTTAAATAATAACATTGTATGGTTAGTAAAATAAATTGGTCACTATCATATTATGATAATGAAACAAAAATTGAAAATGAAACAGTTTACGAAAATACAACAGGATGTCTCCCACATCTATATTAGCTTATCAGAGCTGAATTTTGTTTTTTATTTATTATACATTGCGTAACATAATTAGTAATTACATTAATGAAAATAAGGATACATTTACGTCGGTTGATACTAAGGATTTCCAATAAACAATCAATAAATAAACTTTCTCACACTCACACAAATTATGTAGACCAAGAGAAGCATCGTTATGAAACTCGTTAAATAGTTACTAGACGACGGATAAACATACTTAAAATACTTAAATACATACTTATTGTACATAGAAAACACCCAGACCCGAGACAATTTAGAAAAACCATAATTTCTAAATTGACCCGACCGGGGATCGAACCCGGGACCTCAGAGATGGCGACACCATGAAAACCGGTGTACAAACCACCCGACCAAGGAGGTCGTCTAATAACAAACGTCTAAGTTGTTGTAACTGTTATTATCACCTTTGATTTTATAACTGTATGGAATCCCAATAATAAGCTGCAAGTAGTTATGAATTTATTATGCCATTAAAAATATCATTAAGAGAAAGTATAAAAATATACATGATTGATTTTTCGCACGTCAAATTTATAAATAAATATCATCATCTCTCATTTTAATAGCTTAATGATTCTT
Source organism: Scoparia ambigualis (assembly GCA_963921215.1). Taxonomy (NCBI): domain Eukaryota; kingdom Metazoa; phylum Arthropoda; class Insecta; order Lepidoptera; family Crambidae; genus Scoparia; species Scoparia ambigualis. The sequence continues at coordinate 17,413,154 of OY992504.1, forward strand.
AGGTCACATTCGTATTATTTATATCCGATCATTATTACTCTATGCTGATTGTGAGGGATAGCGACGTTAACGAAAACGTCAACTTATATGGCAATATTTTCAATAACCCCCTAAAATATTTTTTTTTGCCAGGCCCTCTTTTGTTTTTAGCTATCATCCAAGTAGACAGACAATCAAAGACCCTAACTACGACCCCGTTTATAAGCTCGCAGAAAATGCCACACAATCCAACAGTAAACCACGATGTCATTGACATTATGTTGTAGCACTTTACTACAGAAGACAGATTTACTAGCAGCCACTCTTGTTAGCAGCGGAGTGTTATCTCCATTTGTAGTAAACGTACCTATCAAATATTTACGGAACGCTTTTAGAGTCAAGTCTCTTTGAATTAACTCGAGATGAACCATCAATATGTATGCAGTTAAGTTATGAGGTTCTGTAGCAAACTTTATAAGTACGTCATTATTGGTAATTCAGTACTTTTTTGGCATAAAATAATTCATACTTCGTTTATTTATCATTCATTACGCCGAAGGAAGTCATAAAAGAGATGACGTAGACGCTAATTATTATTTAGATCATAAAAATATTTATGTGTGAAATTGTCAGCAACAAACTAATTCGGTTGTGAAATAGTTAGCAAATATTTAAAAAAATATTAATCCCAATGTGACGATTTATGACACAATACACTCACGCGCTGATGTCGTGACCGAATCGCGTCGGCAACGAGAAACACTGTTTCATAAAGGCATCATAATTTTATATTTTTTTAAGATTAGAGGGTCATTCGTTCAATACAATCAGTTAAAAACTTGAAGGATCTGTTAGTGACTGGCCAGCGTTATGCTTCCGCCAATCCAACACAGATTTTTTTGTACTCAACAAAATTCCTTTGTACATAATATTATCTGAATGGAGCGGCGAGAGGCTGGTACCTGACCGGCTGTTTCCTAGAAACTGTTTTTACGACGAGTCAAATTCCCAATCGACCACTTTGATGTTTTTTTTTAAATATGGAATTTAAAATATTTCGAATATCAAAGAGGAGCTTAATGACGCACCGGCTAGCGCATTCGGGTTGCGATCTTGCAAGTTAAGCAACTTTCGGATTCGCGAGTCACCGGATGGCTAACCAAATTAAATATCTTGAGCTCCTATGTGATTCCGAAAGAATTTGCAGCAGTTGATCCCTTTAGCTTTTTTAAGATATATAAAAAAAAACCACCAAAAAACGCATTGGGCCAGTGTTACACCAGTCATGTTACTTTACTGCCCAGGCAAAGTTGTACTTACACGTGGAAAAGCCTCAACCCTTTTTGAGGCGGTGGAATGTATGTTGCCACTTTGAACTATAGTATACTTAATATGATTGAGATAAGATTGAAAACTAATGAAATTTTCAAACACTGGCCTTTTAAAATGTTAATCCGAGCAGAGGGATTATAGATTAATGATGATGGTGACAATATTATGCAATAAGGAATCATCCTGTTTTTATACTGTCTCAAATATTTTTGGAAACCCTCACGTTATGGTTATAAGAGGTAAGTTATTCTTAATTATTTTTATTAATTAAAAAGACCGGAATAACAGAACAATAGGAGAAATGTAACAGATTATATCGTTAAGAATTTTACGGTGGCAGCGAGCGATTCGTTTAATTTTCTTAATTTGCCACAGTAATTAGGACAACAATGCATTGTGGTATACATTGTACCCTAGGTAGGTATATCTAAACAATCACCGTTGATAGCACTCTAGTTACCTAGAATGGTCTAGGTATGTATAAGATTGTTGTTAATGATAGAGTCGAGGACTTTTAAATGCGATAATTCTCTATATAAAATTGTATATAGAATAATTACGATGACCACTTCCCAGTACCCATCGGTGCTTGTTTTCCGACATTAAAACAGTATTTTTTTTAATTAAAACATATTTATGTATAACCTATCTTATTAAGTATGTTATATTTTATGAATTTTGAATTTGGAAGCAGGTCAAGAAAATATATTACAGTAATTTACATAGGATTGGCATAGGCTAATGTTAGTTACAGAATTTTGTAAAATCAAGTGATTAAAGTGAAAAATTGATGATTGGAGACGAATGACATGATAGCTTGTATTTTATTCAAAAATTATATGAATTAAACACTAGAAATGTTGTAGATAACTTGCCAGACTAAACTTTCTACAGACTAAACGTTTGAAGAGAAATGGCAGAGTGACTCACTACACGTGTAATTCACAAAAGTGGTAAATCTGAATTGGTAGTTTATAGAAACGTCTGTGATGCGTCTAAATTTAGAGTAACTCATATTAGTTATCTGTTTTTTTTAAAGGAATTCCTTGATATATATCCGAAGTTTTTTTAAAATGTAAAATAATGATCATACGTAGTGATATTGTTTAGGAATAATGTTATGTCTATGCCAACGATGTCATACCTAGGGTAACCAAACGTCAACAATGAAAAACCCTGATATCAACAGTTTTTTTTCAAAAATGGCTTGAAATTATCATCCTGAGCGAATAGGTACATTGTTGAATATTTGTTATGACAACAATGATATTATGATAAAATATAATTTCTTTGCATGACAATGTATTATTGTTTGCGTGTCAGCTGCCGCGTCCCCTCCGGCGTAATAGGATGTTTATAGAAGGTATTACTACGTTGCAGTTTACTATTTACTAATAGTACCTATAAAACATTTATAACTGTAACATTTATTTTTATGTGCGCGTAGGTAAATGTTCGAGTAAACAACAAGTATTTAATAACATAATCAGGACTTTCGTTCCTCCTGATTTTCAAATAACAGTCGGAATTTTGATCCTAAAATCTTGCAAGGACAAATCCCGCCTTATGGTAACCCTAGCTATACCTCAATGCCATAATGAACTTGTGTTTAACTTCACTGGTATGCTTAAGAACGTCATATATTTGTCCGATAACCTATGTTAACCTTTATAATAATGAATGTAACTAATTCATGATTGGATGGAATAATTCTTAAGTTTATTCTAGGTACATTCATAAACTTAGTTTTCAATTCAGCACTAGTTGTTGAAATCTTGTTAAATACCCACTTACTTTTCGATCATAGGTACGTGACTGTAACAGATCTTATGCATTGATTAGTTAAGAATGCGCTTTGGTCACGTTTCCCTAGAATAATCCTAACGAACAGTCGGTTTCAGAAGCAGCTTAACACTTTAGTACTATGTCAAACCAAGCCACCAACTAGATTCCAAACAACGCGCCTGTGCCATCACTATGTATGAAAGCAGTTGCTACGACATGGTGCTTGTGTCATTGTGTTAAGCTATTTCTAAGGTAAGTACATTCAGTTTTGTCTTGAACATAAAATGTGTTCACTCGATCTAATTCACGGGAAAACTAAAAACTCGTATTGTAACGTTCGTCGTCGCAAGATTATTTTCCGTTTTATGCTTATCTATTTTGGCTATAATGTAAACAAAATTGTTAACTTTTTACACAGGTTAGAGACGAAATGGTCGCATATAGCGGTCGCACAGTGCGGTTTCAGAGGGTTTTCCTCCTGCAAACGATTAGATTTTTAAATAAGTCAATGTATTCCCATGATACTACAACATGATGTTGTTCAAAAGGAAGAAGGTACTCTTGATACTCATGACTTTCGTAGGGTCAGGCGAGTCGATAGACCGCCATGTCATTGCGTTTTGAGGTACCTACCTACCGGATGTGTGTTTGCCATTTAGTGATTATAAGAAAGTGTAACATTTGGCTCTACAGCGTTTTGGCAACGTTTTAAGAATTTGTAACATACACTGGACAGTGTTATTTAGAATATTATTAAATGTCGCCAGACAGTACCTAATTATTTCTTCTGTAAAATATATTTATGTGGTCCATAACAATATTCTTATTTACCTCTAATAATAAAACTTAGGAAAAAACCATATCAAATAACACTTAAATAGCCATATAAACATTTTTATATTTAAATGTAAATGGCACAGTGAACCCTTCAACGAAAATATTGAACTTAAACTTTGGACTCTACTTTTCTGTAAGCTAAATATTTGTAAAGTCACAGTTACAGTTAATATGGTGTTTATAGTACATTAATGGGAATAATGAAGGATGTATAATAATAGCCTTGATTACTAGTCACTACAATGTCTCTGAAACGCAGTTGCTCTTAAGTGTATACGAAATTATTTAACATGAAAACAAATGCTACATTCGCCGCATGATAGAGCTGTGACAACGTGGAAAAAAGTATGTAGGTAATTCGCCAATTTTCACAATGTCAATTAAATAAAGTTCAAATAAAGCAATAATGTACAAAAAATATGATGCAAATTGAGCTTTTTCGACACGTTGACACATGGTATGCGACACGCTTAGCCTACATACAATAAAGATAGGTTAGGATATTAACTTACCACATAGCGCGGTTCCATATTCCTTCCAATGCGAACGAGTTTTGGTGGTCATTGCAGCTGATATATTTTTATTTTTGGTCTAAATTTTGCTAACTGGGCTTTTTGGAATGAGATTATCTTGAGCACTGATATATATTATATACAAATTGAAATACTAAACTAAATAAAATAATTCAAATCCATATTAATGGTATAAATAATAACGACATATACTAAAACTAGCTAAATATCACAATATACTGTATTCGAACTAAAAATTAAGTGGGGTTTTGAACAAAACGTTATAACCGATTGGGCTTCATTTTGGAAGGTTTATGTGTTGTTGGTTGGCTGGTTCATAGCGAGGAAACGCGTGCAGTACGTTAGCGCGGCGGCGGGCGAACGACTGAGCGGCGAGCGGGCCGAGGCGAACGAACGGAGTACGGACTAATCGCGGGGAGGCGAGCGGGACAGAATGAGGCGAATCGGCGCAGGCGCACGCTTTTGCTCCACGTTTATCAGGCGGCGAGTAGCTCTTGTTGAGATAACGGGAAGGTCGATAACGCGCCGCCGCGTGCGCCCGCCGCGCGCTCCACTCTTGCGCACGCTGCAACCACCCTGCCTTCCAATATCTGCCGAGACAATAATTATTTTTAGACATTATCCGCTAAAAATAACATCGACAAACGTTTGAACTGAACATCACGAGACTAGGCATATAGCGATACTATGTCTTTCTGCGATTCGACAACTCTACATTGAAGAAAATAGAGTTCATAATTGAAAAAAAAAACGAGTTGCTGAAAATGGTAACAGTGTAGGAGGGATTGCGAATGACCTAATAACTTTCTGAAAACTCACGTTCAGGGTAAGTTGCCCCGATAATAAAATATGCAGTTAGGATTTTTTAAGATAATAGAGTCATTCAGATGTAAGAACAATATTAATTGTCGGAAATAATAAAATTTCTTTTAGTGTTTATTTTTTTATTTTACAACAGATAATTATTTCCATTCAACATTAGGTACCTGTTAATTGATGGTAATAATGACGAAAATCTACTGTTTTGCTATCAAAGGAACATACAGTCGTGCCAAATTATGCTTCCATACATTGTACTCCTTTCTTAGATTTCTACGTCACACGTGGGAAAAGACGCATTAGTGTAACGTTGTTGTTGATGAGTCAGCTTAATTACCTTTCAATGTTTATATGTAAGTAAGCACAGTAACTCCAAATATACTGCAAACGTAGATAACAATTTGCTATGTGAAGATTACTTTGCAATTTTCTTTGCCTTGATTTAATAATAATTGGTAGTTTGAATCAATCAATACTTTGTTTATGAAACACTAGCGGCCCGACCGCGCCTTCGTCCGTCGTCATACTTCATCTATTTAAAAAAATATATCTAAAAAATATAAACAAAAACCATCCTCAGTTAACGCTCTATCTTTTAGTGAAAACCGCAAATAAATCCATTGCGTGGTTTAGGAGAATAGTGCGGTGCCACAGACAGAGGAAAACGGCGATTTTACTTTATAGTAAGTAATGATGATGTTTATTTTAAAAAGTAGGTAATGCGGATGGCTTAATAAACTCGATGCACACTCACAAGGTAAATAATAAAACTAGAATTTTGTAAAAAAAGGACACGTTACACTTTTCACATAACATTTTTAATGTTATTATTTTGATGACTTGACAATTTTAAAAAGAATAATAGTACAGTTTTTTTATTATACCTTATTATAATGAACGGTAGTTAGTAAATCTGCGTTAATCAAACAATAGTAGGAATAACGATAACTATTATTGGCATGTGCTATTGGCGATTGCTATTTAAATATTTATTATTGTTGGTTTGTTTGACATATGGGTTTAATTTCGAGATCCTTTTTTATACTTACTCCAACGCGTAAGCGCTTGGCCTTCATCTCACCTGATGGTAAGTGACGATAAGGCCGAAGGTGGAAGCGCGCTTTACCTGGAATCCTTTACCACTGAGGAACTGGCTATCTTATCTCAAACTGTCAAAACGCAATGCTATAAACATCGTTGTTATGGCGACAGACTTAGATAAGATGGTGGTAGCTAGCCAGGCGGACTTTACAGCCCTATCGTCAATCAAACCGAGCACACAAAGATATGCTCCCCGCTGGGAATCGAACCCGGGACCTCTGGGTCTGAGACCGGTGGCTAGCCAGACCACAGAGGTGGTTAAAGTGCAAAGTGCGTTTTATATTTTTCAATCCATATCCCGGTATGTCGGATCAGGGGCCGTAGCCGCTTCTACACGATACGGTCGGTGTTGGCTGTCCATTTTGCTGGCTAAACAAAGCTACGATTTCGACAATGAATTTTTGATTTTTTATTTGTTTACTTTCAAACGCTCGGCTCAATATCCGGAGGTCGCGGGTTCAATTCCCAGCACGAGCAAAGTGTGTTTTCGGATTTTTTGATACATGTAGCCCGGGTTTGTGATTACAAACCCGGGATTTGGCAAGCGTGGTGATTAAGCCAATATCCGTCAATTGTAATTGTAGCGATGACTTGATTGCAATGATGGCGGCCATTGCCCTGCAGTTGGACAGTTAATATTATTTTTATTGTTTGTTAGTTGTACATATTGATTAACGCCACCGTTTATATATAACAGACACCTTACCACCATCTCTTAATGCGATTCGCTTTAGGACCTAAACTGAATCCACAGTATCATCACCATCTTTTTCTTTTCTCAAGATAAGAGACACGCAGACCAGCGACAATTTTCATTCATTTGGTCGGAAAAAATGCGGCTTAGTTTATTTAGGATGATAGTACAGATCTAGGCGATTCAATTTCAGAGCCTACTGAACTGAGTAGAACTTGAGTCGTTTGTTAAATGGTGGTGGTAAGGATCCAGATCTAATTATAAATCATATTGTTTCATAAGTTGTGATATAGCCAAGCTTCGTGTTACTGCAACATGGACATTTCCGAGTGATTTAAATCTTTATCTTCATTGAACTCTTCCCCAAGGTGTCACCGTTGGCATTATTCCATGATTACTAGCTTTTGCCCTCGACTTCTTGCAATGCATCATATACGTAAGCATTTAAATACCAATATAATTTTAAATGTCATAAGCAAGGAAATAGTTAATTTTGAATAAAACCTGACGGACCATTAAAAATTTAATCCGTTTTTGAGTGCCATTTTTTTTTATGTAAGTAATATTTTTAATAGCTTTATTGATATTGAGACTTTGTTGATGCTAGCCGTAAGTTGCATTTCAGTTTTACTTAGTGCACAACAAATATATTTTTTCATGTAAATTAAATAACAGTACGAAGAAATTATATTCTAATTAGAAAATAAAAAATGGAAGTAAAAATATAAGAGAGGTCATACACATAAATATCCAAGGATTTAGTATTTAAGTTTTAAAATCTAAGATTGTTTATTCCGTTAAGTTTTTTAAAAAATCAGCAGTGTTTCCCGCGCAATGAGGTCAGATGAAAATGGCGGAAAGCCAAATTGCAAAGATTAGTATTTAAGAACATAATATAACGGTCAGAAGACGTAATCTCACATAAATCAATTGAAGTTTACCGAACTACGTAGGTAAAACAATTTGGGTGACCCAGTTTGAAGATTTCCCTTCTTTTTCTTTCATTTACGAGTAGGTTAAAGGTAAGGGTTTATTTATTTATTCTTACTAGAAACTAGAAAAATAAAAAAATGAAACCATAAGTAAAAACTTCTATATAAGATGAATGCTAGAAACCGCAAGAAACTTCCAGGGCTGGTCAGGTCAAGTGTTTCATACATGACAAAAATGACAAAACAGGAATTCGTGTTTTTTGTAGGTATTTATCGCCCAGCTGACGACGGGGGCAACGGCCGGCAGGGCGTCTGTTGACCCGTCAACGTAGGTACTTATCGCCCAGCTGACGCGGACGGGTCAACAGACGGCCATATTATACTTAAAAAACAAATTAAATACTCAAAGACTATCCAATTAAAATTCACAAAATAAATTATTTCATTAAAAATGAAAAAAACCACGAACTCTTTTTTTGTCTTTTTTGTGCATGTTTAAAACACTTGACTTGACCAGCCCTTAAAGTTTCTTGCGGTATCTAGCAGTCACCTTATATTAAACAGAACAAATGGAATAAGCTTTAATGAATAATGAGAAATAATTTTGTTCCTCCTGCGTACATCTGTACTACTCATAGTACGGAAGAATAGTACATTATTACGCTAGGGGTGAAAGTAGCTTATGTAGCCCTGAGACGGGGTTTGGCACCCGAGCACAACGAGGGCGCCAATAGTTCGAGAGACTAAATAGGTATTTCACCCGAGGTAAACACTGTGCTTTTCATTACGAATACAAAGAAAGTAACCAAAATAAAAACATAAATTAGCTAAAGAAAAAATGAGTTCCATATTTGAATCTGATGAACTCATCCCTGTAAGTGCAAATCTCCGCTATACGGAAGTATAAACAAAACTCTACAACTCGAAAAAACAAATAAACATCGGATTGCCGCTTTCCCGCCGATTTAGTTTATTTTTTCTGTGGCCGGCCAGCTATTCAGCCTTTAGTTTTCACTTTCATGATTTAAAAAATGTTAAACATGTTTGCCAAAATCTATGTTATTTTAAAGAAATAGTTGAAAGTAAATTATAATAAAGTTATTTAAAAAAATATATTCTATAATTATCTTTTTGTTATTTCAATTTTATATCGCGCTGTAATTATGTGGCTGTAAAGAAAGTTGGGACATGGTTTAGTAGAAATGTGAAATATGAATAGAACTAGTTTTTTGACAGTCCTGTCAGAAAAACGATTCTCCCCTGAAAAGTATTACGTTCAACCCGCTCCTAACGCAACTTCATTTCAACTCCTACTTCGTTTTCATTGCCAGTGCTAAAAATATTTTACTAGCGGCAATAAGTGACTGCACGGGTTACGACAAAAAAACAAAACGTCACAATGACATCTGCCATTCTTTTAAAAATGTCGTCGGAAGATGGGCGAGCGAAAGTGCGTTTACCCAGAAGTAAGTTAATCCATATTAATCGTTATGTTTTTACGTGATTTCATAGTTTTTTTGTGTAAAAAAGTTATTGATAGTGTAAACTAATTGTTCAAATTATCATTTTAAGATAAAATCAACTATTCCTAACCTAACCTCGATATTTTTTTCTATGTTTTTGCAATGTACAAAAAAAAGTATGCAATTAATATTTTTCACGAATGTATTCCCGAGTACTATAAGTACGTTGGCGTTTTCTTTGGCTTTTATGTTTTTTTAGGGTTAGCAACTAACCCCACCACAGAAGTTTAAACGACTCAGAGTTTGATTATTCTGGAGATGATTCAGATGAAGACCCCGAGTTTTATCCAGAAATCAATAAAACAGTCCTTGATTACAGTAACAACGATTCTAGTAGTTCGAGCGAAGGTAAGGCACATCATCCGCGGCTTCTCCAGCTATGTCAGAAAACTCAGATTTTACCCCTTCAACTTCATCATACTTACGTAGAGCAACCTTTTGCAATGTGCAATAAGAAAACCTCGCGGGCAGAGTCGCGGTCGTAGCCGTGGTAGAGGTAAACGGTTATTTTATCCACATGAAAAATAACTATTATTAGAAGTCGACTAAACCACGCAGGCATATAAGATACTTTTATTTATTATATTTATTTTATTTACTTAATACTACCATTACAGGTAAAACAACAACAACCAACAACAAGTACAACCCGTGTACTTGGGTACACGAGACTCTTGATTCAGAAATCAATAGTTTAATGCAACCTGCCTCATCATCATCAGCATAATAACGTATAAACCGTAGCTCGTGGGGATAGTTTGCCATAACCCACCACGTTGACCCAATGAGGGTTGGTGGGTTTTAACGACTGTCATCTTATGATAACAAGCGGACCAACGGCTTAACGTGCCTTCCGAAGTACGGAGGAACTCGAGATGTTTTCGAGCAAGATCGCATGCCGAACGCGCTAGCCGCTGCGCCATCTAGCTCCTGCAACCTGTGTACATCAACAACAATACTGAGGAATGGGAGTGGTAGCAGTTCTATGAGTAATACGTAAATTCTGATATTTTAAACTACATAGTCACCTGCACCAATAAGACACAAGTATTAGAGACCGGCAAATCTATGGGACTAACTTTATAGAAGCTAAAGTACCATGATCATGTCCGCATTACAATATCCGCAAATTTCTATGTACCTATTGGTTTTATAAATGGAAAGTTTCAATAATTGCTAGAGCTATGACTTGTAACCGATTTTTATATTACTAAGATTGAAATGCGTTTATGACCCTGAAGTGACAACAGAACAAAAACTACAAAAGATAGGGTAAATTCAACCTTTTTTTGGTCGCATATTAGCAGGATGTCATGAGTAAAATCGTCCCCAAGAAAGGAGTATTGACGAAATGATTATCCATTTTACTGGGAAATGTCCCATGTGTCAGTGTTATCCAAACAAACTCACCAAAAGGTGTAGTTTGCGACATGGCAGTATATCAGGGAGACATTACATTCCGTCACTTAATCAACCAAGGATTTTGTTTAGGAGAAGCAGCTGTAATCATATGACAAGAACCTTCCGATACATTTACTATTTTTTGATCGTTTCTTCACGAAACGGCTAAACTTTGTAATGAATTACTAAGACTAGGATTTCATGCTACAGGCACTATTATAAAGAGCAGAATTCCGAAAAACTGTGTATTGACTGATGAAAAGACGTTTAAAAAGATAGCGAGAGGAAGTAGTGAAGTAAAAGTTAGAGAAGACCGAAAACTCGCTGTGATAATGTGGCTTGGTAATAAACCCGTGATAATGATGTCAACTTGTTATTGTGCTCAAGAACACGACGAATGTGAGCGATGGTCAAAGAAGAATAAAGCAAACGAAAAGGTGAGAAAGCCAGACGTTATCAAAAATTGTAAAGAAAAAATGGGTGGTGTCGATCTCGCGGATAGAATGCTTTCTGTTTGCCCATTGCGTAATCGTACAAAAAAATGGTCAATACGCGTAATTTCTCATCTTTTTGACCTAGCCATGGTAAATGCTTGGTTGCAATAAAGAATGGTGGACAAAAAAGGGAAAAAAAAATAGGCAGAGACCTTAAGTCGAAGCAAAAATTTTGAAAAATAAGTAGAGTCATTTTGAAATCGTCATCCCTAACCTCCCCAAATCCCCCAATATCCTAAATAAACCCCTATCCAACCGTTCCTTAAAATCCACTTTAGACCTAACTATCCCCTTTCTCCTTAGTCGCCTCCATTACGTGGAGGAAGTACCCAAATTCTAGAATAATAAACAGTGCAAGGATACATATAGGCCAAAACAACATTAAGTAAAGTCAATTATAAAAAAAATAAAATAAAAATAAAAATAAAATAAAATAAAGAATGGTGAAAGTAGAGAATCGTATACCAAAGAAAAATATTGTACAAATGCGAGAACACAAACAAAATTTTGGTACCAAACTGATGATGATGAATGACAATGAAGAAGAATGTGATGATGATGGTGAAGTTGAATACGAAGAACTTGAGCTTAAACATAAAAAACGTAAGGTTCTTATTAAACCTGTTCCTTCTAAAGAAAACCGTATCAAAAGTGACTTACCAGAACATGGTACAAAACAATGTCGCTGTAAAAAGAATGGCTGTGATAAAAACTACGGTATTTTGCAAAAAGTAAATTTGTTTTTAAACTTGTTTTACGCCTAATCGTAATTGTTTTAGTGATTTCCATGTAGACTGTTGAATGCAAATCCTAAAAACTTTAATGTTATACAATAAATGATTGATCTGTTGAGTTCCTACAATTGAATTTCTGTAAGATTTTTTTTCAAATATTGTTTAGAATAAAAGATTTTTTGTTGATTTTAATTTTTTTTATAAAACTTAGTCTAATTATACATAAATTATACTATTATTTATTACTCTAATCTACTAACTGTGCTATAAATAAGGCTATATCCTTTATGAAGCACATAATAGTTTAGTTCCCTTGTACTTTGTGTAGGACATAGGAAAAAACCATTATTCCGGGCCTTGATTTTTTAAAATATTTTTCCCATACCAAGTAATGGTCAAACAGTGCGATAAAAAAGTATAAAAAAAATTAGGTAAGCTTGCCTGGTACTCAGGAGGCTATGCGACAAGTAAACAGTCGATATTTTCATATCATGCTTGAATTTGTGTTTCTTTTAACAAAAGGCATTATTGTAGTAAAGAATTTTTTCTCCATTGTCTATCTAGATAAAGGTTTCACTTCACAATCATTATTATATTGCATGCACAACAATATACTAAACTGTAATAAGGTGGTTTAGCTTATTTACCGGCCACCCATTATGTAGTTATATCCATATAATAAGAAATCCTTAGTACACTTATTTTGAAAATCGATGCCCCTAAAATTTTTAAATGTACTCAACATCTCTCTAAATTAGCAGCATAGTAACTTTTTAACTTTTGAATGTCAAGCAGTGCAAGTGTGCATATTTAAATGGGCAAAAAATATTGCGCGTTAATATTTGCAAGGTAAGCGCTACAGCGTTGTATGGTTTAGTAAATAAAGATGTTGTCAATGTATCCTAAAAATTAGTTGAATTTTTATTATTTTTATTTAAATGGGTTAAATATTTGGTATTTTATATAATTATTTGGTGGTTGGATAACTAGATGCGATTTTGCGGAGCTTTTACTTCTCGACCAGCCGGCCGAAAAGTGACTAATAAACGAATAAATATGATTAATCTTATCTAATCTTATACAGCGTGTTAGTTAACACGAGGGACATGTTTAATCCTATGGTAGTTTATGCCTAGGCAAACATAAACAAATAAAAAAATACTACTCGAAGCATATAAAATAATTCAGAAAACCGAAATTAAAATTTCAATAAATTTTCCGTAATGTTTGGGCACCCTAGTGCTTTCGACTCATTTACGCGCATGGTATTGAATAAGTAGTAGTTGGTGTGACCCGTTTTTCCTTCATACTTGATTATATTTGATCTTTTCCCGCACTTACTGCCGTACTCAGAGACGTCACTTAAATTTTAATGATAATTAAGTCTCTTGCTGTCACTTTCTTAAGTATAGTGCTAAATAGAGTAGGAAAGACATTTGAATTGTCATTAAAACTTAATTGACGTCTCTGAGTACGGCAGTTAATGTATACGCCAAAATTATTTAATATAATAATTATGCAAAAAATTAATACCTTTTTTTAATGAATCGGATCGGGAATCGACAGGTTATCTAATGTCCTCCCTTAATATGTCCATCGGTTTAACTAACGGCTGTAAGTATAAAAATTGATTTAAACATTTAAGGTAGGTAAGATACAAAATATATCTTCAATTGATTTGAAGCTTTAGTTTACGGCCGAATGTTAAGTTTTTGAAGAAAATCACTTTTAAATTATTTAGTATTTGACGGCCGAAAACTAAGTCATAGCTACTTTTCGGCATAGGCAAAATTTAAGTGGACGAAATATAAAAAATGGTGATAATATTTTGTGAAATTGAGATTCTGGCCGTTTCTAATATTATTACTATGATGGCCGAAAACCATAAATAAAGAATCTAATTTTCAGTCACTATGTTTTAAAAACAGCCGAAAACTGGATTATATATAAGTTTACTTCTCGTCCATGTTTAATCTAAGAGACCAGTTTCCATAGAAATAAGCGTTATTTTTATTACGAAATTTTAAATTACTTACATATTATATTTATTTACACAAAACAGATAATAGAACACATGGCCGAAAATTAACATAAAATACGGCCGAAAACTAAAATATTTGGCCGAGAACCGGCAATAACCTATTGAGATTTTTTTATAATTAAACCATAATGTTTTCTTTGACAAACCTTAGAAAAATGAAAATTCAATTAGTTTAATGATTCAAAAAAATATTTTTTGTTTACTTTTGTTTACTCTGTCATTGTAAGAAATCGTCATTGTAAAAAATCTGAATATGAAACTTTCTTTTTTGCTTAAATGGCCGAAAACAGACTAAACGACCCTATTAAGCTACATTAGTCTTAAATCAGGTAAAGAAAACTGTAGCATACAAATATTTATTGGTGGAATAGGGTTGAACAGTGGTTTTTCGTTATTCATGATTTAAGCATGATGAAAATGATTCCCCGTCTTTGACAAGATAGATCGAATAATCATATTATACATAATTTATATTTTATTAAAAACTCTTAATGTAGTTCCTATGGCAGTTCATATAAATTAACTGATAAAGATGATTCTTGAATTTAGATTTCAACTTTTATTTTACTGTTCCTTGTACATATTGACTAACAGTCTTTATAACATCTCGACGTTATGACTTCTTGGACATACTGACAGTTGTGCATATTGACCAACGGCCTTTATAACATCTGGACGATATGACTTCTTGGACATTTTGACACATGTACATATCAGAGACTTGTACATGTTGACTAACGGTCTTTATAACATCTCGACGTTATGACTTCTTGGACATTCTGACACTTGTGCATATTGACCAACGGTCTTTATAACATCCGGACATTATGTCACCTTCGACATTCTGACAATTGGCCCAACATACCCCGGAGTCGTAAGTTCGTGCATTTTAGATGTACTTATATTGGTATAAAGTATTTACCGGTATTTTAAATTATTAGCTTAAATTATTATACTCAACTCTCAAAAGTAAGAAAAAGCAAGGTCTATATTATCCTATTTGTCTATGGTAAAAGCAATTAAATATTTATTACAATTACATATTATTATATATTCAACTTCATACCAATAAATAACAATATCTACTTACCTACCTTTTTTTTTTTATAAAAGAGGGAGGCAAACGAGCAGGCGGGTCACTTGATGGAGAGTAATCACCGCTGCCCATGGACACCCGCAAAACCAGAGGAATCGCAGGCGCGTTGCCGGCTTTTAAGGGAGGAATAGGTTTAAGGAAGGAATAGGAATGGGAGGAGGGGGGGGGAGCCTCCGGAACCCTCACTGGTCGGACAAAACACAACAGCACCAAGTGCCATTATTTCACGCTGAATATTCGTGAGAGGGTGGTGTAGTGTGTGTACAGTATAGCAGACACGCACACATCTCCTACCGCTATATATATAACAATTACTCATATTAAAGAGGATTAAGATCGCAGTCAGTCTTATTATTTACGTTGCGCCGAACCTAACATTGCATGGCGACCCTGCCAGTGCTGCCCATCGGGGGCGCTGGGCAGATGGTTAGGAAAGTGATAAATAAAGACTAATGTAAGACCTATAAAAATAAAGTGATTATGTGACTGTTAATAATAATTTATAAAAAAGTGATACAAAAAAAAACAATGGTGCAATGGTGGACTAACAAATAACTTTTAAATTAATGCTAAGATAATGATAAATTATAATTAATAAAATAAACTCGTGAAAAATGTACGAAAATTGGTGCTAGTTGCGTGGTTATTCTTCGAAATTGTTGGCGAAGAAGATTTAGTACCCAATGATGGAGAAAATAACAAAACTTTGGCAAAAATACAATTATACTGATGGTTGCTGCAAGTGCAAGTTGGTTGCTGATGGTGGTTATGGTAAAAAGCTGGGTGCCGGGAGATGTAGGAGTAAGAAGTGGAGCAGTCACCAGATGTTCCAGTCAAAATTTAAAGTGAAATCTTCAGAAAGTGGTTACAAGTAACATTTAATTCAGAATATGGATTTTTATATATTTGTTGGTTTAATATTGTGTAAAATTATTTAAAGCTTCAATTGGTTAAAGTTTCTATTGTTTTGAAAAAATTGTGTGAATTATGCAGAGAAAAAAATTTTTGGTTTTTGAATGGCTGTAATAATGTTTAGCATTTTATAGAGTTTATTTTAGATTATTTTTCTTTGTGCCTAATAATGTAGGTACGTAATCGATATACTATAATGTGTAAAAGTTGAAGTAATAAGATTAAAGATAATTTTGCAAAACGGTTGTTGACGACACGTGAAAATATAATATGTAAACTCAATGAAAATTATTATTTGAGAAATAGAAGATATCATTGTAAGAAACAGATTTTTTTTGTTGTAGGTACTTAATGGTTTTTTTGCCGTTGTGTATTTTAGTGTGTTCCGAAAAATAGTTTGTTATTGGTAACGGTATTTATTAGCAGGTTAAAAATTATTTTCTTGATTTTCAAATTGTTGTAAAACAAAAATTGTTTCAAAGATTTACGTTAGTGGTTATTATTATGTAAAAGATTTTGAAATGTAGGTTTTTTTTACAAAAACTTTAGATTGACGTGATGAAATGTTTCATAGCTGAGTTACATTCTAAATTTAGATTGCACGTAGACCACCGAACATTCCACAAGTTCGTTTCAGTTTTCATTGTGTCAGCGTAAAGTAATGCGCAGGCGCATGACTGCCGCAAATAAGGAGTGCATGCGGCAAGTATGTTTTAAAAGTATCAAATGAAATTAATTGGAATTATGCCACACTCTAGTCTTGTTAATTCGATTTAGAAATCTAAGTGTTATAACACTTGGGATAAATTAATTTGTTTACTTCGGGAACATGCATAGACTACTTACCTTACCTACATAAGTTTTTTTTAGACTATTGAGATTGTATTTTGTTGTTTTATTAGATACAGATGAAAGGAATGATAAAGCTCAGACTTAGGACTACTTTCTGGATATGACTATGAATAAATGATAATACGAGTATTATGAACGTAACGAAATATGGAATTAGGAAGGTGCTGTGAATTGTACAGTTTATGGTTTTAAGGAATGAGTACAAATTATTGTGTGATATGACTGATAGGAATAGGTTTTTTTAGTTTGGCTTTGGATTGTATAGATATGTTTATAAGTAGGAATAAAAATAGTTATTCAGATTCTCATGCTGGTCTGATCAACCAAGTTTCTGTTTAGTTATATTTATAAGGATTGTTTTGTTAGTTTTGAGTAGGCATAGATCGAAATGAAGGATAAGGCAATAAAATTAAATAAATAAAATAATATTATAAGATAAAATGGTACTAAATAGGAGAACTGATCCTTCATTCGATCATGGCAGGAACGAGCTTCCTCCGTGAGAATAGTTGGAGGCAGCTCACGACGAAGGTGCGCGAGTACGCAGCGTCTGAGTAGACCTTAAAATAAAGTCCCTTTTTAAATAATAAAGTCGACAGAATTATAAATAAATAAATGTGTGTAGTACACAAATAAATATAAATAAAAGTACCATTATAAATAAGTATAGAAAAATAGGTCGACTATAAATAATAAAAATGAGACGTCTATAAATATGAAAAGAATTTAAAGATATAATGAGAATTATGTCTGTAGTTAACTACTTACTTTTTTTGTGACAAGTATTGTGGACTGGCCATCCACACTATTATGAATGTGACTGTACATTGACTAAGGATTAGGAATGTAAGTTGTACTTGTATTTTATTAAGACTCAAAATGTTCTATGAGAGACAAATATGTTACTATATTATGACTGTTTTATATGAGGTAAAATAAGGATAAGAGAATTGGAGTACCTAATTGTGACATTTGAAAGTGTGTTTACATACCCTAAATGTGAAAGTCGTCAACAACTCGCTGAAATTTAAATTTTAAAGTTTTAGAATTTTTAATTTTTAATATTTTAATCTTAAGTAATTTTTTTATTTTTTTATTTATCTATTTTAATCTTACTTGCTTTAAAAAATCATATTATTTAAAAAAAAATATGTACTTATGTTTATATTTTTTTAATATTTACGGGGGAGGTGTAGTGTGTGTACAGTATAGCAGACACGCACACATCTCCTACCGCTATATATATAACAATTACTCATATTAAAGAGGATTAAGATCGCAGTCAGTCTTATTATTTACGTTGCGCCGAACCTAACATTGCAGTGGTATTACGCCGGGCGAGCCGACCCAATGCGTGCTGCAACGCAGCGTAGCTCCACCACTCAGTCAGTGTCACTCATTTAGCACCACCCAGGTATCACGTCTAAAACCCTTATTAAACCTGACACTGACCTTATTAAACCTTTTCAGTTTTGGTCAGTTGGTTCAATAGTCACTTTCTTTTCAGAAGTTTTATGCGTCCTATTCATCATTATCATCACCAGCCTATAAACATCCCACTGCTAGGCACAGGCTTTCCCACATGGAAAACATCACATGGCGAGAAGAGGCCAAAACCTGAGTGGTAGAGCAACGCTCCGTTGCAGCACGAGTTGGGCTAGCTCGCCCGGCTTAATACCAGCCGCTCACGGAATATCGGAGTGAAACAATGGCACTCGATGTTGTTGTGTTTCGTCCGGTGAGTGAAAATACCCCACCCTCTCATTTCTTCTTCTTCCTCTTTCCTTACGACCGGCAACGTATCTGCGACTCCTCTGGTTTTTGGGTGACCAGTGTCTGCTCGTTTGCTCTTGCTGTGCGTTTAAAATTTTGGTTATGTATAATTGTAACCTGCTCATATCCATAACAAATAAAGAAATAAATAGTTTCTTTCACGTTTCCGCCAGCTTGTTTTCATTAGGTTTTCGCGTGAACACTCCGTGCCCGACACATTTCATTTGAATCCACCTCAGTTTTATCGGCCGCTTAAAAGCGTTGACAGCTGCACCTTGATCACTTGATTGCTGATATATGCGATAAATCACCATACTATCACAATCTTAAACTATGTGTCATATTCTAGGGTTACCCTATACACGCAGACGACTCAGTCATTTAGAGAGGTAATAAGAAGATATTTTTCTAAATTTATTGTTTTTCTTTGAGTTTTGAATTTCTTTCTTTCCTTTGATATCTTCTTTAGTACCCATTCGCTTTTCTAATTTGACTCGTACCTACAGAGAGTGTAATTGTTAAGTTTTTACACCCGACAAATCCAAATATAGAATATATATTAAAATGATTAAGTAAAGTAATATATATATAATAATATACGGTGTCCCACTCTGCCCCCGATAGTTAAAAAGGCGATTTAACATTTTTTCCGGATTTGAGTTATTATATTGCTGGAATCAGAAAAAAAGGCGCATTTACCGACATTTCTTTTATTATTCCAACTTGCTTCGTTGCGATATTAGCACAACAAAATAAGGCGCTTCTGCAAACTTTTTTTTACACCAAATTGAATATGAAAAGATGAATTTATCCTAAACTTAATTAAAGAGTCGCATTTGCGTAGATGTGCTTTTATGCGTTGCATTTTTTTATCTTCGGTACTTTAAAAGACGCTTATTTCTTAGAAGAAATTATTAAGGCACAAGTAACCATTTGAGCCTAAAGAAGTAATTAGAATATTCTTTCATACTGAGAAAAAAGGTTTACATCTGCCATTTGCGTCCTTTCTACTTCGTGAACTTCCGAATTTGTCATATTATACGTCATAATACCTTATTTTTACATTTATTATTAAAATAAATCGGATAACGTAATACTAGTCTCAGATGAAAGGATTAATAGACAATTTTATCGTAGCAAGGAATATATACATAATGTACAGGGATGTACTAGATACTGAGCATAAAAGTAATGCAATAAGCGTTTGTAATTTATAGGGCACATCTGGCTATTTGCGTATTTTTAATTAAGGGCGTAGAATTTATTCAAATTGTTTGTACTAAGATGAATAGTTTTTTTATTTAGTTAAATTATTTATAAAAAATCTATTACGATACGATAAACTTTACAATCTTGGCCATTATTTACAATACACTTTTTTCAAATAACTCAAAGACAGCGAACAATTTCCTATTTGATTATTTTTAAAACTTTTTTATCTCCTATTTGAGATATTGCTACATGCGCCCTTACTACTATCGGGGGCAGAACTGCAAGGCAAAGGTCATTATAATTAAAATGAAGTCATGAATAAATAAGAGAAATAATAAACCCGGCCACAGAATTTTTTTTTGGCCACGTGCTCATACCTCTCATTTAATAACTAAGCATCGGGAAAATAACATAGCCTTTACTTAACTAATTCATCTTCTTTACAACGCCAACTAAAAATGTTAAAGAAAGCGTCAAGTCAATAACGACAATTTACTTAACTTGTCCTTCTGATTTATACATTGCCAACTATTACTCGGCCACGGAATTTACAACTCATCACCATTTTACGTTTTACAGCTTCAATTCAAGCTCCTCAAAAATTATATATTCAAGCTTCAATAAACAACATCATATATTAGAACTTAACATGTAAAATAATATTTCATATTCTTTTATCGAAAAAATAGCCACTGTACGATTTGGCGCGAGTCCGCGACATGACAGCAACGGGTGCTTATCATTTCATATAATGACAAATGAACTAGTTTCAAAGAACTTAACGTTCATTGGATATAATTTTTACTTGTTCTAAATACATTTCGTATAACAACATTACGTATATTATTCATTTGATATAATACTCATATTCTCTAACAACTTATTCTATAAAGCTATATTGGTAGAATAATCATATTCTATAACTTCATTTGATATAATTTTTGCTTAAAAATAAGAATAACATTTTCACCCTAAATTGATTTCAAATATTGTCTTAAAAAGTTAATACGTTGTGTTTTTGATTATGGTTGTGCTAAAAAAGTCAGTGACAGTAACGAATCGCGGCAAAACCGACTCCACGTAGACTTGTTTGCCCTACGCTAGAGTGTAATTCAATCCCGCGTAGGCGCGGAGGGGCGAGGCGGCCCACGAGCTGAGGAGCAGGTGGGTTTAACGCACGCCGCCGAAGCTGAGGCTGGCCGGCGAAGCCGGCGAAGCCGGCCAGCAAGCCGAAGCTTCAGCTTGCTGGCCGGCTTCGCCGGCAAGCCTCAGCCGCGGCGGTGAGCGAAAGCCATCTGCGACGATAAGCTCGTGTGGGACCGCCGGAGTCCCGTAGCGCCGGAGCCGTGACAGAAAACATGTCTGCTTGCATGCTGCATGCCTGCTTGCATGTTGCATGCCTGCCTGCATGCTGCATGCCTGTTTGCATGCTGCTTGCATGCTGCATGCTTGCTTGCATGCTGCTTGCTTGCTTGCATGCTGCTTGCTTGCTTGCATGCTGCTTGCTTATTACATGAGTAATGTTTTATATCATTTGATTATTATATCAAATGTACATTATATCAAAGGTACATTATATCAAAAGTATATTATATCAAATGAAATTACAGAATCTAAAATTATATTGAATGTTTATTTTATTAAGTTAGTTGTTATATCAAATGAAATTATATGAAATGAAATTATATTATCTGAACGTTAGACCATAACTAATTATATCAAACATTACACACCCGACTGCAACCGGCCATTTGCACCAATCCGACAGTATAGAGATAAGATAGCCAGTTCCTCAGTGGTTGAGGATTCCGGGTGAAGCGCGCTTTCAACTTCGGCCTTATCGTCACTTACCATCAGGTGAGATGAAGGCCAAGCGCTTAACCGTTGTAGATAAAAAATAATAAAAAAATCAGAGAGCGCCATTCGATTTTTTTGCCGACCCGGCCATTTGCACCAATCAGCGAGCGCCATTCGATTCTTGTGCCGACCCGCCCGTGTTTGTTTATTGTCAGCAACACATATTTAATTCCAGGCAAAGACTC
Organism: Scoparia ambigualis; assembly: GCA_963921215.1. Classification (NCBI taxonomy): domain Eukaryota; kingdom Metazoa; phylum Arthropoda; class Insecta; order Lepidoptera; family Crambidae; genus Scoparia; species Scoparia ambigualis. The sequence continues at coordinate 17,435,246 of OY992504.1, forward strand.
GCTCAAAAATATTCAAGCTGAGAAAAAATTCAATCATTTTGACGAATATAAAAAAGTGTTTTTTCCATTTTAAAAGTAATACTACCAAACAATCAGACCGACTGGATTACTAGTTGCTGTGATTGTCCTGATTTTTATCGCAAATACATCTGCAAGCATCGGATAGGCCTAGCAATCAGACTGAAATTCGTAATGCCACCATCAGAGGCAAAAGCACAACCGCTTGGACTGAAAAGAAAGCGTGGAAGGCCAACTACAACTTTTGTCTGTCCTCAATAGTTCATATGTAATAATAATAGTGGCTTTAATATACTATTTGATGACAATTTTAGATAAATTTAACGATCGATTAATGTAGGATGACTTACATTTTAATCATACTAAATTATACAAATAGAAGCTAATAGAATTACTATTTTGATGTCATATATTAATATTTTAGAAGTTTGCTATTTGAATGCATACCACAAATTTAGATGCTAAAAAATAACCACCATGCTGAGTTATATTTACAGTGGCTTACATAGAAGATTACTAGTGGCTGAGATACTATTATTCAGACGCGTGTTGGTTGTGGCCGATTTAGTAATTTAGAAGGTAACTTTATATTTTCTGAGGCGAATAATGCTATTAAAAAGAAGCTTGTTTAATTAGTACCCAATAAATAATTGATGTGCTTTGGCTTAGTTATCACAATTACCACGCTTGCCAAAATTGTGTTTCAAACTTGGGTTATGCAGATCCTGATGTTTTTACGCACAGAACAGTTAAATAAGGTTTTTCTATTTTTCAAGTATTTTAAAATGAAAGCTGAATATTTATGTGCCCTTAAGAGGGGAGGAGACACTCCCATAAATATGGTGTTCGTTGATACCAATTCATTCAATACTTAAAACTTGATATCGGAACTACGATATCAGTTCGATCGATCGATCTGTCTCTAAAACTTCCGCTATCCATAAAAAAAAGAATGAAAGTCACAGATTTTAAGTTACCTTAAGAGTACTAACAAATAATCTACAAGGGAAAAAGTTGATACCAAAACATTTTGGTATCAACACGTCTATAAAAGTTTATCTCTTCGAATCCCTGCGTGATAATGAACTTCACTTACGTGTGTAATTCTTTACCTTTAATTATGTCTACTGAAATTCACTACAACAAAACGGAGATTTATCATACCAGCAGTGTTAGATGCCTGTACTAGGGCATGCTACCGATTTTTCCCGGTATTTTCCGGGAAATTGACTTTTTACGCAGTACCGGTACTGAGAATTCGTTTCCCGGGAAATTCGGTACATTTGGTACTACTACCGGTAACCTCGGCCTATGCTCTTAGTTGCAAACCAGGCAAATTTCGAAGTGTTACCAAATTTTTATCTCCTGAGTTCTTAACCGTGACGTCACCGGTACTATACTGGGGAAAAAATTGTAACTAATGTACTTGTACCCTACATACAACGTACGGTTTTATCGTCATCGTACTCCAATGATTTAATAATTCCATTTAAATAATTTAGTTTTTGTTTGCTAATTTAGCTTTACCTTCCAAATTACCTCGAAACTAAACATCACTCGAAATATCGACGCCAAGGATTGCAATAGTTGGATTGGTATCACGGAGAGCTTCTTCAAAGTTCAGAGTAACGACGAAGGGATGTTTTTTCGCGGTAAATGCGCAAACTTGTGTTTTGGAGGGGTTAAAGTGGACTAGGTTATGCCGGCCCCAAATCGAGACATGACTTAACATGTTCTTGGTGTCAGTCACAAGTTTTCAAAGTCAAAGTCAAATTATTTATTCAATGTAAACCTTTACAGGCACTTATGGACGTCAATACTAATAATAATAAAAATGACAGTTAACTAACTTGTAGTTAAGACTTAACACCTAATCTAACGAGCTATAGTCTGCGCCAGACTAACACGCACCACTACCCCCAGTACCACTACACGCAGAAACAGGATCGCGTCGAACCGAAATATCAGCCGTCGTGATAGAATTTTGTGTAAACAAACGTATCCTGGTACGAGACAAAAATGGCGGGCAAGTGTATCTCCCCTAGCGACACAAACGGCTAAAAGTTATAGGTAATTTATCGTTTTTTGGGTTGAAAGTTGAAGAATTATAAATCATAATGAATTGTTAACTTAAGTTAACACTTTAAGGAATAAATGTGATTTCCAATTATCGTATTGATATTGTGGTAAGTAATAGAAATTGAAAATAATTGAGTTATACAAGTAAAATAAAGTAACGCGCTCGTCGAGTAGTACATATCTCCTCCCTCTCAAAGAAATCTTGGTTCATTCCATATTATTTTTAATTTACATTATTCACCATTCACTAAACTTCCAGTGTAGTCTCCGACAGAGCTTAAATCGGAGCTTTAGGACTTACCTCTAGTCAAACGAACAGATTTCCAGAAAACCTTAATATTACCTAGTTCAGAAATCCTTCGACAACCTTTTTTCTTTCTTTTCACTTATTCTTTAAGTAGCTTTTTCAAACTCATTCTTAGCTGCATCCACCCCTGTAAACGTAGCTTTCTGGTTATCTGGTTAGCCCTTACAGCTAACCAATCGAACTACAATTATGATAAATGTTTAATTAAATTGTTGTTGATATAATTACATAAATAATGTTGATAAAAGATACAGAACCTGCATCTTCTGGAAACCACCAAAAAGGTTCTGTTCTTTAAAAAAAATATAATAAAATAACTGCATGAAATGCAAACATATGGTATGGTGGTATTTTCTGATCGTCACATCAGCCCGTAAGATACAAAACAATTAGGTACATACCTACTAATCATAATTTTTTTTTAAAAATATAATTATAACCTCTTCTTTTTAAACAAAAACTAATTACTCTTAAAAGTAAGTACTTACCTATTTATTTACTACACTGAAAACGTGCTCAATTTTCGGTCTGAGAAACCATGTTTATGTGTAATGCTTTGGTGCGCGTGTATACGAAGGTTAAGAAACTTGATTAGAATCGTGTATTTACTACATAATATGACGAAATTTAAGCTTCTGGCTCCGTTTTTTAAAATTATTGTAAAAATTCTGTTTTTGTTCCGAAATTCCGAAATTGACGGAGTTAGTTTCATAAGCGATTTTCGAAACTGAAATTAAGCGAAATTGCACACCCTAGTTAGGTGTATAGTATTCAAATAAAACAACCATTAAGACATTGATTATTAATTGTGTTGAATTTAAACAAAAACCTCTTTACTTACCAAAGAAAGTAATATGAAATTTTACCCGACTAATTATTAGTAGGCACTTAACATAAAAGTGTGAAACACTTTTTACGGATTAACTCAGGGAGACTCCCTGTGATCACGAACCCTGTAAAGGGTTCGAAACGTCAGGATAATATAAAAACTATGTAAATAGTAAATTAAACGCGAGTTAATCCGTAAAAAGTGTTTCATTTCAATGTGTAGTGCTCGCTTAAACCTCAGAAAACAATATAAAAGTGTGAAATAAAAAAATAAGTAAAGGAAACAAAAAAATCTGACTGCGTCAAAAATATTAACTGCAAAGCAAAAAACAAGCTTTAAGGCGAATACAAGAGCCAATTGCTGCCACCAATTATTATTGTTTGTGATTGGGCTAATGCTAATGTTTTTGGCCCTTAAATTTCCTCTTGTAATTTAGCGATGGTGCTGTCACGCTCAGCAGCAACAGATTTTGTTAGTTGTGGTAACAGCGAAGTTGCTGAAGTCGTAGTGCTTGATAGCTCAGTTGTGTGTGTGTCCTGGAAAGTAAAGAATATCTATGAGTATACCATTCTTTAGTTTTCTGCCTGCATAGAAACGGTGTACTGGCAGGTATGTATTACAGTGAGAACGGCCATGTAGCCATGTTGGGAAACCAGTTGGGAAAAATATTACTTGCAGTATACGCCGATGGTTTAGGGGGTGGAGATTATCTCATCATTTTGAACACATTATGTTATGAAATTCAACTTCCCAATTTAAGAAATTCCAAAAAATATACCTTTTCATACAAAATGGTGGTCAAATGATTAATTTTTAAACGAATGATCGAAAAAATATTTTATTGATTAGAGGCAACTTGGGAACCTTCAAGTAGAGCGTGTAGCTGAGGTAAATATTATACGACTTTGTTTGACCGTCACTTACAAATTCATCATCTCTCAGTTTACGTCTTTTGTCGTCACTGGTAAAACACCTGACAGTAAAATGTTTTGAACAAACTCGATGGCATTTTTTTGGTGTCCAACCATCTTCGGGAGACACAGAGGAAATCTAAAACATCCAAGTGAACATTACGATTACTTTTTAACTAATCGATACTTACTTATCATTTTTCACAACACTTTTATATCATCTACGACGAAATTGTAAAATGGATTTAAAACTCTTGGTGTAGTAATTGAACTATTTATTCCAATATAATATATTGAATGGTAACTGGTAATACTTAGTCCAAAAAAGATAGAACTATAAAAACAAAACAACGGTAAATAAACACAGAAATATCACATACCAGTGGAAGCTGAATATTTCACTGTTAATAATTATTTATTTCCTATGCGAGATTAACACTTCCAACGACGCACGCCATAGTTCATTACTTTATCACTCACATTAACAGCAGTTTGCAACGAAATTCCAGTATTCACACAATTATCACTTTTTCAATCTAAACAGAAACACACACCAATGATCCACGTAATAAACGACAAAATTATATGTGTCATTGTTAGCTGAAAAAGGCGATGGTTAGAGCGAGTAACTTAATTTGGTAGTATTAAAAGGCTCCAATGACTCCAGTTTTGACAGATCGTCAGGTACGCTTTTTTTCTACTCAGACGGTTTAATTATTGTTCTGAGATTAGGTATTAAGTGATGTCACGCCTTACGACGACGTATCTTTTGCGCTTGTATTTAGTTTTTAGAATATGTGCCCGATGACTTTAAACATTATATTTACTTCGTGTAGATTCGTAGCTTGAAGGGCAAACATAACAGTCCTAAATGTTTGTTTTAGTTTACTGAAAGAAAAAATATAATATAATCTTCAAATCCATTTTTTCAATTGTTTTTATTTATGTGTGTCAAAAACAGAATACTTACCTCTTTCTTCTGTTCTGTGATGTGTCTATGTGTAGCAGTGACAATTGGCTATTTGACAGTTGTAACAATAAAATATGAAATATGTCGGAAATGGTAGGTTATGATTAAACGATAATTATCCAATAGTTTTTTTTATTAAGATAATTTGTAAGTATTTTATTTTTACAAAATAAATTTGCGTTTTTTTATCTGTGGATTACAAGACCCGAAACACGGGCGGCCATGATTTAGCTTCATGTGACGGATTGTGACGTCACATTTCACAAAGTATACAGAAACTATCTGTCAGGTTTCAAGATAAGTTTCTATATTTATTGAAATGTGACGTCACCGAGCAAAATGTCACGTGACCAACCGTTTTCGCACGAAGTTTGAAATCAATAAAGAAAAATATGTTTTTTTCTGTTAAATAAAGGTTTTTCGAGAAAGAAAATATTGTACGGGGTATAAAATAAGCGTTTGTAACTTTTTAAATACTTTTTCGAAAACTGTCAAGTAGCCAATTAAAAAGTGTAGGTAGACGGATTTAACCATTGATCTATATAAAAATCTCGTACATATCGTCTCGTAAATCTCAATGGATTTAATAGATTTTGGTAAGCGTGCGTGTACGTCAGTAATAAAATCGATGATAAACGCTATTTTATAGTTTACTAAACAATTATTTATTATAGTATCTTTAAAAATAAATGATTCATGAACATTCCTGCACTCAGAGGGTTCATTGAATTGCATATTCGTACTTACGCATGTAAATCAACGGCGCTTGCTTCTAGATTTAAAATGTCCTTAATTGGATACATTACTAAAATACGAGTAGTAGTAGTAGTACTAAATCGGTTTAATGTAAGCTAGTTAGCCATTTATTAAATTTAATGTGTAGATAAATGACGTCATCCTCTTCTTAATGTGTCCAACAGGGTCCAAAATTATGACAATATTTATCATGATGTGGTTGGTAACCACATAACATTTTGGAACGCAAATAAGTTAAAATTGAAATACAAAACTGAAGTAACATTGTCACCTACTAGCCAGCTATAAACTACCTACTTTGTCTTTGTTGGTTTGACGACAGACAGACTAAGATATAATGGGGATTCATATTAGCATTGAGGTTTATTACTGCTGCTTACGCAGTTAGAATTTTTTTTAGATTTGGAAAAACTCATTCCCGAGTTCTCTCTCTGTCCAGGTCCGAAGAACTACTCTGCCTTCATCAATCTACTGTCGGTCTTAGGCCCCCATTTCGCCAATTGTCACGTATTTTTGCCAGTCGCACTAGTAAAGCCCATCATTTGTGTTCACTCGGTGAATGACTTAGGCCACCGACTGTCATCCCGCAAGCCTTGGCGGGATCTTGGCGGGATGACAGACGACAGACGACGCAGACTAACAGGCGAAGAAAGAGGAATGCCAGGTGGCCATACTAACTTAGGCCCTCAGTGCACACAAATTAAACTGTATGGAAATAATAGTGCATAGGGCCAATAGTTAAACCATAAAGAAAACGGTTTAAAAAAAAACTTGGGGTTTGCATAAAAAATATAAATGTTTATTATTCATAAAACCATTTTTGAATTGCACACAAATGCGTTATGCATTAAGTTATTGTAACAGTCTACATACTATGTACGTTTACGTTTACAAGTGGGCGATATTGTGGTCAATAGCTGTTTCATCGTTATGCATTATAATATGGGTCTATTCATTGACGATAAAAGGTCTAATACATTTTTAATGGAATGGTATATCGCGCGAAAGCTGGTGATGAGATTTTGCGCGCATTTCATTCTAATTATATTTTATTTACACAAATGTCACTTTTGGCAATGTAATAGTGGCCAAAATGTCCCTTAAAATAAATAGACAAAAAGTTAAAAATTACCATCGGTACAAATATCGTTACCATGCTATTTTAATTAATTACATTTTTTTTTTCTATACTTTACAACTTTATTTATTGTTTGTACAGGCAAGTTATTGTAAGTCTGCCAACAAGTAAAAACGGGAAGTGAATAACAAGTCATGCACAAAAGGGCTAACCCAGTAGCTAACCCAGTGCCATAAGAGCTATAAAAAAACAGCCAACAAGATTATAATAATATCTGTTGTTTCAGTTATTTTTTTATTTTAAACTGCTTAGTTGTTATGATAAATGTAAAATGCGAAAAAAAAGGACGAATATTCCATATTCTTTACTAAATCGATATTGTTGTGCACTCCTGGGCCTAATTTCGGCATTCTCCTTTCTCGTTTAGTCTATTTCCGCTAATTTCACAGTGCATGGTATTTTGTTTTATGATAAACTAGCTGAGGAATCCATTATCATTTTGCAAAAGAAAGCATGTGCAAGAGCTATACTTATTTAGCGTATGCTTTTAGGAAGGGTGCGTTTCATTTCCTGTAATTACAAATGAATAAATTTTAAACGACATACCTCTGTACTTGTACAATTTTACTTGCTCTAAATACACTTCCTCTATCAATGTTACGTATTCATTTAAAATAATTTTTAATAAATATGATTTACTCTAAGAAATTATGCAAATACTGCATTTTAAATTTAAAATTAATTTAAAAAGTTATTATTTTTGTTGGTTGTTTGTTTTAAAAAGTTAATACGTTGTGCTTTTGATAAATGTTGTACTACAAAAGTCAGTCACAGAAACGAATCGCTGCAAAACGGACTCTCCACGTAGTCTTGTCTGTCCTACTCGTAGCCCGCGTAAGTGAGCTAAGGAGCCGGTGCATATTGTATGTCTGCTGCATGTTGCATGCTTGCTTGCATGCTGCGTGCTTGCTTGAATGCTTCATGTTTTAAGGACTTGACAGTTGCATCACAATACATTTATGAAAATCTCATGTATGTTCATAAAAATATTGATATGTTTTTAAAAAACAGTGATATTCTCAATTAAAAGTACTTGACCGTAATTCGAAGCTTATAATTTGAGATAGGCACTTCCGTTTCCCGTAGTCTTAGTCCTTTTCAGTACTTTTTATGCCTCTTGATGACGTACTTCCGTTGACTCAACAGGCTTTGGCGCCATCTTAGTTTTCTTGTAGACGAATGGCACCAACCTTACTCATTGGCGTTTTATTCCCCGTAGCATAAACGCGTGCAGAGACGTTTCCTGCCGCAAATAATTCTTTTCAAATAGATGTGAAAGTGTAAAAGTGATTAAAAACGTTTTTCATAAGAATCAAGTGAACAGAACAATTACATTTGAACAACGTGAGTACATGTTTTTATTACCCGTTATTTGTAAGTGTTCTTTATAAGAGCAGTTGCTTATTACACAGTAGTTTTTTTTTTGATAAGTGTAAACGATTTACGTACTTAAAACGGAAAAAATTCTACCATCAAAAGAAAAATCTTTAACGTGGTATAAGCCATGTTAATGCTTGACATAGATTATGAAATGTAATTTATTTAACGGATTTTCCGTTCGTTACTAGTATTACGTATGTGATTTTCCTTTTTTACTTTTAAATCGTATGTAACAAGTGTAACATAATAAGCGGACATATTTTAATGTACGGTTATTTACAGAATGAGTGCTATCAATGTGCCCCCTGCGGAAGAAATGCCTGAAGCTGGTCCAAGTACGGAGCACCGCAAGCGGGCCCGCAATAATGGCACCAGCAGTAGCAGCTCTTCTTGCAGCTCCAGTTCGAGTTCCACTGCAGGCTCTAAGCACAAGAAGTCTCGTCGCCGCCGAAATAAGAAAAGTAAGAGAAGTCGGCATACTAGGATACAGGAATGGCGAGACCAGGTGTCCAAGGAAATTAGTGAGTTACGTAACCTTTTTACTCAGCCACCTCATTATAACAATAATATGGATACAGATCGCTTATCTGTTTATTCAGCAATAAGTGGCGAGCTTTATAATGATATTGCTGGTAACGAATACTTGCCAGACGTTCAGGATACCCCTGTTTATTCTCAATTTACATTTGACATTGAGACAATGTTAAAAGAACCTTCAGTGCCTAAGACACCTGAAAACTTTATTAAGATGTTAAACGGAATTCAAAGTTTCGGTAATCCATCCTGGTCCGAAATTAGGTATGCCGATACTCAAAAGCTGTACAATTATGCTCCAGGCTTTGTAGATCTTGAATCTAACCCTGAAATAAAATCCTACGATGTCACAACACAATCGGCAAAAGCTGATAAAGCTTATGCAGCTATATCATTTTGTATCCTTCAACAAAAAGAAGCCTTACAAGAAAGTATACGTGACTTGCTTACTTGGGCTAATTCAAGTTCTAGTAGTATGAATAAATTGGGCAATAAAATTGAGGAATTATTTGTAAATGGTAAATTTCATAAAATTTCGAACGACCTTTTACAACTAGTATGCGGTCATAGATCCGAAGCTATAGAAGTAAGAAGAGATGCTATAATTAAACACATAAAAGACCCCACTGTTAAAGTTTTACTTAGTAAAATACCACCCTCAGTCACACACCTTTTTGAGACAAATGCCTTTTCAAGCACTTTGGAAAAAGCAGGTGGCGTTCGTAAAACCTTTTGGCCTCTTAAATCTGAAAACATTCAGAAGGGAGCTTACAGAACCTATCAACCTACAAGAAGTGCCGGCCACAAGAAACATATTACAGAAATAAGTGGTGCTCGGTATCCATTCAATGCATCAGGCTCTTCTAGACCTATGCACTATCGTGCACCACCCTCGAGGGGTGGTGGCCACCATATGAATCCACATTACAATCATAATATTACGGGGCACAATTCAGATTCATTTCAATACCGAGGCTCGAGGCCTCGTGGGTCACAGAGAGGGGGAAGAGGTCGAGGATCTTCCTCTTATGTCACTAGGGGTCAATCCAAACATTTTGAACAATGACTCGAGGTCGTTCCAAGCCGGGCAGTTAACACGTCACATAGAGAAGTGGAGGGAATTGGGAGCACCAGAAATAATATTAGAATTAATAAAAGACTATCGCATACCATTTGTCAAGAAACCTCCCTTGTACATGCCAAAAGGAAACAACCACTTCTGCACTCGCGTGTCGGAAGAAATGACTGCAATAATCCAAAAAATGAAACATCAAGGAATCTTACAACCGGTTCAGGTTTCTCCCAGTTTCATTTCACCTCTCTTCCTCGTACCAAAAAGCGACGGCTCTCTTCGCCCAACATTCAACCTAAAAGCGTTGAACGAATTTGTAAAAGCCGAAGAATTTCACCTAGTAAATATACATCGTGTTCCCGATTTCCTGCAGCAGAGAGATTGGATGTGCAAAATAGATTTGAGTCAGGCTTATTTTCATGTCAAAGTTGCGCAATCACACCGTCGCTTTTTACGCTTAATTTACGACAAAGAACTGCTCGAAATGACCTGCCTCCCGTTAGGTTTAAGCACGGCTCCCAAAACCTTCTCGATTCTCAGCAATTGGGTTGCACAAATCCTGCGGCAACGCAATGTACGCATTCTTGTGTACTTGGACGACTATTTGATAGTTCATCAAGACCCTGTCACTCTTCAAAAACACGTCCAAATGACGATAAATATTTTCCACACTCTAGGATGGTGCGTAAATCTAGAAAAGTCGGTAACGTTCCCACAAAAGAGCCTAATGTACTTGGGGATCCTATGGAGAACATGGGACAACCTAAAGTCACTGCCAATAGAGAAAGTTACAAATATCACAAAAAAAGGTTTGTCAAATTTTAAATCAAAAACAAGTGAAGCTCAAAGAAATACAGAGTCTTGTAGGTCTCTTAAATTTCGCCAGTTTTGTGGTCCCTCGAGGGAGACTACATCATCGTCACCTCCTGAGATTTATGAACTCCCAGTTAGTTCATCCAACGAAATCATTTGTGCTTCCACAATTGGTTCAAGCAGAACTCAAATGGTGGCTCAAAAATTGTCATTCATCAACAATGTTGCACCCTCCTCCTCCCATGCACTTTCTAACAACCGATGCATCAGATCTCGCATGGGGTGCTCAGCTAGACAACTTTTCTCTGAGCGGATTATGGTCGCCACTGGAACAAAATCTCCATTGCAACCAAAAGGAGATGCTAGCCATTCTACATGCTGTTCAAAGACATGCTCGCACGTTAAGTCACAGTTCTATCTTAATACAGTGCGACAACAAAACGGTAGTTGCTCATCTCCGAAAGGAGGGCGGGACAAAATCTCTAGCATTAATGGAGATAACCCATCAATTGTTGACACTGTTACACCAACATCGTATAATATTTTCTATCCACTACATTCCGGGCAGAGACAACAACCATGCCGATCACCTTTCACGCCACCGGCTTCCACCGGAATGGCACCTATAACCCGAAAAAATAAAAATAATTTTTAAGAAATGGGGAACTCCGATGATCGACCTCTTCGCTTCGGAGAGAGCCCACGTCGTTTGGAATTATGTGTCGTTGGATCAGAAAGATCCAAAAGCGCTCTTTTACGACGCATTCAGTATACCGTGGAATTACCCTCTAGCGTGGGTATTTCCCCCACCGTTCTTGATACCCAAGGTTCTATCTCACCTCAACCAATCGACAGGGGTGTTTCTGATAATCGCACCCCGGTGGCAGAAAGTCTTTTGGCGAGCAGACCTCCGAGCGAGAGCCCTCGAAGCTCAGTTTGTGTTGAGGAACCTAGACAAGAGCCTAATAGACAAATCAACGGGTCTTCCACCACCGAATGTAAACGATCTGACTCTCGAGGTTTGGAGATGTGGGGGTGGACCGAGGAAATAAAAGACTGGAATAGTAATCAAGTATCTTTATTAAAAAGTTCGTGGCGGCACTCGACGTTAAAAACATACTCGGTAGCGTGGAAACGTTGGTTATCATGGGCAAAAAAGAACCATGTTAATGTACGGACGCCTTCGGGATCTGAGTTAGCTCGATTCTTAGCTGATTTGCATTTAATTTATGGATTATCCTATAATACTATTATTTTACACAAAGCTGTGGTTTCCTCTCTGTGTAATGCAGATATGTCTAGCCAACTTAGTTCTCATGTAATGGTCAAACATATTTTAAAATCTATATCGCTTAAGAATCCCAAAAATGCTAAACCACCAATTTGGGATATTGACGATCTTTCTAAATATTTGTGTACTTATTCAATAGATACAAGTAATTTATATCAAACATCCCGGCATACAGCTATCCTTTTATTGCTATGCTCAGGACGCCGGATCCATGATTTGACGTTACTGAGAGTAGATTCAGATCATTGCTTAGACTCGGGTGACTCTTTAATTTTTTGGCCGGAGTTTGGTTCAAAAACTGACTCTAGTGGACATATGCAGTCCGGCTGGAAATTGATAACAAATAATGACAACATGCGATTGAACCCGGTATTCTGGGTCAATACAACTAGGTATATCTTTATTAAAAAATAGACGGGATATGGCAAAGTCTTGTAATTTATTTATGACTGTCAGAGGTCCGCCTAAACCTGCTTCGAGGACTGTTATAGCAGGTTGGATAAAGCACTTGCTTAAAGATGCAAACATTCAGTTTAGTCCGGGCAGTGTGAGGTCAGCTGTAGCCTCAAAAAATTGGTTATCTTATCCCCTCGATGAAATTCTAGCGCGAGGAAATTGGCGTTCCGCTAACACATTCGAGAGATTTTACAGACGCGAGGTTCAATCAGTAAACAGTTCCAATAGTGTGACACATTTATTTACCCCTATTAGTTGATGTGAAATTATTTGTATTGTTCAATGATATACCTAAATATTGCTAAATATAGCATTAGACCAAATTGATGAAAAGTAAATTTATTCATAATACCATTTGGATCGTTGAAATAATTATATTGCTAAATAAATTGTTAATAAATTATAATACTTTACTTTCTTTAATAAAAAATTTGTTAATTATATCACATTGGCGTTATTTGTTTTTATGTCCTTCCTTTTCCTCACCAGGCGATAACAAACACCTCTCAAATTATAAGCTTCGAATTACGGTCAAGTACTTTTAATAGCAGCGTTTTTCCTGAAATAAAACGCATATTAAAATACTTACCTAATTCGAAGCTTACTTTCTAACTCTGCCTGGTGAATATAGAGCCAATGAGTAAGGTTGGTGCCATTCGTCTACAAGAAAACTAAGATGGCGCCAAAGCCTGTTGAGTCAACGGAAGTACGTCATCAAGAGGCATAAAAAGTACTGAAAAGGACTAAGACTACGGGAAACGGAAGTGCCTATCTCAAATTATAAGCTTCGAATTAGGTAAGTATTTTAATATGCGTTTTATTTCAGGAAAAACGCTGCTATTTAAATACTAGAAGTAAGAACAAATTAGCAGTACCTTATACTAGGCTTCATAAAATAAATAATTATTTTAAGGGTCTGTGTGTACGAATTTACAACAAAGTACCAATTGATATTCAGAAATTAGATATTGATAAATTTAAAATCCATATCAAAGAAAAGCTTTATAAAAAAGCTTATTATAAAGTGTCAGATTACACAGAAGACAAAACAGCTTGGCTCTGAATTGAAATGCTTCTAGTACTCTAAAACTATTTCTAATTGTATATATTTAATTTATAGTACCGTATATTTTACATCCAAATTATTATTTTGTATTTTATGACCTGGTAACGACCACAGACATATAATAACGACGTATCTTTTTTTTTTTGTAAATGTCGTTGCTTCTGTGCGCTGTGGTTTCTTGCGCCCGTTCTTTGCCACAGTTAAAAAATGACGTCCTAAATGGGTGGTAAATTAAATATTTCGACGATTCAAAGTACTTATTGATTGAGTTTATTAAATAAATATATTTTGAATTTAGAATTTTTTGAATTTCTTGTACGCTGTATGCTTGCTTATATACTGCTTGCTTTCTTGCATGTTGCCTGCTGGTAGGTGCAGGAAGCGTGCTGTGGGAAGTGCTTTTGCAAACGAACAGGCGTTTTAAACAACCTTAATTTTTCTGAATCCAAAAACAATTAAGAGGCCTATTACATATCGACAGTGATTTTTGCGTAAAATGGCCAATTTTGGCGTTATGGATCTCAGAAACAAAAATACATTAACAATTATGACTTATTGAATAGTGTAGAATAGCTATTGGAATTGTGCGTAGCGGCCTCGCTTTTTGTAAATTTTGTTTAACTTTTTAATTAAACCCAAAATTGCAGAGAAAGATTTTCATAAAGTGCGCGAAGGCACTTTTTTGAGCTCATCGATTGAACTACTGTTCTAAACAAGTGAAATAAAAAATTATAATGTTATCTCTAATATAGTCGAATAGTGCGTAGCGGCCTCGGAATTTTTATATATCATTGATTTTATATAGGAAAAAAATCTTATTCTAAACCAAAAAAACTTCGAAAATAGCTATAAGTTAACTGTGAATATTTCCTATCTACGATATTATTATTGAGCAAAATTTATACCAGAGTAATTGTTACTTCATGAGGAATATAGATTTATAATTAATTTATTATCCTATTTCGATAAAAACGATAAATACAACTGCAAAATTACTACAAAATGCGATGCGCCGGCCGTCCGAATCCAACTTATGCTCACAGAATGGAGATTTGTACAATATTATTATCCTATTTCGATAAAAACGATAAATACAACTGCAAAATTACTACAAAATGCGAAAATGGGCATTTTACGCAAAAATCACATTCGAGATGTAATAGGCCTCTTAAGGGTGAGTTCCACCAATGAAACTGAACAACTTTCCCCAAGAAACTTATGTGCAAAAATGACTGAAAAAAAATTGTCGTTAGCTGATCGGACAGTTTTGTATGGGAGGTCGAAATTTTTTTTGTCATTATTGCACATAGGTTTCTTGGGGAAAGTTGTTCAGTATCATGGGTGAAACTCACTCTTAATTGTTTTTGTATTAATAAAAATTAAGGTTGTATAAAATATTATATTATATTATTGTTATGTTTTAAATCATTACATTATTACGTGAAATATACATTATATTGCATGAAATTATAGAATGTAAAATTATATTAAATGTTTATTATATTAGGTCCCTTGTTATATCAGATGGAATAATATTACTTGGACATGAGATCATCAGTATTTATATCAAACACTTCACACCCAGTTGTATAAATAAATTATTGTTCTGCCTCACAATAATTAATTTATAACCGTCTTCTATTAGAGCGCATAATTATTAACAAACATCGTTATTCATACTTATTTAAAACTTTATACTAGAAATAAGATAAATCTTTTTACGACCACTCTGTTATTAATAAACGTAAACTAAAGTTGAACCTCGTTTAAATGAATATGACTATCTCTATCTGTCTTTAGTAACAAAAATACATTTAAATTCTATGATAACTTATAAAACAGGTGTAAGGCTGACTTGACTTTATTCGGAAAGTTCATGGATAGAGACATACAATCTCGAATGATGTAACTTTTTATCCATCGATTTATTTTATCCTGTATATTATTGTCCTCTTGAGCAATTAAAGGTGCAAAAAATACCTAATACTACTTCTTCTTATTATTATAGGAGGTATCTAAATTACATAGGTACGAGTATCTATTAATTAGCAGGCGTTGTGTTGTGTTTCATTCCAATGTATAAAACAGTGTAGGTACCTAGTTTTGATTCTTGAAGATGACTCATAAAACCTCTACGTAAGCAAATGCATGTTTCAGCACGTGTGAAAAAGGTGGCGTTTACAACGCTCGGTTTAATGGCAGTTTTCCTAGTAAAGGACACCGTTGAATTTATCAACATAATTATTATTGCACGATTGGTCGTTGTGAAAATCTTTGGAATAGATAATGATTGCGCGATAAAGGCAAAACATCTACGTTGAGCTCCTGTAGAGAGCGCAATGTATTCTCAATAGGTGTAGAATTATCCGCAAGAGGCTTTTACTACGAGCACGGTCGTCTCGTGACGCGGTAAGCGGGTTTTTTTCATTGCGCGTTATATTAACGCAGTCTTAGTCAATGGTAATAGAAAGAACGTAAGGGACAGAGACATCTCGCAAAGCTTCGTAATTCACCAGTGGTGGTGGCTGTTTCGTGAGTGCATCTGTCGGAATGTGATCAGGCGACAGACGCGTGCGCGCTCGCCCGACTCGAGCTTACATGGCATACGGGCGGTGTTGCCAGTGGCCGATAGTCAAAAACAACAAGAAAAGTAATATTTTCACGAAAAGTGCATTACCATTATTCTATGTAGAAAACATCACTATAACTGTATCATAGCATACTATTTGATTACCCAAAATATCTTCTAATGAATATTATCAAACGTTGTCTTAGAAGTTTTGAAAAGAAAAAGTCTTTTGTAAAATGTTTTTTTTGCGGTGGTTCAAAATCAAGAGACGATCGAATCAAAGTCCCCAAAGTAACGTAAAAGTATAATTTTGAGACAATTGGCATAGAAGTAACGTGAGAGGGTCAAAAAGTATCGTGAATACATGCATAAATTCACGACTATTATCCCCAAAGGGTTAGTCAGAGACTAGATAGGCAATGAGAACCGCAGAAGCAGTCTACTGCCACACATTGTCCACGATTTTATTACCAAAATTACAACTGCACATGTGGTCAGCGTGACAGCAGCGTGAGCCCATCACCGCTCTATTTTGTTGGTGTTATATGTATGTTAGATGATGTAACGGAAGTTCCGTTAAGGAGATCCTGCACAAAATTGTGAAAATTTACGTATTATTAACTCACTTGTACTATGTGCTGAATTTGTTAAATACATTAAAAGAACTTACGTAAGTTAGCCTGGTTTTTGCACAAAGTCGTGGCCTTTTTGAAATTTAAAACGAATTGTATAAACAATAACAAACAATACATAAATATAATGAATCCTAAAAACATTTTTCTTCGTCAACTTTCTAAACTTTACGCATGAAACAATAATTCTTACATGAAAATATATGTATTGATATTCCGCAGGTCGCCCCCATCTTAAAAAAGTAAATTTTAAATTTTAACACAAGCGCGTGATGGTTTTGTACATTTCGCAGAATAAAAACATTGCTCTAATCAAATTACTAGGTCTGAAACTACAAAGCAGAATTGTTCTAATTTAAAATATTAATATGATTGATTTTGCTTTGAAGTTCATTATGAGACTTACGTCAGGTTTGCTGTGCCCTCTTAATAACGAAAAGTAACGTAAAATGTTACAAAAGTAATATTCTGGCAACACTGCATACGTGCCCGTTTGCCAAATGCCGCGCATACACTTGGCAGTGTGTGCGTTCGCATCGCATGCGCACGCGCGAGCGGACGTGTGCTATTTTTGAATCCTTGATAATTTTTTCGTGGTACATAATTAATAAAAAAATTTAAAGTTGTTTTCATAATGTTACGACCGACGCTCCTCATTAGCCCAAAATTGTCGAATAATCGTTTGGGGAAAAGTTACTTCGCATTTATTAAAGAAAATACAAAACATTTTTTAATATACTTTATTTACATTTAACTAAAGTATAGGTTCTATTTTGTTCAATAAGTTTTTGCCATCTTGTAAGTAGGGACATGATCCCATTGCTATAGAAGTTTTGGGGCTTCTGATCAAAATACCGCGACAAGTGGTTTTGGCAGTCCTCTCGTGATGTTAACCTGACACTGCCTAAAGAATTCTGAAGAGACCGAAACAGGTGGAAATCTGAAGGTGCAAGGTCAGGACAATACGGCGGATGCATTAACACCTCTCAGCCAAACTCTCTTAATTTTTGCTGAGTGGCTAAAGATGTGTGAGGTCTAGCGTTATCATGATGAAAAACTACACCCCTTCTGTTGATTAATTCCGGCCGCTTTCTCTCAACTTCTTGCTTTAATCTCATCAGTTGTTTGTAGTAGCGTTTAGAATCGATAGTCCTGCCTAGTGGTAACAGCTCATAATGAATAATGCCCTTCCAATCCCACCACACACACAGTATCACTTAGTTGCGAGTTATCCCTGGTTTCGCCACAGTCAGTGAACCCTGACCGGCCTTTAATCACGACCTTTTACGCACGTTCCTGTCGTACGTGATCCACTTTTCATCACCAGTTATCAGCTTCTTTAAAATTGGTTCGCTTTCATTACGTCGTAATAAAGAATCACAAATGAGTACACGGCTCATTAGGTTTCTTTCAGTGAGCTCGTGAGGTGCCTAAAATCGAACTTTTTTGTGTACCATTTTTTTTTCAAATGCGCCAGAACTGTTTTTTGGTCAGTTCCAGTTCTTTAGCTACGTCGTAACTACTGACATGCCGAGCTTGCTTCAGTTTTTCAAAAATGGCATCCATTTTATCCGTAATAGGGCCACCAGAGCGACGTGTTTGACATCAAAATTTCGGAATTGAAAACGCTTCAACCAAATTTGTGCTACTCTCACAGACACTGCACTAGGTCTATAAACATCGCAAATCATTTTCACGGCTTGCGTTGCATTTTTACTTTTTTTATTTACATCAATGTTTTATGTAGTAAAATTTTAATATGTTTCGAATTTCTTCATTAGACATCTTAACAGTAAGAAAAACAAATGAAAATCATACATTTCCTAACTTAAATTTGGAATTAGCTTCTTTAAAATTTTAACTTCTAATGATACCAACACCCTTTACAAGTTTATACATACTATGAAAAGACTTTTTCCCCAACCTAATACAATAATACATACCGCATTTTACATATTTCGGTAATAAGATGGAGAAAATAAAAAGTAAAACCTTCCTGAGTTTCTTTCTAGCTTTTCTCGGTTTTTTTTAATGTGTTACGTTGTAGTGGCTACATCCTGCCTGATGGTAAACAGCCGATGCAGTCCAAAATAACCAGAGCGCTCCTCACCGTGGAATAAGCACGGTAACAGGCGCACCCATTCTTGACGGCTTGCATAAATGCCGTTTCACGCCCCGCTTAAAAGACCCGGGACTATCGGAGCTGGGAAACACATGCACCGGCAGAGAATTTCAAAGCCGAATGGTTATACTCGTATAGAGGAACGACTTGCCGAATTTTGTACTAGTCTGATAGTCTGCACAGTATGATGGTGGTTTCTAAGACCAGCACGTGTAGTCCGGGAGAGGAAAGGAGAGGGAGGGATAAGATCAAAAAGTTCTTCACAACACTCTCCGTAGTCATTTCGGTAGAAGACACTGACAGAAGCAATGTCTCTACGCAGCTGGGGGTCCTGAAAAAAGGCTGTAACCTCAGCATCTCCAATAATGCGTATCGCTCGCCTTTGCGGTCCATCAAGTGCATCGAGGAGGTATTTAGCGGAGCCGTCCCATAAATGGGAACAATACTCCATACTCGATTGACCTGAGTCTTGTACAGTAAACAGCGCTGCTCGGGAGCGAAAAACCGCCTCATCTTATTGAGAAAACCAATTTACGGGAGGCAGTTAAAAGGTTGAAGGCTCTTCCAAAATACAAATTGGTGGTAGATTCAGTAGTTTGATAATTTCAGTCAGTGTTATCGCATTATAAGTAGTACTGAGTAGTAGAGCCACGCTGCATTGCAGCATGCATTGGGCCGGCTCGCCCGGGGTAATACGAATATTCGGCGTGAAATAATGGCACTTGGTGCTGTTGTATTTCGACCGGCCAGTAAGGGTTCCGGAGGCCTTCCCTCTCCCCCCTTCGTTCCTATTCCTTCCTTAAAGGCCAGTAAGGCGTCTGCGATTCCTCTGGTTTTGCGGGTGTCCATGCGGGCGGCGCGGCGGTGTTTACTCTCCATCAGGTGACCCGCCAACTCGTTTGCCTCCTTTTTGCATATAAAAAAAGTAAGTAGTATTGACAAAATTAAGCGTATGAGAATTACATTTATTAAAAAAAAAATTGACATAGTTGGAACAGGGTCACTGGTAGCCCATGGATGCTCATGGACGCCAATGGACCAAGAATGTGTGCTGCGACCACGAAGCCTCAGTTTTTATGTCTCTATGAATTATATTTTATAACCCCATACGCAAAAAGTAGGGTGTTATTATTATTAACTTGTAACTTAAAATAATTATATTTCATTTCAATTACTTATCTACTTAATTTTTAAGTGCCAACACCTCTATTATGATAACATAATGTGACAAACCTAAGTACTGCAGTGACGGTGGACACTACACCGCACAGGCGTGTTTTAATTAAATATAATTAAGGATGACGCGCCAACACACCCACACAGACTGATAATGATAAATTAACGTTAATCACCATACGTTACGTTATCAATTCTTTCGCCGCTTGACTGGCGTCGTTGTAAGAGACATGATTTATTGTGAAATCATAAATGGTGTCGTATTCTACTTACTGATTTATCGTTCAACTGGCTCGTTGGTTGATAATAAGCTGCGCGGGGATCGAAGGAGCTCTAATACTTATTTATTGCATACATACATACATATAATCCCGACTATTATCCCCGAAGTGTTAGTCAGAGACTAGGCAATGAGAACAGCAAAAGCAGTCTTCTACCATAGTCCTCTTTTCACTAAATAGGTAGCGACTGCACATGTGCTCTCAGCGTGACACTTGGAGAGCCCATCGCCGCCCGCTCTATGTTGTTGGAAGTATGTGCAGTGTTCAGTCCGTTAGTCGCCTTTTAGGACACCAGCCAAGGGAAGAGAGGGGGTAGTAGTATTCTTTCACGGCTACGTGACTCGGTTATAATTGAAATTAAAAATGAATTTGTTATTTCGAGTACTTTTTTAAAAGATAATTAAATCTTATCATAGATGCATGTTAATTTAGTTAAATAAATTTAATACTTATTAACTCTAACTATACATTGTAATAAGGCATAACAGGATTAAAATCGATACCAAAATCAGTTTTGACTTCATCCTTCTGTTTTATCGTTTATTTTTCTAGTTGGTTCATTTTGCTTGTTAAAAACATGATTGACGGTCTTTATATCATCCGGACATTATGTCACCTTGGACATTCTGACAATTGGCCCAACATACCCCGGAGCCACAATAAGGATGTGGTGCTGGGTATTGGCTGGAAGTTAAGTTCTTGAGTTGCAGTTTCGATGCGTTCTAGGTTCGTAGGTATTAAGTCAGAATAAGAGAATTAATGATAACTAATTTTTGACATTTTTGTTTTATTTTACGGGTTGGTTGATAATTAGGTAATAAGGTTTAGTGGAAGCGGCATGCAAAATTCTCATACAAAACACAGATCTATAACAGAAAAACGACGTCTCGTAGTCCCCTGTTTCCTCCTTCAGAACTGGAATAATTTTTATTACTTTTTTAGCATCGAAAGATGTTTTTTTTTTAAACCAGCTACTTAATGTTTCTGGAGACGCCTTAAAACGGAGTGATTTTGCTAAATTTTGAAGGCTTATAGTTGTTAAATAAATGACTTAATGAAAAAAAATTAAACAAACAGACGTAAAAAATCTCTTCTTCAACCGATGCTGTAAAAAAAATGGTCCAATTCTGAAGGAAACAAGGGACTACGAACCGTCGTTTTTCTTTGTTAGATCTGTGTTTTATATGAGAATTTTGCATGCCACTCCCACTTAGTGTTTCGGAATTTGCGGTTTCGATGCGTTGTAGTATGTTATCACAATAATAGAATTAAATTTGATAACAAAATCATTTTTTACTTCAAATTCTTGTTGTATTGTTGGCTCGTAGTTAAGTTCGAGAAAATACGCAGGTACTCTTCAAGTTTAGTTATAGAGTTGCGGTTTCGATGCGTTGCAGCTTACAAAACTTTATAAAAGCTCTCAATATTTAGGTTTTGGTTTTATGTAATAGAATTTTTTAAGCAATATGACATTTCAAAAATAAAGAAACACAAAGCAAAAACATCAAAGAAAGATCTTTGTTATCGTTCGTCGCGACTGTACGACATGCATTGAGTTATCGTTCTATCACCTTCACATTGTTTGTGAGGTATCGTTGTAAATGGTTATGGGTATGTAAAGGTTTTCATAAATTGATGTGTTCCAACTCCTCTTTAAGTATGTAGTCACAAAACCTACAAGCGACTAAACGCAAACATACCTACCGATAAGCACGTATCAACGGAAGATTTTTCCAGACCGTCTCTGTTTGATATCAGAATATCACTGGAATGACATCAATGATTATCCGTTTTAAAGCACTTCATACACTGCAACTTTTTGAAGCGATTTGAAAGCATGTATTGAAACGCACGCCTGCATCGCGACACTTCAGATGGCATCGATGCTATCGCGCGTTTGTAACGATGGAACAGCAAGTTTGATTCGTCCTTGTCGTCGTTCGTACCTACTGGTCTAGATATCTCCTAGACCAGTGGGATTGTGCATTGAACAAGCAGCGTACATACATGTAAAGCGAATCACATACTACGCAGATACGGTAAGATATCTGTATCTGAGCGTATATCTTTCAATATCGCTCTCTACGTAATTCATATGAACCAACACACACAGCGCAGATAATTTATATTTTTTCGTAAAGTATCTGTAGGCACCGACATATAGAAAGATGGTGAGATTATTATTTGCGTATACAAATATATCTGCGGATAACAAGTTGCTCTTGGGTTTTAGAAATAGGTTGTAAATTTGTTATCTGATAGATCCTGAAAGATATTAAATTCGCCTCGGTCCTTTTTATGCTTTTATGTGGCGTTCTATTCAAATTCTTCGCGTTTTTGTCAATGACCTTGGTTTTAGTACGTGAAGCAAGACTTACATCAAATTCAAAATCAGAATCATCTTCTGACGAGCTGTCTAATAAATCCAGAAGCAATAAACGCGTTTAGTCCGTAAAACGCGAACACATTGTAACACTCTGTATAAACAATCCTTACCAAAAAACAAGTCTACTTAGTCTGAAGGATTCCAAGTGAATATTTTGTCTCGTATATTATCGTATCTGTTTAGTGTGTGATGCTTTCAGATAATTAAGTTTTTATACGCAGATAAAATATTACCGTATCTGCGTAGTGTGTGATTCGCTTAACTAGGAGACGACACCTCGAATCAATAAATTTGCGTACTATGATTTTCGGCCGCAAGATATTCAATCGCTTGGATCGCTCACAATCACTGAGGGCGTTTGAAGCCCATGGGCTGCAACTCAAGGCGCAAAAACTTGCTTCGTCGGGTCGTCTCTAGTTATAATTGTTGCTAAGTTCGATTCCCAGGTCAGGCAATATGTGTTTCGAACTTTCGGATTATCACAGCTCGCATTCCGCTAGCTTTTGGTGATTTATTAATTGAAGCAATGACATAATTTCAATAATGGAAGTCTTTGCCTAGAATTATAAGTATGTGTATAATAGGCCTATTTTTGTACGCTAACAAGAAACGAGATAGATAGATTAAACGAATTCAAAAGAACGAATAAAAAACCAGATTGAATACAATAAATTATAGTTCTACGAGTATAGTATATAGTTTAACTAACACAAGCTTACTTGGTGGGTTAATAGAGTTGTTATTGTTGTGTTAGCGCGTAATTAATAATTTCGTATAAAAGGACACTTATACTTTGATCCTGGATTAATTTTTCGGCATTGCTAAGGTATATAAATAATAATTAACTTCTCACGATATTTTTACGTAACATGTATTGTCATGTCAAAACTGATGTCATAATCAGATGTAGGTGCTCAGAACACTTTAGTTATTGTTCTGAGTGTAGGTGTATGTCTTTATGGTGTTGTTTTTTAAATATTTAAAAGCATTTTATGCATTGTTATAAGCACAAATTAATTTACAGTCACAGACGTATAATTATACGTCTGTGTTTACAGTATACCTACCTCAAAAGCCTTACATATAGATGGTATTTGAATAAAACAAACATAAAGTTAGTATTAAAATTAGTTTTAATATAAGTACAAAATTTTATTTCCATTGGTCACTGAAAAGCGTAATAGCATTTTTCAGTAAGTACTTACTTATTATAAATAATGATTTATTAAAAATATGTATATATTATCTTTCTCGTTGCTTAACCTAATTTTGGACAGATATACAAAATTTATGTTATAAATAAAAACAAACAAACATTCTTAAGATGTTTGTAGCCTTCTACCCACCAACCCGCATTGGGCAAGCCCAATGGGGAGGTTGGGCCATACCCACCACGGGCATGGCCCAACCTCCCCATGTGCCGTCCATGTGGAAAAGCCTGTGCCCAGCCGTGGGACGTTTACAGGCTGATGATGATGATGATGTAATCACTCGTGGATAATTTTATTGGTGAATAATACAAAACTTTGATTAAAACAACAAAAACACTTTATACGGATTTTTAAGAGTTTATTAAACATATTTAAAAAAATTACTAAATTTGTAAAATTGACACGAAATATTTTTAATTTCAATGTTTCTTTCAGAGTTTCTTTCCGATAAAGGAAATTATAGGCCTATTTCCTAGGCTACGATAGTAGCCAATATATTTGATGGTTTGCTTAATGCACAGTTGGACAAATACCAAACCTACACGACAACCAGTGTGCTGGATATACCACCAATACAGTGGTATTGGTTAACAAGTGTGTTATGCTAAACGGTGTCTCTTTAGAGAGTGACACAATTTAAATATCTAGGACATTATAGTGACCACTAGCAGGGTGTGCCACTAGTCTCGAAGACCATGCTGACATCGAAAGGGAACGAAGGGCTTTGTCGAGGAGGGCGAATATGTTGGCTCGTAGGTTTTAGCGGTGTTGAGACGGGGTAAAAATTACAGTATTTCGAGCATACTGCACAACACTGTACACCTGTGCCCTGTGGGCACAGGTGTACAGTGTTGTGCACTACTCGAAGAAAGTGTACAACGCCCTACGTGTTCAGAGAGCTGAGTGTAAGTTTGTAAATGTGTAAACGTTACTATCGCTTTTGTGTACAGAGTTTTGATTCTCGATCTTATTTACTAAGAAATAAGATCTATCTGTCAAAACTTAACTCAGTCTCAGTTCAACAACGCATTCAGGGCGGCGTTAGGGCTGCCCCGCTACTGCAGCGCCTCGAGCATGTTCGCAGCGGCGCGCGCGGACTGTTTTCTAACTTCTAACTATGAGACGATCAACACCTCAGTTTCCCTGTGATCACGGACCTTGTAAATTGTTCGAAACGTCAAGATAATATAAAATACTAATAAATAGTAAATTAAACGCCAGTTAGTCCGTAAAAAAGTGTTTTATTTCAAAGTGTAGTGCTCGCTTAAACCTCAGAAAACAATAATAAAATACTGTTTCAATGTACAGGAAGGCAGGATAGGGAATGGAACGCTGTCTCTGCCTACCCGTCCAGGAAATGGGAGTGATTTATGTAACCTATTGTATACTGGTATACTGATAGATAGATCGTATAAAAGTAGATAAGTATCTACAAATCTCTAAATATTATTAAATAAATAAATAATAAATAAAATTTATTTAAGCTCACACCAATTATCTAAACCGAGATAAACTTCTTTTGAAACTAGTTACTATGGTAAGATAACGGATAAGTATACATAAACATCGAAAAACACCCAGACCCGAAATCAATTTAGAAAAAAAGTGTTGTCTAAATTGACCCGACCAAGCATTGAACCCGGGACCTCAGAGATGGCGCGACGCCAGACCCGGCGTGCTAACCACTCAACCACGGAGGGCGTCAAATTATTATAACATTACTGTTTTGGAACTTGAGTATAACTTATTAAAGATACTTAAGTAAAATTTTTTAAACACTGAAAAAAGACGACAACCTCAGGCGGGAATCGAACCACGCACCTTCCGCATTCCGGGCGGCTGCCTTAACCACTTGGCTACCGAGGTCTGGCTTTCAACCGTCGAAATTTGTCAGTGCTTGATGCTTATGTTTTTTAGTCAACATTGCTTCATCAAATCTTAGAAGTTTTTCACCTCTGAGATCCGAAAGAAATATTTTTACAAATATTTGAACATTCGGTTAAGATGAAGCTGCGTTTATAGATTAATGTTTTATATTTTAGCGTTTTATTAACGCTTAAATATACTTAAGTAAAATTTTAAACACTGAAAAAAGACGACAAAAACAAATACCAAATATCTTTCGGATCTCAGAGGTGAAAAACTTCTAAGATTTGATGAAGCAATGTTGACTAAAAAACATAAGCATCAAGCACTGACAAATTTCGACGGTTGAAAGCCAGACCTCGGTAGCCAAGTGGTTAAGGCAGCCGCCCGGAATGCGGAAGGTGCGTGGTTCGATTCCCGCCTGAGGTTGTCGTCTTTTTTCAGTGTTTAAAATTTTACTTAAGTATATTTAAGCGTTAATAAAACGCCAAAATATAAAACATTAATTTATTAAAGATATTCAAACAAGTGGTAAATGTTGTATTATACATAACTAGCGGCCGCTCGCGGTTTCACCCGTGTGGTTCCCGTTCCCGTGAGAATATTGGGATAAAAAGTATTCTATGTGTTAATCCAGGTTATAAACTATCTGTATGCCAAATTTCATCCAAATCCATTCAGTAGTTTTTACGTGAAAGAGTAACAAACATCCATCCATACTTAGAAACTTTCGCGTTTATAATAATAGTAGGATATAAAACCTAAGTAGTAATTGCGGGGTTACTTACATACTAACAATATTTGTACTTGGCATTTAAGATGGTAACTATTTAATAAAGAAGGCACTCTAGAAGCTACATTTTGTTTTCGTTTATTGTTCAGGGGGCCTAGCTTGCTCAACACGAAAAAAATTTTTCGACCCATTTTCTCGTGATAACTACACGATATGTCAAAAATAGACATAATAGTGGTTTTTCTTGTCTGTGGGCCAACATACGCCAACGTGTACTGGGGCCTTAAGGAAGAGAGAATATCGTCCGCGACGTATCTCGTGTTACGCAAGTTAGGCCCGCTGAGTGTCAGTTAAATAAAACATTCGACCGCGTTAGCGAATTTTCGTTTTCGTTCAGTGGTGCACAGTCGCGACAGTGCTGCTCTCATTGAGTTTTTCCTTATTTATAATGAAATTATAACCAAATCACAAAAAATATTGGGTTTATTATCTATTTGCAAGAAGAAGCAATTTAGGTCGATGCTTAAATTGACCATAATTAGCTAAAATCAAATAAGCTACTACTTGTACATAGACCATACAATAATATCTACAATTTACGTTTTCAAAATACGTTCTTCAGTCCTCTACAAAATTTTGTTTTTGTGAATTTGGTTGTATAATAATTTTAATGAGAGCAGCACTATCGCGACTGCAGTGAAAAATATTCACACTCACCACTCACGACATATTACGTACTTTAATATGTATATAAAGCTACAAAATTATATAGCAATTGAATTGAACTCAAGCATTTATTTCAGACAGAACTCCACTACACTACAGCATTAAAAATATACATTTAGTCGGCGATGTTGACACCACATTTACAGAATAATACTATATTATATATAGTCACTAAGTAAGACATTTTTAAGAAGCAATACATAAACTGTTCGCACAGTATATTATATACTGTATTTATACTGTGCTGTTAGATTGTGTATAATATTAGGGGATATGTAGACATTTACGTTCTTAGCTCAGAACAGAAGCTCTTTACTAGCTCTTTAAATGTAGTACTTAGATACATTTTTATTATTGTGTACACAGCTGTATAATTAATGAATGAATGCTAAAGTGTGTATATGGGGAGTGGCTAAATAGAATTATTGAGTTTGTGAATAACGTCATATTTTAGTTTAGACTATTATAAAACAAATAGGTTGTTCATTCAAGTTTTATATAACTTTGTAGCTTAGAAATGTTCACACATACCTTTAAAATACTCGACTGTAAATACAAAACACAAATTAAGTAAATAACGTGCTATAAATTTTACTTTACTTATTACTAACATTTTCATATAGAAATGCTGCTAATATCACTTTCTATAAGTACCACTGGTTTTATTAACGATACTGCCCTCTAGACAAGTGGCAACCGTACCATGTTGATTACATTTTGATAAACGCTAACGACTTAGTGTTGTCGATAGTAAATTGGTAGACAAGTTAAAGATACTTGGAAGAAGCTAACACTATTCGAATGCTACCACATTATATTTCGTTACGAAAGATCAAATTGTATTCATGCATCAGCTTTTTAAATTTAAATATTACCAATTTAAATTCGCTAAATGACGTATCGTTGTCATAATTCATCGTATTTAAATACTACACATTCATCATTCTATTCTACAAGAGATTATGCCACTTGTCTAGGCCGTCTGAAAAGTAAACAGCTGCTTTATGTAACGGAAGTAACGAACAATACAAAGTACATTATTAAAAGTAGGGAATTAATGTGATCCACTTAAATGTAGTGTTAATACTAGCAATTAACATGAATAAGTACAAACTATAAGAATAAAAATTTTTCAAATGAATATATTTCTATGACAATAGTACAATTTATTGTAAAAATCAGGAACTGATTCTCCGAAGTATAACGATACATTTATTTAGCTGTATTAATTTAATTTGATAGGTATCACTAATTTTGGTATTTAACGATACCGATAATAACTATCTGCTGATAATATTTAGCGTTTGGGGGACCTGACTATAACATTAAATACGACAAACCCCAGTACTCATTACGGACAGTGCCTCCTTCTGCTTTCAAATTTGGTTACAGTTTTTGCTAATTGCCCAAGATCTCATCATTTATAAATCAACGTCCCATCAGCCCTAACACCAACTGCAAGACCTTGATATAGAGACACGACACATTGGAGAGAGTTCGTAACGTCAGGAATTTAAGATACAACAATATGTGATATAAAGGTAACTTACCTTATGAAGTCACCAATTCAATATTAACTAATTGGTTTTTGGTTGTTTCTGTTGAGTGACTCTAGTCACTACTAAAGAACTGACTGTATGGTTTGCATGGAGTTGAGGATCGTTACCCTAATTGTTTAACCTGTACGTGATTCGGTCTAACCCATACGTTAGTTTGATATGGTTATACCTACTTATAGCCTGAAATGTTGAGTTACTAAAACTGTAATTACTTAAGTCATGCCACTTAACTACGTTATAAAAATACTGAAATGGAACAACCGAATTCAGAGTTGAATACCTGAGGGCGATGAAAACGTATTTGATCGCTCTCACATAATTAATAACTTCCTAAAAGTCACATCTAGCTTTCAGGATGTTATGTTTCAATGCAGTAAAAAGTTCAACATATATCTTTTCAAATAGCTTTAAAAAAATATCGAGTGAGATCATTTAACGTTTTTACTGTAAGTCTTGTTCTGTCAAAAGTAACTCATCATATGTTTTGCGACTTATTATGTATCAATTCTTACTACACCGGTATGTCCGTTGCGTTTTTCATAAAAAACTTTTTCCTTTGGGGTATATAATCTTTCTTGGATAGCAGCAAATGATTGCCCCTTCGTTTCAGGAAGTAAAACTAATATAAATATAACTCCAGCTACCGATAAAACACCAAAACCCCAAAAGGCAACATGATCCCCTAAACTATCCCTAACCACTTGAAATAATTTTGTAACTGCAAACGTCATAAGGGCCACACCAATCTGTATCACACAAGTGGCTTTCGACTTAATATGGGTCGGAAATATTTCCGATGTAATTGCAAAAGGCACTGTTGCTAAACCTATAGTATACGAAAATATAAAAATTGGTATCACAACAATAGGAATGAATTTTAGACTCACTATGAACTCATTATTCATATCTTTCATGAAGAAATAAGCTCCTATAATAATGTTCGCTAAACCTACGCCGCAGGAGGATACTAAAAGAAGTGGCTTCCTTCCTATCCTGTCGACTAGTTGTGATGATATGGCAGATGTAATTAGTTGCACAGTACCGAAGAGGATGCACGATTCTTCGGCTCCCAACCCACCTTCAGCAGCTCCGAAAATTTGCTGGGCGTAAGATATTATAGCGGTACTGCCACAAAACTGTTGGGTGAAATATATACCCAATAATATTATTAATCCCTTTCTGTTTCCACCAACGACGACTAAGTCTTTCCATTGGCCTCTCTCCTTCATATTTTCATTGACCAAAGCAGTCATACTTTCTAACTCCTCCCTCATGAAACCTTTCCCGCGCAGTTTTTTTAGGGACACTTCAGCTTCACCTTGTCTTCCAGACTTAATGAAGTAATATGGAGATTCTGGCATGCCACTAAAGGTCACTACGAAAAGAATCGGTATGGCGATGTTGAAACTCGCCAACCCCAGCATTGAGACATAAGGCCCGATGCAATACTGCGACAAGATACCGAACTGAAAAGAAAACAAAGTTATATTTTAACAAAGTTATCTTATATAAATGCGCATGCAGAATAAAGAAGATTGTTGTTTTTATCATCATTAAAACATATGATGCTGCAATTGCAATTGAGTACCTAGTAGAATTAATAACGGGGTAATTATCAAGACAAATAAGTTTTATTATATCAATTGAGTGTAATAAAAGTGGCTAGACGCAAATTACAACCTTATTAAACTAGATACATTGTAACGGAATAATAAATTTAGAAATGAAAGTATTTTTAATGTTCTGTAGGTTTGCTTTTTTTTACTTTAGATATGCAATAATTATTTATGAAGTAAATTACATGTTGACATTATTTCATTAAAGAGATCATCTCAGAACTTCTGAGATAATGATTCTCTTCTGAGTCAGAAGAGAGAGAGAGAGTTAGTATATGTAATTATTACATTTCAACAGAGGCGTGTGCTCGAACAACGCTGTACTAGCAATACTAGCATCGTTCGCAATAAAGATGGTTATGGCATTCATAACAATAGTGAAGTCAGCGGCTATCAAAATCCGGCATACAGTTGAACAATGATGTATGTCAAAAATTTTGACGGAAGGGTCGCAAAATAAGATAAATAAAGCGAGAAAACGCAAGATTAACATGCAGGAATGGAATAATGTCAAAAGAAAAAAGGCTCGAGATCAAGGCGACGAATATATTTCAAAACAAGGTGTACGTATATCTGCTAAAATACCGCTGTCAACTGTAAGTAGAACAACGCTGTACGTTTATGTGAGGTTACGATTTTGATAACATTTTTTTGAAATCATTGTTAAATTTATTTAATTTGTGTTTCAGGCTCGTATTTTTAAAGATAACTGCAAAAAAGAAGGTTGTGCGTTGTTGTCTTCTATGTTGTTACAGTTTAGTTAAACAACGCTGTAAGTCATGTGTCATACAGCATTGTTCTACTAAAATAAATTTAAAATGTTGTTTAAAATGATTACTATTAAGTTTCCAAGTGTTTCATTAGTCATTTTCTGTGTAAAAGTTCCCAATGATTATAACTTTATATGATTTTCACAATAAAACACCATTGCAGCAAATTTATGATATTTTTTATGATTTCTCAAAACTGCAAATTGCTACATACAGCGTTGTTCGAGCACACGCGTATTGCAAAAGAAAACGTCTATCTTATGGAATAAAGAAAAAAACTTGTTCCACAACTGGAACAAGTTCTTTTCTTCTCCCATTTTCAGTAACTCGAAAGCAAGACATGGTTATCGATGTTGTCAAGTCACTTCCTTTCATAAACACCGCCATTTATGTCTTCTGGGTCTGTTGCGCATATAATATGAATGATTGCTCGATCTTCAAACTTATTGGAACGTAAACGTGAATAGATTTGGAAAAAATTTGATGCACAAGTAGATTACAGAAAGCCATTACTATTAGACCTTACAAAGATTAAGAGTTGCAATAGATTGTCAGATATTGTTGGATAACTCTCCGAAGAAGTAAAGAGATCGAAGCTAAGGCTTAAAAATTTTCTTCACCTGTAGTACACACATATCCACAAAAACCTCAGACCGTTAAGAGAGTCTCCTTATATTCCCCTTACGTTGTCTGATACAATCTTTTCAAGAAAAATGGGAGCAGCCAGCGATAGTGGCACCACTTAAGCGGCTTAGCTTTGACTATGGAGTCAAGACAAATCAAAAAAAGACGTGAAAGTGACGTGCAGTACTCAATCAGTATTTACCTTTGACATAACAGTGATGAGAGTCGCCATAGATCCCCTAATGTTGTCTGATGCGATCTCCCCCAGGTACATAGGAGCAGCCGTGTAAGCGATGCCATAGCCAAGGCCGCTGATGAGGCGTGACACGTAGATAGTTGGCACGTTGTTAGCCAGCATCACGAGAATCCAGCCAATAATGTACGGCACTGCTGCGAGCAACAGCGTCTTCTTGGTGCCGATTTTGTCTGCTAAATACGACGCTGGAATCGGGCTGGCGGCTGAAATTGATAAAAAAAATACTTTAGTTCCTTCTATTATTTTTCTGTGACTCATAATATTATTTTTAACTTTTTTCGTAGTGTATAGATTCTCTTGTGTAACCAGCTAAAATTCAGGTGGTTCTACATATAAATAAGCTACTGAATTGGTGTGATGGAAGAGTTGGGCGCCAGAAGCATCGAAAGCAACGATACTGATCAAGCCTTCAGCTTCTACCACAATCATGAGAGAACTAAGACAACCTCAGCATAAAATTGACATACTCCAGGAGGTCTGGTTGGAATAGGTATTGTTAAGGCAAGGACGCCTTTAGTATGTACCTAGTTATTCTTTTAGTAGCAGAATCGATTCTCTATTAATCAGCTTCTATCTCAGATATGAGAGACTTAACCATACCTGAGTATAGAATCAGCTGAGAGCTCCAGTTGTTAGTGGTCTTGACTGGAGAGTCGGGCACCAGCAGCATGGGATGCTTCGATACTGATTAGCTACCGCTGCCATTATCATCATCAGCCTATTAATGTCCCGCTGCTGAGCAAAGGCCTTGCCACAAGGACAACAACATAAGAGGAGACTGGACCATAAGCCACGCTGGCCCAATGTGGGTTGGTGGGTTTTAACGACTGCCTTTTTATGACAATTATCGGGAACAACGGCTATATGTGCATTTCGGAGTACGGGGGAGCTCGAGTTAAATTTAATTTGGTCATTCATTAAGTGACGACCCGGCATTGCGAAAGATGCTTTCCTGGCAAAGTCGCAAACCAAACGCTTCAGCCTCGCCATCAAGCTATTATCCGCTTACCGCTACCAGCTTCCAACACAAGCATGAGCAAAAATACCATACCTGAGCATAAAATCATGAGTGACACGATCCAGGAGCTCTGGTCGGGAGTTGTGGGGATGGGCGAGTCGGGCGCCAGCAGCATTGGCAGCGTGGGTGACGTCCAGCCCACCGTGGTGCCCGCCGCCGCCGTGATCAGGGTCGCTGGAATGGTGCAAGGGAACTATTAGAGTAGGCTCACTAAAAATACTACCACACCCTTTCTTCCGGTGTCGTAAAAGGCGACTAACGGACTAAAGACTGCTCATACATCCAACAGCATAGTACGGCGATCACCACCTAGCATACTGAGCACATGTGAAGTTAGTTTCGTTAAACTAGATGTTGGTCCAATGTCCGATACCAAGCTGATATTTTTCCTGTAGTCCAAATGCCTAAATCAGATTAGGTAGTTTAGGTTCTGAGAGCTTAATTTTTACTTAAAGCATCGAAATCAAGGACTTCTTCTGCTGCTGCTAGTTTCGCTTGATTCAAAATCTTTCTCGGTTACCCACGCCACGTTTGCAATGTTAATAAGTATGAAATAATATGCAAATAAAATGATACTTAAAAAATTGTACAAAATAGGTCTACTAAATCATGACCGCATCGGAACTAGAGTATTGATCATTTGAATACTTCAAATACAAAAATATTACTAAGTAATTGTTTATTTTATTCCTCTTTCAAAGTTTATTTTGCATTGTCTACGTAAAAATATTACTAAGTAATTGTTTATTTTATTCCTCTTTCAAAGTTTATTTTGCATTGTCTACGTACGCGTTGTTCATAACTTTCTTACTAGTAATACCTACCTACTAGTAGTTTTTAAACTCTCTACTAACCTGAGTCTTCAGTCAGTAGATGTTCAGATTTCAAATCGCTTTACCAATGTATATCTTTTATCATCTAATCAAAAAAGGTATAAGTAGTATGGACATCATCACATTAATTGAGGTATATGATATATGATTAATAAGATTTTCAGGAAAAAGTAGAAAAAGGTTTAATGGGTAAGTTTTAAATAATGTTTATGACTAACATTGTCAAGACAGTGAAGACAGTGTTACTCATAAAACATACTCTAATAATATTTGTGTAAACTTATGTTTTTCTTGAATGCCTAGATGTTTTTGACCAATTATACCGCATCGATCAATTCGATGCGCACTGTAGGTATAATATATAATCGTTACCATAATTTCTTGCTGCTCTGATTCATTTAATAATCCTAAACGATTTGCATTCTGACGACAATAAATAATGACATTCAATGACGGATGTAACTGTAGTGCTCGCATTCGCATAAAATGATAGCTAACACACGAGTCACATTCGTGAATATTCGTGATGGTTTTCCTTCACGCATGATGGCTGCGCTTATCATCGTTATTATTTATTATGGTTTAGTTACAGATCATTTCGAATAAATCAAACGATATAACAACATTTAAATGTACACATACGTAAATGGTTACTAGGTGTTCGAAACCCGTTTAATGAGTATGTTTATTTTTACTCCTAGATGGCGTTATCGGTTACCTCTACTATCGCGCTCATGAAATGTTTAATTGTTTACACCTAACCAATTTGGTTTTACTATTAAACAAGACTAACCATAATCCAGGTATTTTACTGTACCTTATAATGTTTTATTTAAAATAAACAATAACAGAAGTAAGTTTAATCTCAGTTCCAGTTCAACTTTTATTAGGGCCACACACTAGCCCTGTTATTAATTACGAAACATAGATTAAATTGAAACCTGGTTTATACAAATTTATGAGACCACATAAAGTTTAAAACTTTTTATAGTTTAAACAAGAAGGAAAGGCATTCACCTTGTACGGTTACTGTTTATTGACAATTTGTAATCTTTCTGCAAAAGCGTACCTATTGTTGCTATTGGCAATACGTTTATCTTTATGGAATTTTATTAAGGGGAGGTATTTCGAGCGCTTCTCTCTCGCTCTCTCGACGGTACAACGGTAAGGGACGGGTATAACAGCGAAGCGGCGCGAATAATCGCGTTTTATATTTAAAAAAATTGATAGATGTAATAAATAAAAAACCATCGGTTATAATAACTTAAGTTATTTACGAGCTTCATTTTGGTAAATTACTCATAATATCAAATAACTTATTTTAAGCATAAAACCTGGAAAAGAAGATAAAATTAAACAAAAATATGTAACTTTGTGAATTTATTCTATCGAGCCAACTTTATCAAATCGTGTTTCCATCGGGTGTATTTTAAAGAATAAAGCCTCAACAGTATTTCATAATTTTCGCAGATTTTAACTTTACTGTTTACTACTTCAAAAAGTAGTTCTAAGAACGTGTTATTTTAATTTTTTACTAACACCTGGCCTTAAATCATTAGGTACATTAACAAAGTAGTAAATGTTTCAGGTATCGATAGCGTAATTATTCTCGCATGGACTCTAGAAGATATTATGGCAATTAAAAACATCAATGGGATATATGCCACTTAATAAGGTAATTTTCAATAACTTCTAAGTAAATGCGAATTTAATATACCTACATTTTGAAAAACAATAGTGTTGCCATTAAATATCGTTGAATAAAAGCATTCAGTGCAGCAAGTAGGTAAATGCACTAATCACTTCGTTGGAATAACATAAGAGTTTCTATACACTAACTTTCCTTTGATATTTGTTTTGTCAAATACATTTGTTTACCATATTTCTGTTCACGAGAATAATTCTGTATACTTACGAGTAACTGTTTGCAACTGAATACCTTATTCCTATTTATATGTAAAATGTACATGAAGAATTTCGGCTTAGGCCATTAGCGTCTATGAAAAAGTAACACAAGGAAGTTGTTATCCATCGACGGTGGGTGAGAAATGGCTTTAATGAGCCCTGCCCTCCCGAAGTCAGCTTTTTGTGATAAAACCATTAGTTCTTATCTTTCTTCGCAGGGACAACCCTAAAGGTAGGTGTTGAGGCAAAGGCGCGGGCGGGTTTCTAATTGTCAAAAAGGTTTTAATAACGTAGCTTCAGTAATTGTTAGAAACCATTAGGTACCATGTAAACTATAAACAAACGAAATTAGGTTTTTTATAATGGACTAACATTTTTTTATACATTTTGTTAATTTTTAGTTTTTACTTTATATCGTAAATAATGGCTTGTTGCGGTTTGTTCCTTTAGTTAATAGTAGATGATATTCAGCGGTGATAGTGATGATATTGGTAAATGATATTCTCCCAAACCCCTTGAGTCCTGGTCCGCGGAAGCGAAAATGATAGTCTCCCGGAAAGCCCTCTTATGTAGTACTGAGAGGATTCGCGCCGAAAATAACAAAGAGCAATAGAACGGTTTCCCTTAACGCTGCTTTAATACTGTCGGGGCTGCTTCCGCTGGATCTTCGGATCCAAGAAGCATCCCGGCTTTTTGAGGCAAAGCGCGGGAAACCCCAGGCGGTATTAGGTGGCAGGAGGGTTGAGCAGCGCGTACCATTCACAGAAAACACCCACCCCAGTAGGATGCGAAATTCAAAATTCACCCTTTTGGAAAACGCGGAAGAGGATAGCGAGCTGGCGGAAGGCTTGGTCAAGATCTACACTGACGGCAGCAAGCTGGAGGGGAAAGTCGGAGCCGCCCTTACCTGTTGGGAAGGGGCGACCGAGACGTGTACCCGAAAATTCAGACTGGAACCGTACTGTACGGTCTTCCAAGCCGAGCTATACGCTATCCGCCAGGCGACCGAAATTATCATTGGCAGAAAATTCGAAGAAGCGGCTATTCTGAGCGACTCGAGGTCGGCTTTCCAGACGCTAATGGATCCAGACTCCTCGCACCCGATTACAGGGTAACCTGGAATTCCTGAGAGACAACCACCAACTAGTTCTCTCTTTATTGGATACGGGCCCACGTCGGAGTGAGAGGGAACGAGAGAGCGGATGAGTTAGCGAAGGAAGCCGCCCTGAAACTGAAGACCAGAGCAGACTATGACTGCAGCCCCATCTCGTTCGTTAAACGTCATTTACGGGCGGAAACGATCGAGCAGTGGGACTGCAGGTATAGAACCGAAGCTACAGCCGCGACCACTAAGGTCTTTTTCCCTAATGGGGTGGAGGCATACCACACCGTGAGGAAGATGTCCATCGACAGGACTGCGTCGCAAGTTCTCACAGGCCACGGGGGATTCTGTGCATACCTGCACAGATTTAAGCGCAGGGACAGCCCCTCGTGTGTTTGCGACCCGACGATGGACGAGGACATCTTCCACATACTACTTGATTGTCCAGTACACACACAAGCTAGGTACACTCTGCAACAAAAACTTGATACACAACTAAGCAAGGATACCCTGAAGGAGATCTTTAGTAATAAGAAAGAAAGAAGGTTATTCATGGAATTTGCCGGAAAAATTATAAGTATAGTAAACAAAAGAAATAAGGACAATTAGTTATAAGAGTAATTTACTAAGCGAAACCACATTGTGGCAGGATCAAAATAGGGATAGAAGATAATGTAAGAAATTTAATTAGATTAAGTAAAATTACAAAATGAAAATGATAAATACATACTTACATGTAAATAAAAGGAACGAAATGAAAAGGAAATAAATTAAGGATATTATATTTTAAGATAAGTAAGAAATGTAAAGTAAGAAATGTAAATTATAAGAATTTAAGTAAAAAAAGAAAATAAATGTTTGAGTAAGAAAGAAATGTATTAGTATGTAAGGAAAATTGTAAAAAAACATAGGATAAAAATGTAACATAGTATTAAGAAATGTATGTAAATAAAATTATAAGAGATAAAAAAGAGAAAAAAAGAAAAGAAAAGATAAAATAAAGAAAAGAAAAAAAGAGTAGAGCTCTTCAAGCTCCAGTTTATTAAAATCCCTAAAAAGAAAACCAGAAAAGGACAAAAACTGAAACCAAAAGCCTGCCAAAAAAGCTAGGTTATAAAAAAAAAACCTCCTTGAGTCACGGAAAAGATGTGGGACTTTACTGAGATGTCACACGGACTTCTTGAGAGAATTTAAAAAGTAATGTTGCACAGTTTTGTTTTATTTGCCAACACTCATGTAAGCTCACGAACACTTAAACCAGTATTTTACATCACTACAGGACAAAACACAAATGTTAGAGAATAAAACAAAACTGCAGACATGACGATTCACTTTTCCGCCAAGCAGTCCCTATTTTTAGGTTGGTTTACAACAAAGTTGCGGTTAAAAGGGAGGTCTGCGGCCACAGCGTTATTATTCACAATGAATTTTAATTTGTAAACAATACAATGCACTGCGGTTAATGTCACGATAGTCGCTTGCATGCATGAAAATATTTTCTATGAGTCCTACATGGCGGAGACAGTCATTTTCCTGGCTTTCTTAGTCACATCACATCTATTATAAAAGGTTTAGCACAACCGAGTTGAGACCAAGTACATAAGTATACTCAAGAGGATCTACTCGAAGAGTACTGCCCAAGTTATGCTGGAAAGAACAGGAGAAGAATTTCATATCGAAAGAGGTGTCAGACAGGGCGATCCCATTTCACTGAAACTATTCACCGCGATTTTAGAAATGATCTTTAGAAACCTAAAATGGGAAGAGTATGGACTCAACATTAACGGGGCCAAACTTAACCACCTACGTTTCGCAGACGATATTGCCTTATTTTCTGAGGATCCAGACATCCTGGAAGACATGCTACAACAACTATCAGATGAAAGCGCCAAGGTAGGCCTAACAATGAACACAACAAAAACGAAGGTAATGACAAACTCGACTAAAAAAGACATTAAGATAAACGGTGGACAAATAGAATATGTGGATGAATATACAGTCGTGGTCAACTAATTAGGGACAATCTCTAGTTAAGCCAAATTGTGAATTTATTTTTTATTTTCCAACGAGTCTTAACAATATTCCATATCTTTTACACGTAAGTATAATTAGTCATTGATGTGCCCGATTATACAAACAATAACAACTTCTTAAACATTAAACCTCTTTACAGTATAGCTGATAGATTATCAGTGTGCTATTTGTTCAAAGAATGCTGGCTGGCCATTTAATTAGGGACACTGAGATATTGCGTTCTATTTTCAAAATTTGAATCTCAATACTTTTTTATTTCTTCTTTTATTGTTTTGTGGTAGTTTTGGCGGCAATCCAGATTTTTAATTTTAGGTTTTGAGAATTATTTTGAAGAAATATGGGCAAAAATAAAAGTTGCGATCCAACACTACGAACAATTATCATGAAGTTTGTCGAGCGTGGTTGGTCATACCGAGGGATAGCAGAACATTTAAATTGTTTAAAAACTATGGTATGCAATGCAGTGCAACATTTCAGGCGCAATAACACAGCTTTAAATGTGCCCAGGACAAAAAGATCGAGAAAAACAACTCCGCAAGAAGATAGAATGATAACCAGGTTAGCTAAGAAAGATCCGTTTCTAGGCTCTATTTTAATTAAACACGAAGTGTTTGGGGCAGACGAAAGAGCCGGTGTATCAGCGAGGACCGTTCGACGACGTCTGGTAGAAGCAGGGTTGTTCGGAAGAGTGGCTCGCAAAGTACCGTTGTTGAAGAAAGAACATAGAAATGCTCGTTTGGCGTTTGCACGTAAATATGGACATTGGACCTACGCCCAATGGCAACATGTATTATTCTCTGACGAGACCAAGATTAATTTAATTTCTTCAGATGGAAGGCAATACGTACGGCGTCCTGTAAAAGCGGAAATGAATCCAAGATTCACAAAAAAGCAGGTGAAACATGGCGGTGGAAACATTAAAATTTGGGGTTCATTTTCTGGACGTGGAGTGGGACCTGTGAGAAAAGTTCAGGGTAACTTAGACCAACATCAATACAAAACAATATTGGAGGAAACTATGCTTCCCTATGCTGAGGAGCATCTCCCTATTATATGGACGTTTCAGCATGATAACGACCCGAAACATACCGCCCGTTCAGTCAAGTCGTTTCTTACCAGTCAGTCAGTATCGGTGCTAGATTGGCCAGCAAATAGCCCGGACCTCAACCCAATTGAGCACCTTTGGCACGAAATCAAGAAAAAAGTTTCAACTTATCGTACCACAACTTTAGATCAACTTAATCAAGCTTTTTGTGAGGCATGGGCAAACATGCCTATCGAAACATGTCAGAAACAGATAATGTCTATGCCACATCGGTGTCAAGCGGTAATTACTAACAAAGGTTTTGCTACTGGGTACTGATTTTACACGTAATAAAATGGAGCTTTTAAAAATATTATAATACTGGAGATTATTCGTTTTGTTTAACTCTATTCATCATTATACTTGACTGTCCTTAATTAAATGTCCAGCTACATAATTATACCTTAAAATTTAATACATGTTCAACCTTTGATATTAAATACTTTTTTCTATTTAATTATTCTCTTATTTACAGCCATTTATAGTATGGTAATCGGACCAAATTATGCAAATAATAGGTGCTGAAAAATCAATAGGGTTTTATATTTATATGTACATAACCGGTTATTGCTCTTCACTATCTTGAATGTCCCTAATTAGTTGACCACGACTGTATATATTTGGGACAACTATTATCTACAGAAAACACAATGCAAAAGGAAATAGATAGGAGGATAACAAACAGCTGGAAACGCTTTTGGTCCCTAAGTGAGGTCATGAAGGATAAAGATATGCCTATCAAAGAAAAGAGAAAAGTTTTTAAAAGTACATGCATTTTCCCGTGTTTGACATATGGATGTCAAACTTGGTCACTAACTGAGCAACAACACAAAAAAATACAAGTATGTCAAAATGGGATCGAAAGAAAAGTAATTGGAGTTAAAAGAAGGGACAAGGTGAGATTAGAAAATATAAAGAATAAAACGAAATTTAAAAATATACATACCGTCTACAAACGCCTGAAATGGAGATGGACAGGACACATGCTAAGGGAAGAAAAAGGGAAATATATTCAGATTATGCCGATACTCATCAATTGTAGTAAAGACTTGATATCTAAAGGTCATTGCCCAGTTTTGGGGCAGTACCTATATAAAAGAGCGAGTACGAGTATATAATATTTTTTTCACACCACCTGCTCGACATATCGAGTTATATTATGTCATGCAAACTTATTCTAAAGTAAGTCATTATGACCTGAGGTCTAGCAGTGTTTAATATTGTACTGAATTTCATTATGACCCGCTGGTCTTTAATGTGATTTGAATTTGGAAAAGTAGAAATCATATACGAACATTTACAATATTAGGTAGTATGTACATACTAATTCCATGCATTCACACTTTGATTATATACATGTCGCAATCACTATTAAAATAAATTGATCGAAAATCGAACTGGCTACCACGAGTAGAATATAAAAAAAATAGAACACAAATTAAAAAGAGGCGCGGATACTGAAAATTGCTTTGTTAAACTATTGCTTTTTATTATCTCGTAGATAGTGTGAAAAGTAGAGTATTCTCCACGGGGATAAAGGTGCCTTCGTCTTTGGCGACCTTGAATACCACGCTGCACTCAGGAGTCTTGTCTTATTAACTCCGGTCGCTTTGCTCGGGCGAGTTAACTCTAAACTCACTCGCTCTGCTCGGGGAGATCCTTCGTTTTGCTCGGGATTCAATACGGCGCCCGCTACATAAGACACTACTTTATCCCTTTAGTGCATAATCTACTATAAATTAAAATGTTCAAAGTGCACGCGCTCAATTCCGCAGAAAACGGCTAAGTAGTAACGTGCATTTGTATGTAGTACTTAGTTGCGATTGGTTGTTAAAAAGCAATGAATAGAGTATCTTCCTGTTTTCTTGTCAATCAACCTGCACGGCCGCTTTGATTCTGTTATGAATTTCCGATAAGTTAGTATCGACCTCCTTATTATTTCATACGAACATATCATAATATATGGGTAATATTATCTGAAGTTATTATTATAACCCAATATAAGATTCCACATAATATTGTATGTAAGTGTATTCCATATTAGTAGTTCTCAATATGATAATATATTATGTAAATAACTTATTGCAGTGTGATTAGAGTATGTTTTTACACGACTGACTAAAAACGAAGTGTTATATTTTCAGGCCTTCTCTAGTCTAGTCTAGCGTGGGTGTCATCCAAGTACCTAACCAAATCATCAGTAATTTTTCTTGACAAATATTATGGTTGCCACGGCTCAAAGCTTAATAGCAAATATTCTGAATGTCTCTTTTATTATAATTATTATTGTTATGTTCTGTTTCACGTTTTAATTATTATCAACAAAAAAAAAATATAATTTATTTTTCTTTCAAAACATTTAACAAGTACATAAATACCCGACAAAACATAATATTTTTCAGTTTACTTTACAAAATAATAGTCTAGCGTTTCAACAAAAATACAGAATATACAATATTTTTGAAAATCGTTTACTTTGCTGGGGAACCAAACTAATTGATTCGCAATAAATAAGTTCTCTTATTTATTGCGCCAACCGGTTGTTAAATTCGGTGGTTTATTCGAGCTTAATAAAACTAATATTACGGAGAGGGCAAAGACCGGTTATCAGATACCTTTTGTAGTCTCAGATCTGCGGCATAAACATTTGATTGATAAGAATATATAAGTTGAAATAATAACGGTTTGAATTTCTCGTTCAACCTTGTTACGATTATACGAATCTCTTGCATTGGGGTCAACGGGGCACTATTATACTTAAGGAATGCATGATAAATGAAAGCCACTTCATTTCATACTTTGATAAGGTCTGTACTTATACAGAAAATATGAGCGAGCAAACATTGAAAGAAAAAATCGTTTGAAACCTTTGAAAGTCGATTTTCAACAAAAAATGGCAAATCCGCATGGTCATTGTGGAAACTTAATCAGAGAATATCTGGGTGTATTATATCTGTTACCAACTGGTTGGATTCCCAGCAAAGTAAGCGATTTTTCAAAAATATTGGAAATTCTGTATTTTTGTTAAACCCCGGTGAAAGTTACAAACATCAATTATAGGCAGTGTATATAGTATAGTAAAAAAACCATAAAGTTACTATACTACTACTACTACTAGCGGAATAGAGAAACAAAGGGCTGAGCGAGCAGGATGTCACTAGCAACAACACTGTGGGATAAAAAGAGATGCGTGATGCGACGTCACAGAACTGTTTTTGGCTACTGTTTGTCAGCACTTATCAGCACGCTGAGAATTTGGGTTTTGCAAATTTTTCGGATTTTACGTGAAATCGTGGATATTTTCCCATCCCATCCTATTTTAGTTCTATTAATACTATTACTGTTAGTAATAAATATAATCTATATCGATGTTAATGTGAAAAGCGACATGACGTAAAATCACTGAACGCATTCTTTACACACACAAATGCCATCATATTTCGGTTTCGTTTGACAGCTCATGTTTGTTGCTCTATTCCGCTAGGTATAGTAACTTTATGAAAAAAACAGACCCTAATATTAAGGATAAATAAAATTTAAAAATATGCGCCAAAAATTTAAATACAGAAACCGTGAAATCAAGTTCCAAAATGTCAATTTCACGGAACCAAATAATCGTTTGTTGCTACTGGATTCCTTTTATTATAATACCGCGTTTTTTTCCTTCTGTTTTGGGAACCGGTCTATTGTCATGAATTTTAACGAATCGAATCAATTTGTTACGTTCTATTGGTGTTTCATCCTTTTGTTTTATGAAAATGTAACAAACAGCTCCAATAAGCAGGTAACGTGTTTTTCCTTACAGTTTTTCAATATGACTTGAGTTTATGCGAGAGATTGTATGCAAATTAATTGACTAATATGGCAATAGGTACATTTGGTCAGCTACCGTCGTCGCTCGATGCCTGACAATGATATCCCTGCCATTGAATGCGATTTGCATTATTAGCTTCTTACTTCTAACAACAGTACAATGTTCTTCAACGGTTGATTGAT
The DNA here is from genome assembly GCA_963921215.1 of Scoparia ambigualis. Classification (NCBI taxonomy): domain Eukaryota; kingdom Metazoa; phylum Arthropoda; class Insecta; order Lepidoptera; family Crambidae; genus Scoparia; species Scoparia ambigualis. The sequence goes on from OY992504.1 coordinate 17,479,365, forward strand.
GATTTATTGTTGTAATAAGCCGTACGGAAACCTTTCTTTTAAGAAAGAGATGGGTCGCGTTATTATATTTTCTTTTCTTTCTTTACACATATTGCTTCTAAAGAAAGATAACGCACAATGCATAATATTGTGGTGTATAGGCAATGCTAACGAACGATTTTATGGAGGAGATTTTTTTTTTTGGTTTAAGCAAAATTTCAGATTAAGCATAATGTTCAGGCGGAGTCGTAGTCATGAAAACTAAACGTTAGCGATATATTATTACGTAGGTTACACTGAATTGCTAACTTAATATACTTATAATAGCTAACGGGACCTAGCCTCACGTGCTTTCCGTACCACGATCAGAATCCTATTCACAAACTTCTTGCTGGAGGAAACTTTTTCAAAGTTGTCTTGTTGTATATAGAAATAGCGATAGAACTTGGTGTACGATCGGAAAGTTTTGAGGTAGCGTTTGTAAATATCGATGACCTGCTACGTCAAGCTGCACCCTGAGTCGGAGGCGTGCATAACAACGAAATTGAAAAGTGTATAGGTCTAAGTATCAATCTTATCGGCTGCCATTGGAAATTAGCGTTCAGTACCTACTTACATTATTTTGTCCGAAATAGTATACGTACATACACTTACAACTATTATTATATAACCCTAAGGGTTAGACAGAGATTCAGCAATGAGGAAGGAAGACATCCGGAAAAGGCTCAAAGCATTCGAAATGTGAAGCTACCGTCGTATGCTTAGCATCAGTTGGACGGATAAAGTCACAAACGTGGATATCTTTAAACGAATGGGAAAAAGCTAGAGCTGGTACGCACCATCAAGCAGCGGAAGGTTGCCTACTTGGGCCATGTCTTGCGAAATTATAGATATCAGCTCCTTCGCACGATATTGATGGGAAAGATTGCTGGGAAGAGGAAAGTTAGAAGAAGGATAAAGTCATGGCTTCGTAATATCAGGGAATGGACTGGTATCAAAACCGTAGAACAATAATAATTATTCATACATAGCTCTGGAAAAGGAAACATTTAGAAAACTGACTGATGACCTTCAGTAATGGCGAGGCACTCTAAGAAGGAGAAGGCAATGAGGACCGTAAACGCAGTGCAATGCCACAGTTAACGTTTCACCAAATAACAACTGCACATGTACTCAGCGTGATAGCGATAGGTGGTGAGCCCATAGTCTTTAGTCCGTTAGTCGTCTTTTACGACACCTAAGGGAAGAGATGCGTTGGTAGTATTCTTTTTATGAGCCGCCACCACACAGCTTGAGTTGTGTTATTCTTCATAATGAATATCTTACTATGTTGATGATAGAATAGAATAGAATAGAATTCCTTAAATGCTAAAACTGTGTAACAAGTTCTTTAAAAAAATATAGTATCAACAGTTTGCCCATGATCAGGCATGCAATGTACACAATAAATATTATTAACATTAATACTAACAAAATTCATCGTGAATTTAACAATTGATACTAAGTTGAGTTGAGAAACAAACGGCTATATACTGACACAACTAAAAGTAGGGCATGGATGACGCTGAGATTTATAAGTTGTTTGTTTTTATATCTGTTTTAGTCTTCGATCATCTAAACACTTCAGTAGATAAGATTGACAAGCAAACAAGAGATTATACGTAAATATACTTCAGTGCCATTTTTGAGTAGTCCTTTTTGTAGTAATGTTTTAGTGTTATAAGTTATTAATTAATTAACTTTTCTTTAACTTAGGCCTTAGTAAAGAATAATTGTAAACTCTGGTTGATATATTATTTCTTTTTTATACTATTGTGGTAACGCAGGTACCTAACACCTCGGCTAAATAGCTAAGCCCACAGCCTTACTGGAGGTCCAGGGTTCAATTACCAGGTTGGGCAAAGTTTGTCTTGGATTTTTCGATGCATTACTTGTACTATTATGTATTCTATGGCATAACCTGGATTCGTGATCACCAACCCGCATTTGGCAAGCGTGGGGATTTATCCAATGGGCGATTTTCCGAGATCACAATAAAAAAAGAAATTTTTTCGTAAATGACTTCATAGATGGCGCTTAGCATAGATTAGTTTGGCGCTTAGTAAAAGACGAGTCCATGAAGAACACGTGTATGGCTACGTAATATTTATTCCATTCCAAAATAGAAATAGGTCCTGGAGATTCTGAATAAAAATTTGTAAGTACTATTTTTTTATTTTTTGATAGACAAGCAAAAGTGTACAATTTATTACAGTAGGAACGGGTCGGCTTTCATAAAACGCCATCTATCGAGTATTTTTGAACTAATTTTTATTTTTTAATTTGGGCTGTTAGAAAATCGCCCATTACCATCAAACGTTAGCGGTAATGCCCCCTTGATTCGATGCTGTGCGCAATACAACACCCTGAACAAAATGGACTCTAATAGGATAGACATCTATCATGACTTATTGCCCAAATTTAGGGTCAAATTACTTCCCGCTTGCTCATTAAATCCTTTTAACATTAACAAAAAAAAACTTATAAAACTTTACTCAGTATTCTGGGTCTCCAACCAAGAACAGAAATTGAGCGTAACAAGTAAAGAGATAAAGTACAGAAAGAAACATCCGAATCCAGGAAAAGAAACATCGCAGTCATTTACATTTACTAGTCAGTTAGTCACGAGTCCGATCTGCGTTTGAATATCTATGGTAAAATACTTAGCGTTTTCCTGGTAAAAACGAAGGTGAATGACGTTGCTATAATAAAATTGTTTAAATTAAAACTTTTACAAAAGGTGAGTTTGTAACCTGAACTTTTGACTTTTGAGTCATCTAAATACCAATGTATTGCCCGATCTACGCGGCAAAAGTATTTTTTTTTACTTTTCAGAATGACGTTTTTTGTCAGTTAACATTTGGGTATAATAATAATATAATAGTGACAGCAGACCAACTCTCCATCGACTGGTTATTTAAAAAAATTGTTGGACGTCAGTATAAAATAATATAAAAATATATTATCTATATTAATAAAAAAATATTGCCAAAATGTAGGTACGCGCATCACTTCAGAACGGCTGCACCTATTTGGATAATATTTTTTTTGTTGTGTTCATAATAAATTGTCTGGACTAGGTTTGATGAAATAATTTTTATTGAAATTAGTCGTGGAATAAGGGTTTTAATGCAGACGATGTCACGGGCGGGGCCACTTGTTAATAATAAATCAATTGCCACGAATATACACCCTCATTTTTTTGTTGTTTAAATGAAATTAAGGATCTTATACAAAACTGTCCGATCAGCTAACGACAATAGTATGGGAGGTGGAATTTTTATTGTAATTTTTGCACATAGGTTTCTTGGGGAAAGTTGTTCAGTTTCATGGGTGGAACTCACCCTTAATTTCATTAAAACGACGAAAAAAAATGAGGGTATATTTTCACACAATTACAAGGCTAATTCTTTTTTGTTCTAGTTTTCAGGACAAGGTTTGTATGAAAGGACATTTTTGGAATTCGTCCCGGGATGGTGGCGGACAAGTCGCGGGTAGACCAGTTAGCTAACAATAAAAAAATAACTGCACATTTTATAACGATTTTTTTTACTAAATAGCACGGCGACTCCGAAAAAGCATTGAATTTTCAACCGTGAAATTGTGACTAATGGTATATGGACATGAAGTACACAAAGTATACGTTATGTGAGATCACTGTATACTTACATGAGAATTACAAAACGTTCTAATTGTACTAAATATCACGACAGTGTATTTATTAAGAGGAGCGGTATTTTTCGAATTTGATTGTAAGCGGTTTGCGGTTGTGACGTCATCACTTTTCCCGGTACAGACTTGGAGTACACAGCACAGCAGGGAAGATGAAGAGGTTTGGTCTTAAGGCGCGGGGTTTTGCAGCATGTAGATAAGAACAGATTGTGGTGTTTGTTTACGACCTCCGTGGTCAAGTGATTTAGTACGCCGGCGCCGGTTCTGGCGTCGCGCGGCGCGCCATCTCTGACGTTTCGGGTTCAATTCCCGGTTGGGTCAATTTAAAACTGTTTTCTAAATTGAGTTTGCGTCTGCTAAAGGGTTGGGCTCTTTAAGACCATAATATTAGAACCCCTTTGAAGCAATACTAAAGCAAAATTGAAGCAATAATAATAATTTGTGTCTGTAGCCGATCGGGTTGAACGCGACAAATCGTGGTTCAATTTCCATAGCTCCGTTAGACTACTGACGTGAACCCACTCCGACAGTCATTTAGATTAAAAGGACTATTAACAATGTGATATACGCACAATAATAATAATCTTATTTATATAAAAAAGAAAAAAAACCTCCTATTAGCATTGGTATTTTTTATAATTTCTGTAATAGAGATGACTACATCTCTTAACAGAAATTATAAAAAGCGTACCTACGTGCACTGGCACAAATAAAAAATAAACACTATTTTTTATTAAAATAAACATTTTTTTTTATTTAGAATGTTAAATAAATGTTGACCGAGTTAGGGTATCCATTTAGTAAGATAACGACGGAAACTGATATGTATACACGAGTGCTATAATCAAATGGAAGTGTGTCTTGTGTTTGCGTTACTAAGCATGCGATCTTTTACACACAGCAGCCCATACAAACATTAAGGTGCGTTTTCGCGGAGCTGTAGGCTTACTCTTAAAACACAATTGCATTAGTCAATTTCCAATCACGAATCTAAAAAATGTCAAATGGCACTTTGTAAGCGACAATAGCGCCATATTGGAATTAAATTGCGTGGAAATTGATTGAACAAATTATTATCGAGATGGCGTTCCGGAATTATCTTTACTCATGCCAATATCGATACATATTAATCGCATTGGAATTGTATTAAGATTGAGTTTGCGCTCAAGAGTAACCCCCCTGAGCGGAACGGAGCTGAATTGACCAATCACGATGCTTGAAATCTCTACTCCACATGATTTCGAGCAACGTGATTGGTCGATTCAGCTCCGCTCCGCTCAGCTCCACGTCAGTGGAAACGCAGCCTTACTGTGTGAGGCACCAATCACCATATCTTATTATGAGAATGACAGTGATATTAGTAGGAACTCTGTTAGGTGGTCTTCACGTGATCTCACCTCGCGCAACTTTGTTAGTTGCGCGAGGTGCGTTTTGTTTTATGTTTGTTACAACAAAAAATGGCTGATGAGTTTTTTGGTTCTCATTCGTTTTAAAATAATACATACTCACGACTATTATCCCCAAAGGGTAAGTCAGAGACGTAGGTCAGAGTGATAGGTGGTGAGCCCATCGCCGCTCTATGCAGTTGACTTTGTTAATATACATGTCTAGATAGAACCTGGCCCTAAAGAAACGTCCAAAAATGGCACTTGACGCGCTCCTCCCGGCCATAGAAGGCGGTCATTCGCGCTAGTGTCAGTCATACGCGGCAGTCACGCACACTTCAAAAATTCAATACAAAAACCGAGCGGATTCGGAGAAGCACTTGTACCGCGATGCTTCGTCTAGACATGTATATAGTCAATGGCTGTTGAATGTGCAGTCTTTGGGCCGTCTTTTACAACACTCAAGTTAAGAGAGGGGGTGGTAGTATTCTTTCACTGCCACTCGACACGTCAGGCTATTACATCCAAAAAAATAATAATTTGTATATCCGCGGCCTCAGCATCATCAGCTTATACCACTGCAGGGCCATATGGACAACAGCATAAGGGACGATTGGGCCACGCGAGCCGAAAGCGGTATTTTACAACTACCATTCTAGGACAACAACCGGGACCAACGACTTGTGCCTAAACCTTGCATTATGTATGTTTATCCGTTGTCTAGTAACCATTTAACGAGTTTCTTCGAAGCTTCTCTTGGGCTAGATAATTGGTGTGAGTGTAGGAAAGTTTTATTTATCTATGTTTTATATTTTGGCGTTTTATTAACGCTTAAATATATTTAAGTAAAATTTTAAACACTGAAAAAAGACGACAACCTCAGGCGGGAATCGAACCACGCACCTTCCGCATTCCGGGCGGCTGCCTTAACCACTTGGCTACCGAGGTCTGGCTTTCAACCGTCGAATTTTGTCAGTGCTTTATGCTTATGTTTTTAGTCAACATTGCTTCATCAAATCTTAGAAGTTTTCACCTCTGAGATCCGAAAGAAATATTTTTACATATTTAAACATTCGGTCAAGATGAAGCTGCGTTTATAGATTTATGTTTTATATTTTGGCGTTTTATTAACGCTTAAATATATTTAAGTAAAATTTTAAACACTGAAAAAAGACGACAATCTCAGGCGGGAATCGAACCACGCACCTTCCGCATTCCGGGCGGCTGCCTTAACCACTTGGCTACCGAGGTCTGGCTTTCAACCGTCGAAATTTGTCAGTGCTTTATGCTTATGTTTTTAGTCAACATTGCTTCATCAAATCTTAGAAGTTTTCACCTCTGAGATCCGAAAGAAATATTTTTACATATTTAAACATTCGGTCAAGATGAAGCTGCGTTTATAGATTTATGTTTTATATTTTGGCGTTTTATTAACGCTTAAATATATTTAAGTAAAATTTTAAACACTGAAAAAAGACGACAACCTCAGGCGGGAATCGAACCAATTCGGTCAAGATGAAGCTAGAATGTTTAAATATGTAAAAATATTTCTTTCGGATCTCAGAGGTGAAAACTTCTAAGATTTGATGAAGCAATGTTGACTAAAAACATAAGCATAAAGCACTGACAAATTTCGACCGTTAAAAGCCAGACCTCGGTAGCCAAGTGGTTAAGGCAGCCGCCCGGAATGCGGAAGGTGCGTGGTTCGATTCCCGCCTGAGGTTGTCGTCTTTTTTTCAGTGTTTAAAATTTTACTTAAGTTTTATTTATTTATTTATTATTATTTATCGCATATATCGCCATCCCTTTCTAACTGTACTCAAGCAGAGATTTGAGTGTGAGTTTGGTTTTAGAATACGAGCCTAAGTGTTAATACGCCATCGAACTCCTATACGTGGTCTATGGCTAAGAATTGCTCGTCGTCGCGCAAATAACATACATACATACAGGGTCTAGCAAAATCAATTAGCGAACGTTTAAGTGCGGTATCTATACATCATTCTGAATACGATGACAAAAAATGGGCTCCAGTTTTGTAGTGATTTTTCAAAGTTATGTTTTCAAACAAACTAAATCAATTAAAATAATGCACATCATGAAACATGCTGTTTTTTACTATCACGCACGCAAGCGCAAACTTTTGTTATGTTAGTCAGCTCAGTGTGCTCCGAGTTTAGTGTCCATGTTCGGTAATCTTTGTGTGCGTGCGTGTAGTACAGCTGTACGGTTATGGAAAGGGTGTATTTTTTGGTGAATTATGATAATGTATTGTTGATTATCTCGATAACGAGCCTGTTCTTTTGGACCAAATTTGGTGAGCAGGCTCAGTGTGATGTACAGATGCTCCCCTTTAACGTTCGTTATGGATATTGTTAGACCCTATATAATCACGACTATTATCCCCGAAGGGAGTCAGAGACTAGGCAATGAAGCCCGCAAAAGCAGTCCTCTACCTTTTTCACCAAATAGCGACAGCACATATGCTCAGAGTGACATCGCCGCTTTAAGCTGGTGGATGTATGTGCAGTCTGTAGTCCGTTAGTCGCCTTTTACGACACCCAAGGGAAGATGGGGGTGGTAGTATTCTTTTACCACTACGCGACACGGTGACAAATAACTAGTTCGGCGTAAAGACTCAATTTCTGATTCCGTGAATCATTATTAAAACTACCATCTTTTTAAAAAACTCGTCAATGCAAAGAATCATTAAATGAAAACTTAAGTGTTAATTTGAATATTGATTATTGTTATTTTGCATTACAGTTAGTTATTTCAGATGTATGACGCGTAAAAGAGATAAGTACATGCAACATAATTGAGATGGCTCTGGTGATAGATCTTGTGTTTTATATAATTTTAAAGAAATATGGTGATATTTTTTCACTATAAGTAACTACATATCCTGACTAACTAAAAGTACCTATATTTTATAAACAGGTCATTACAATAAAGCAACAACAACGTTACGAGGCCTATTACATCTCGACTGTGATTTTTGCTTCAAATGACTATTTTCGCATTTTGTAGTAATTTAGCAGTTGTATTAATCGTTTTTATCGAAATAGGATAATAAATGTACTATAAAATCTATAATCCTCATAAAATAACAATTATTCTGGTATAAATTTTGCTCAATAATATTATCGTAGATTGGAAAAATTCACAGTTAGTTTTTTGGTTTAGAATAAGATTTTTATTCTATATAAAGTCAATGATATCTCAAAATTCCGAGACTGCTAAAAATATACGACTATATAAGAGATAAAATTCTATTTTTTTATTTCATTTGTTTTGAACAGTAGTTCAATGAAGGAGCACAAAAAAGTGCCTTCGCGCATTTTATGAAAATCTTTCTCCGCAATTTTGGGTTTAATTAAAATGTAAAAAATTTACAAAAAGCGAGGCCTCTACAAACTATGTCAGTAGCTATTTTACACTATTCAATAAGTCAAAATTGTTAATGTATTTCTGTTTCTGAGATCAAAAACGCCAAAATTGGCCATTTTACTTAAAAATCACCGCCGAGATGTAATAGGGCTCTTAACTATTATAACGTTGAACCGTTTAACATTTGCAAACAATGAAATTGAAACCTTGATTAGTCTGCAAAGGCCACCGCAGGGCAACAGCACTCGTCTTCACGAAAAAATCTATGATTGCAGTGCAAAAAATTATCTTGTTAAATCAAGGACACCTAACCATAGTCTACATTTTTTTGTGCGTGTGATATTTCATTCCAGTTATAACGTGACATAAATGTCGTAACCATATATGAGACTATTATTCGTCACAGACAATCATTGTGTTACGACTCCAATGTAGTGTGACCACAAATTAGACTGAAATGGGGAAGTTGCGATTTTTGCAGTATCATCTACAATGCATGCGATGGTAGCCACTGAGTCAACAATTTATCAATAACAGGATTAAATACGCGCAGGCTATACCTACCAACGAGTATTGTAAGAATGACGACTTAAGTACATACATAAAATAACGACTCTTATCCCCTGAGGGTTAGTCGGAGACCAGGCAATGAGGACCGCAAGCGTGATAAATGGTAAACCCCAATATGCTCTATGCTTTTGGATGTATGTGCAGTCTTAAGTCGGTTAATCGCCTTTTACGACACCCAAGGGAAGAGATGGTTTAAAAGAATTACTATTTTAATAATGAGCCGCTGAGTTGTCGGATAGAAGCTCCATCTCCTTATACTCTTTCTATTGTTTAATCTATGTATGAATACCCTTTTTAGTTGGTGGTTGAATTGCTCGCTTCTGATGACGCATACTCTATGAATGTATTTAACTATTTTATTACATTATTGTCCATTTTGATCATTTGGTAGATAAACAATTTTTTTTTTCAAAATGGTATTTACACAAATGTAGACGCGTGGTTACCCTAGTGTTCAGTGCCATATTAATTATCCGACCACCTTATTTCTTGTCCTTATGGCTGACAAGTATTGACCTTACGACAAATCCTTACTCTCATTGTAGTTTAATGTTAAAGCAGGTTTTTTTTGCGGAATTCAATATCGGACATGATACGTTATCGGATGTCAATAGATGCAATATATTATTTATTACCGATAAGCTGTTTAATACATAGCCAAAGTAAATTACTTATTAATTTATAACACGCTTTTACATATTATTTACTAGCTTTCGCTCTAGGTTTTCCCGCGTGAGAATTTCATTTTGTCACAAAAGTCTTTGTCGAGTGCCCTAAAACATTAGACCGGGAATAAAATCCCATTTCTGACTCCTTCGCGTTTCAATTATTATTCTTTTAACTAGCTAAGTAGCTTCACCACTTTCGTATGTCGGGTCTAAAGAATGATAATTTAATTAACAGGTCAAGGACCATAAGACCGCCGGCGGTCGTGAAACATGTGATTTTTAATTGTGTCTGGTTTTACGATCCTCAAGGGGCTAAATGATCTTTTAGTTGATTTTGTTATATTGATAAAGTTTTAAGATGCTACTGACCTAAAAACATCGTTAAGGTCTTATTGTAGAATTCTTTGTTTTTTTTTTATACTTAGCCCGGCAAATGACCAACTCCACCTGATGTTAAGTGGAAATGAAGTCCAGGCGCGAGGACAACTGGTGCAGCGTAAGAGACGTAGCATCAGTCACCCTCACTCTGCCGGCCCACAAAGTGCCTCTTCACGCCTCGTTTGAAGGACCCTATATCATAGGTAGGAGGGAATACGTGTGCTGGTAGACTATTCCATCTTTTGGAGGTGCGACAAAGAAACGAGTCACCAAATTTCTTTGTGCGTGATGGAATATTAGAGACTGTTAATTTTTGACTCCGGAGAGCAGCACGCGTACTCCTATGGAGGAAGGGAGAAGGAGGGATGAGGTCAAAGAGTTCTTCAGAGCACTCGCCATGGTATAAACGGTAAAAGACGCTGAGTGACGTAATATCTCTACGCAATTGCAAAGGCTCGAGAGTTTTAGTGACCTCTGCATTGCCGATAATGCGCACAACGCGGCGCTGCAATCTGTCCAAGGCATCGAGAAGGTACTCTGCGGAGCCGTCCCAAAGGTGAGAGCAATACTCCACGCAAGACCGCACCTGTGTCTTGTATAATAGACACAACTGATCAGGCGTGAAGAATCGCCGCACCTTGTTCAGGACACCAAGTTTACGTGAGGCATTTTTAATCACGGTTTCGATGTAGTCCTTTTGGTTCAGATCGCAGCGGATATCCATACCGAGCATGTTAATACTGCTCTGCAGGCCTAGAGATGTACCCTAAAGAGAGGAAAGGGGAAGAAATGGCGACTTTTTCGCTGTGAACGCGCACACCTGTGTTTTCTTGGCATTGAACTCCACCAGATTATCGGAGCCCCATTTAGAAATGAGGTCCAACACCCGATCGAGCTCAATGAAAAGATTTGCTCGCTTCATTTCGGTGTCTACCCGCCCAGCTGTTGGGTGACCGTTATATCCCCTAAGCACTTTGCTATCATCTGCATAGCAATGAATGTTTCCAAGAGGAAGCATGTCATTGATATGCAGAAGGAACAGCGTGGGGGATAGAACGGAGCCTTGAGGAACACCAGCGGTCACTGACATGAACCGCGAAGCGCATCCATCCAAAAGGACACGGATTCTACGCTCATGCAGGAAGCTAGCAATCCAGGTACAGAACTGAGCGGGCAAACCGTATGCCGGGAGCTTGGAGAGAAGAGGACTGGACATGATTCGATTCTTTTTAAATATATGGGGGGATTCATTTTGCTTGTTAGTAAGTACGAGTTTGGTTTTGCGCAGCAAATAGTTTCGTAGCGATAACTCGTAGTAATACCTACCTCATAATTTATTTGTTTGCCGTAGGTTAAATATTTACAAATAATATTTAACGACATCAAATGGTTATTATAACTATTATTATTATCATAAGGAAACATAACTATTCCTTTTAATGAAAAAACGGGATTTTTACGAAAGAGGGTAGGGTCCGTTTCGTCTGCTCCTAACAGACGAAATTAGCATTAGCTGCAGTTACTCCGTGATCATGGTGCATGCAACTGCGCCGAAATATCGGGGACTCAAAACCAACAACTCAAACATGGTAAAAATCCCGTTTTTTCATAAAAATAATTGTAGTGACCATGAAAATTTAAAACATAATTATTGTATAATATTTTTGCTAATGCTATAAATATCGATAGTCATGCTAACATTTAGCGATGTTCTTTGATTAAAATGAATGTGAAATACAGGCGGACAGACAGATACACTGACATGACGAAACTTTAAGGAAGTGTGGTTTACTTCGTTTGGTTTGCTATACGGAACCATAAAGTTGTCCGCGTAATCTGAGACCTGGCATATCAATAAAATAGTAAAACATAGCAAGATAATTGTTTTGCTACGTAAACGCTGATAATAAATGAATATTAGTCTACGAAAGATAACAAAGTGATCTATTTTATACATCACGTGGCGAGATAATTTCACGATGTTAGGTTCTAATAATATTCATATTATTTTTTTGTAATATAAAGTACAATATTTCATATATGGCCTATTAAGTGTATTGTAATTTCTCAATGTTTTTTTTTTACGTTACTCGTAAGTTTTAGTAGGCTTTTACAAGATAGTGAAACGCTGAAAAATTAAAACATCAGGTGGGAATTTTTTATTGACCTGCTATTAATTTCTCTATTGGAACTGAAAGTAACTTTATATTTATAAGAAAGAAACTTTATATATATAAGAACCCAGCAGAGATTAATAATATTAAGAAAGATCCAGATTGACTTGACTAAATGGTACATTACGTGCGTTATTCATTATTCACAACGCAGTGCTAAATATGTTTGCATAACTACATTATTGTAATTTTTTATACTTAAAAGATTTAAACTATTGGTTTTAATCTTTAATAAAAAATATATTAAATAATTGTATAGATGATGGGTATTTATCTAACAGTGGACGTCTTTCAATGATATTAACTAATAATTTATCAAGGAACAGTAAATAGTTGAAGAATCACACAGAAGGCATTTAATCAATTTGATATTTTTATGCGCTGTAATAGTGAAAAAGCAAAAAGTTCTACGCGTTTTAGCAGCTAATTAATAACCTTAGTTTACACTACTTGCCTAACGTAGGAACATTGAAGAATTATATTTGGTTCTTCTAATGTAAACAACGTAGGTACTCGTTTTAGAAGGTTACCTGTAAACTATTTGTGTGACTCATGCGTCATTTTGTTTTAAATTAATAATAATAATTAATAAACTTTCCTACACTCACACCAATTATCTAGCCCAAGAGAAGCTTCGTTATGAAATTCGTTAAATGGTTACAAGACAACGGATAAACATACATAAAATACATAAATACATACTTATTATAATAGAAAACACCCAGACCCGAGACAATTTAGAAAACAATAATTTCTAAATTGACCCGACCGGGGATCGAACCCAGGACCTCAGAGATGGCGACACCATGAAAACTGGTATACAAACCACTCGACCAAGGAGGTCGTCAAGTCTAAAATAAGTGATAGGTACTTCAATGAATCACTAATGTCACTATGTGTCAAATAATAAACTACCATTTTCTAGAGTTTGAAGTAGGTATACTTAACAAAAACATTAACGAAGAAAAACACATAATAATATTGAAAATTGATTTGTTTATAAAGTTTTATTCTAAATTCAGCTTTATATTATCAGTGTCATACAAAACTTTATTAAGTAGCGTTGAAAACAACATAGTACGAATAAGTTATTCTTATCACAACAGTGTTAACACTAAACAAAAAGGCAGCAGTGTTGCTGTATACACAACAGATAATTCCTCTTCCCAAAACACGTGTTAATAAAAAAAATAAACAAACAAAATAACTAACCACTGAGTGCCGCCGCGTACTCCCTCCATTTTCCACTGCTGCTCATTTTTAAACTCACTTGAATTTAACATTTATGAATTTATGATCTGTGGACGGTTGCGTTTGTCTATTTCACCGAGTAGGAGTGCGTGGCGCGTTTCGGTTCCGTCTCATGCCGGCAGATTATTATTAGTGGGAGCCACGTGTTGCCAGCGTATCGCCGCTAGCGCGAGTGGTTCAGTAAAACGCACTGTAGACAAATAATGCTCCCGTTTTGTTGACAGTTTCAGCTGTCAATGCGGTGTGGCGTCCGTCGCGGCCCGGCGTTGGCATGCCTGTGCATGCCCGCTTGATAAAGCCACGATCATATTTGCTTTATCATTCATTGTTATGCGTTGTTAGACTGATAACGTCACGCGCTCGTCGCTGTTCGAATACACAAGTGATTTCAGGCTTCATTCGTCGCGTGGGTGCGGAGTCGGCACCTTGAAATTGGACAAGTCTGCGTGCGATTGCACGCACCATTTTTAATTTACAAACGAAAAAGTTCGATTTGATTATTTTTTGTTCGATTCTATTTAATTTATTGTATGACGGCTCGCTTTGAAATAATATTACTTAATGGATTTCACAATTCCTAATCATAATGTTATGTACCTATGTACTTACTATTATTATGAAATATTAAAATTACCTAATTTAGTGCAACAACAATAATAGATGGGTCGCTAACATCGATGTCAATCACTTGTCAACATATATTGTTTTTTTTTTGCTCTTAAATAATGGCTTCGTGCGATCAGCACATTTAGCCAGTGTCAAGTTTTTAATAGTAATTATTATTTTCTTTACATTAAGTGGATAATAATGATCGTTTAATGGTAAATGACTTTCCCCCAAACCCCTCGAGACTCAATAAAGCTATGGGACTTTATTGAGGTCTCACACGGACTTCTTGAGAGAATTTGAAAAGTGATGTTGCACTGTTTTGTTTTATTTGCTAACAACTGCACGTTCACGAACACTTAACAGTAAGTAATCCACCATTATTTCACATTAATATTTGACAAAACACAAATAATAGAAAATAAAAGAAAACTGCAGACATGACGCTTTACTTTCCCGCCAAGAAGTCTTCACATATATTGTTTTCTGCTCAGAAATAACTATTGTTCTGAGGTTTTCTGTCAATGTATTTTCTAAGGGCTTACTCTCTTTCTCCGAAACGAAATTTGGGCCGATTTTCGTTTGCTATTTACAGAGCTTTCCATTATTTTTAAAATTTAAAACAATTAAAAAAAAGGAATGGAAACCGCTGTAAATAGCAAAAGAAAATCGGCCGAAATTTCGTTTCGGAGAAAGAGAGTAGGCCCTCTGGTTTCTTTTGTTTCCGATATTTCGTTGGCGTGTTGTTATTCTTAGCGTTTAGTTCCTACAATTAAAACAGTACTATAGTACTGTTGACTATAGATACTACTTGCCCTTATAAGGTCAAGGTAGATAAGATAAGTTATTTAATTAATCTATATAAATTTAACAGTATCGCGATAGTGGTGAAAGTATACTAGGAGTAGTACTCATACTCTTCCCTTAGTTGTCGTAAAAAGCGGCTAACGAACAAAAACTGCATATACGTCCAACAGCATAGAGCGGCGACACGCTCACCACCAGTCACGCTGAGCACGAGTGTAGTCGCTATTTGGTGAAAAGTGGACTATGGTAGAGGACTGCTTTTGTTATCCTCATTGACTAGTGTCTGACTAACCTTTCGGGGATATTAGTCGCGATTATATAATATGTATGTACGTTGTGGCCATAGAATAAGAACGACTCGTACCGAAAACAATGTAAGTATGAAAACTATTTATATTTAAATAATTTATTACTTAATCTATTTTTTTATATCTTATTAATGCCATGAACTTCTCACGTCTCTAACATACTCACCCACCCGACTTACTAAACCATAATGACATTTTAAATTATCTTTATGTACTTAATAAAAAGTTCGATAACTCACGTTGTAATTACGTTTTGACTCATCAGAAAATAATACATTTTTCCATTGATTTTCTCTCCAGCTGCCATACCTACTTTCAAGCGAAAGCCAGTGTCGTTCGTCGGTGATGCCTGTTGAGCGGTACTTTCCGTGCGATTCTTCCAAATAATTTTGAATCATTTAATCGTCTACGAATTGTACATGCGAATACTTCTTGCCTGCCGCCAAAAATTTCATCCCTTATGAGATAAGCCCTTATAGAGATTTTGCTGTCCGAACAATCATAGAATCCTCTCGAGATGTTGTTTTCCGAGATTTAGGTTTTCGAGATACCTACGTTATTAGTAATGTGAAATTTCTTAAAGTGATTGACCGCACAAACTATTTAGATCCCTGTGTTTTACTTTAGTATACAAAGTTTCATCAAAATTGGCCTAATGGTTTTAAAAAATTTCGACTTGGAAGTTTGTATGGAAAACCGCAATGCATAAACCCTCTTAAACTGATCAGTTTAACTGACCGTGAATGTCGAGCGTAACTAAAAACAGCACTGTATTTAATCTAAATAACAGAAGCAACTCAAACTCCGCGCCAAAATGGATAACAGTTGTGCCAATCTAACAACAAAAAAAATACAAAAAATTGAATTTGGAATCATAAACAAATCATCCGTACCCGAAACTTTTTTGACAGAATGTATAAAAATAAAAATGAATCGCCAAATGTGTTGCAAAGCACAAAACTCGGGAAACAGCTCAACCAATTTGACTGATTATTTTTTGTTGTATTTGTAATGGTCAGGATAAGGTTTGTTGAAAGACATTTCTTGGAGATAACATTATATTAACCATTAAGAGGCCTATTACATCTCGACTGTGATTTGTGCGTAAATTGGTTTTGCGTAAAATGGCCAATTTTGGCGTTATGGATCTCAAAAACAAAAATACATTAACAATTACGACTTATTGAATAGTTTAGAATAGCTATTGGAATAGTGCGTAGCGGCCTCGCTTTTTGTAAATTTTGCTTAACTTTTTAATTAAACCCAAAATTGCAGAGAAAGATTTTCATAAAGTACGCGAAGGCACTTTTTTGAGCTCATCGATTGAACTACTGTTCTGAACAAGTGAAATAAAATAATTATAATGTTGTCTCTTATATAGTCGAATAGTGCGTAGCGGCCTCGGAATTTTTAGATATCATTAATTTTATATAGAAAAAAAATCTTATTCTAAACCAAAAAACTTCGAAAATTGCTATAAGTTAACTGTGAATATCCTCCTATCTACGACAATATTATTGAGCAAAATTTATACCAGAGTAATTGTTACTTCATGAGGAATAAAGATTTTATAATGAATTCATTATCCTATTTCGATAAAAACGATAAATACAACTGCAAAATTACTACAAAATGCGATGCGCCGGCCGTCCGAATTCAACTTATGCTCACAGAATGGAGATTTGTAATATTATGCACAAATTTATTATCTTATTTCGATAAAAACGATAAATACAACTGCAAAATCACTACAAAATGCGAAAATGGGCATTTTACGCAAAAATCACATTCGAAATGTAATAGGCCTCTTAATTCGAATGTCAATGTCGTTATTTTTATATAAATTTCTTGCTTTTGGTCTCCACAGCTAAAAGACGGTCTGAATGGGTGGGCAAAAATATGGGGACGATTCAAAAGAACCGTTCAAAAGTTTATTCGAATTAAAGATTTTCGACTTTGCCTTTAACTCTGACTTTAAAATAGTAGAATCAAAGCGTGTGATAAACGACAAGCGCTTTCACTTTTGTGTAAGAAAAAAAACACTGATTTTAACATTAGGGCCAAGGGTTAATTTTAAAGAACAAACCCCAAGAGAGTTTATAAGTAAAGTTACTAAATTAAAAGTTAGAAGTAACCGACTCGGCAAACTGGGAAGAAACTAAGTACAAGCAAGTATAACACTGTTTTTTATGTGCAAAAAGTTGAAAATAATTTATTACCCCGACTAGGTTACCTTTCTTACGCAGTTTTAAGGAGTAGCTTTCTATAATTAAATCGCTGTAGTCAGTTTTACGACAACATTATAGAAACTTTTTTGTTTTATGTTTTCATAATTGAATAATGTTATACCTACGATGTCGGAGTTGAATTAAAAAATTTCATCGAATATATTTTAAAAGGGAGCAACTTCTTTAGGAAAACTTTCTCTTTAAAAAATGAAGTAAGTACCTGCCTGAATCATGCAGAAGATCTTTTTAGGGTTCCGTAACAAATTAGTAAACTAATCTAGCGGCCCACCAGCGACGTCCGTGGAGTCCTGTGACGAATTTCCTAAAATTTTCTTCATTCAAACCTTTGCGTGTTGAACCAAATACGTATTGACGTAATACACGTTGGACGAAATGCCTTTTAGACGAAAAACCTGTTGGACGAAATGCTTGTTGGACAAGATGTATATTGGACCAAATACGTGTTGGACAAATAGATGTTGGACGAAATGCGTGTTGGACTATATACGAGTCGGACAAAATGAGCGTTGAAATACCATTTGGACGAACTGCGTATTGGACCTACGGCTAACAAATCGTCCTGACAATTACAAGCAACAAATAAAGAATTAGCTAAATAGGTGCAGCATTTTTGAAGTGATGCGCGAACATAATTTGTGGCAATTTTTGATAGTATTCCATGACTGAACATCAAAAGTCCGGACTGGAGGCTTGCCAATGGGCGATGGAGCGCAGCATATTAGGGTAAAGAGGACTAATAGAATCCGAAACACAAGTCTGCGCTCCAAAACCAAAATAATAGGTGTTGGAGCTGCGACCGCTAGTCTTAGGTGGAACTGGGCAGGCCACGTCAGACGCATGAGTCCGTACAGATGGGCGAAGATCGCTACTGATTGGGTTCCATGTGACGGACACCGTAATAATAGAATAGAATAGAATAGAAAGACATTTATTAACGAACACGCACTTACAAGATAAATATACAAAATTAAAATAACGGAGGCAATGTACAGAAAAAAATGAAAACAATAAGAAGATGAATAACAAAAACTAGAGAAAAATAAAATGATGAGTGCGTGACGTAATTCGGCCCTTTTAAAAAAAAAACACTTCATTTTAGTTTTCTCTTGTTTTTGTTTCTAGAATAAATGTCTTTCTATTATATTTTATTTTTTCTTTATATCTTAGCATAACACACAGAACACAGAAGCGCTGTTATTCTGACAGGGCCTGAATGATTTGGAGTGAAGTGACAAAACTAAAAAATTAAAAATAAGAAGGTCACGGAAGCGTAACAGACCAAGGCGGAGCAGAGGTGGAATAATGGACTCGGAAATTTCTTACCAGGGTGGTCTGAGGTGGTCTGGGATAGGGACGAATAGAAACGTAGAGAGTGGGCCTTTGCCCAGCAGTGGGACAAAATGTAAACTACAAAAAAGGATAGCATCTTAACCCGCCGTCGGTCGCGATAATTTTTGTATCATCATCAGTCGCATGGGGTCTTTGAAAGCCCTATATAAGATAGCATTTTTTTCAAATCTTTACTATGTACGTAATTATATTTTGTTTATAGATTTTAAAGGTGTTAGGACATAGTATTAATAAAAGTCGTAGTTTTTTAATAATCAGTTTTATTTGGAAAACATTTTAGACTTCAAAAATATATTTGGTATTTGGCTTAGTTTTGGCAACTTTTACAAAAAATTACAAAAATTACAAAAACTTAATAATTTTCTTCTAAATTATCTTAATTATTAAAAATTATAAACGTATTTTGTCATCGCAATGGATAGAAAAGAGAAAATAACGAAAGAATAAAAAGAAATCACTCTTCATTTTGGTCATAATTTGGCCCGAGCGCAAAACAAACGTCTATTCCACTCAAGCGCTGCGCGCTAACTGACGCCCGCTGGCTGTGTTGCGTACTTCAGTATATTTTAGGAAGCTACTAAAAGGTTCAAATTGGTACCTTTACGAATAAAAAAGTTACAGCAATTTTTCTATACCTCAGGCTTTTAAAGACCCCATGCGACCGATCGAGGGGTTAAATAAGAATGGATGAATATTTCACTCTCTCTGCAAGCACCAGATTACTGGGCTCAGGCCAAAGGTAGATAACTGAGGCAAAAGGTACCTGTCGTTGTCGAAAGAAGGCACAGGCCTACAAGCTTTCTCAGAAACGAAATTTAGGCTGATTTTCGTTAGCTATTTATATAGCGCTTTCAATAAATTTGAAAATTCACACAATTTTCTAAAAATTAATAATTGAAATATCTTTATTATTGAAATTTTGCATTCACAATACTATATAGATATAGGATAAAATGTTTACTGGAAAAAAATCAACCAGTCTCAGGAAGCCCGAAAGGGATTCGAACCCACGACCTTTGGATTGCCGGTCCACTGCTCTAACCGCTCGTGACCCCAGAAGACTGGCTGAATTTTTCCTAGTAGTTTGATTTACGCTGCAAGCCAGCGGTATTACGTCACTGTAAGTCACGTAAGTCAGAGTCGAAAGAAATACTATTGCAAGTATATAAAGACGTAATTGCTTTTAAATATCTTTATTATTGAAATTTTGCATTCACAATGCTATATAGATATAGGATAAAATGTTTACTATAAAAAATTCAACCAGCCTCAGGAAGCTCGAATGGGATTCGAACCCACGACCTTTGGATTGCCGGTCCACTGCTCTAACCGCCCGAGACCCCAGAAGACTCGCTGAATTTTTCCTAGTAGTTTGATTTACGCTGCAAGCCAGCGGTACTACGTCACTGTGAAGTCTACCCTCATGAACTGAAGTCGAATCCCACTCGAGCTTCCTGAGACTGGTTGATTTTTTTCTAGTAAACATTTTATCCTAATAATCTAAATGCCAAACCTATTTTGTATGAACAAAGTTTCGGAAGGAATGGAAACCGCTAAGTAGTATAAATAGCAAAGACGGAGAAAGCGAGTAACCCTCAGTTGTTTAAATCCATCAACCCTCACTGTCCAGGCTGGTGGGTTATGGTCCGATCTTCCCAAGTGCTTATTTTATGTGGGTAGGCGTAAGCCCAGCTGTGGGACGTTTATAGGCTGACGACGTTTTTTTCACCATATACTCGTATTATATCAGGGTTTATCAGGTAGTGATAACCCTTTTTGTATCTTAATAATGAACTACATTCTACGCTTATTTTGACGTGACAACGTCTTAAATTAGGTTGCGGCTGGGAGTCACTTATGAAAAAGTGTAACGCTCGGTAACGTTACGATGAGTCACCGAACGAGAGAGAGGCCCGCCGAATGCCTTGCGTCTCTCTCCCACTCAACTATGTTTTAAATATAATTCTTTGTTTAAATAAATGTTTTAAATTGTTACTATTATTTCATCCTTCTTCCTACTATACGAATGAATATTCACATTAAAATTATTTTACCACTCAAAGTCGTTGTCACGTAAAACTTTCGCCCGTATACCGACTTTACAGGCAACCAATTTTTTTTACCTTATTAATATATAACATCATAACGTCAAGTGTAAGCAGAAAAAAATATACTTTAGATATTTTAATGTAGGTACTCTACGGTCTGTCAGGTACTCCAATATTGTTATGCCAATGACTTTGATGACCGACATAGATTTGTTGTGATCGCGAATAACTTTAACTATCCTTTTCGCGTAACGGTGAAAGAATATTAAAATCCCCTTTCTCCCCCTTGGGTGTCGTAAAAGGCGAATAACGGACAAAAGACTGCACATACATTCAACAGCGATGATGGGCTCACCACCTGACTCGCTGAGCACATGTGCAGTCGCTGTTTGGTGAAAAGTGGACTATGGCAGAGGACTGCTTTTGCTGTCCTCGTTGCCTAGTCTCTGACTAACCCTTCGGGGATAACAGTCGTAATTATATGTATTTTGTATGCGAAAGACTTTCTGAATCTTTACATTGCTTTGTTCCATATTTCCTTTTACACAATACACTAAGTACATCTATGCTAATCGCCATAGGCATTTGCAATGAACATAAACACCACGCGTGTTATGTTTTAGTATGGATTTCAATTGCTTTGAGATTGTTAATTAAAAAATTATTACTTTATCATTTAATGCGCGCTTTTTAAAATTACCGTACAATATACTTCGCAAGGTTATTAATAATGTCACCTCGCAGTGTAACATAACAGTAACTTTAAAAAGTTCAAGAGCAAGAGCACATGAGTAAAGAAACGGAACAGAGACAAAGCTTCTACAACCGCGCCGTCGCGAATCAACTACTACAAGCATACGGCGCATGTGTGCGTGTCCACTAGCCGCTGCGTCGCGTATCGCCGTCACTGGATAAAACCGGTTTACCACAACACCTACGCTCGCTCGGCCAGTGGACAAATGGAGAGACCGCGACACGGCGCGTTGTATGAAGCTTTGTCTCTGTTCTGTTTCTTTACTAATGTGGCAAGAGTGAGGAGCTCGATTACGTAGCGGCTTACGCGTTCGGCTTGCAATCGTGCCAGTTAGGCAACTTTCGCAATACCAGGTCATTGGATGGGTGACCAAATTAAAAACATCTCGAGCTTCTCCGTGCTTCAGCAGGAAGTGCCTTTGAATTATCAAAACATATAATAAACCGAGTCGCGTAGCGGTGAAAGAATACTACCACCCCTTCTCTTCCCTTGAGTGTCGTAAAAAGCGCCTAACGGACTAAAGACTGCACATACATCCAACAGTATAGAGCGGCGATGGGCTCACCACCTGTCACGCTGAGCACATGTGCAGTCGCTATTTGGTGAAAAGTGGACTATGGCAGAGGACTGCTCTTGCGGTCCTCATTGCCTAGTCTCTAACTAACCCTTCGGGGATAATAGTCGTGATATGTATGTATGTATTTATGCCTATCCATTCAGGACGTCTTTAGTGGGAGAAACTCCACAGCTTTATTCGTATAAAGCTGCCGTATCACCAGACAATAGAAATTCAATTGTTATCAACCTGTGGAAGTGTTCGTGACAGACAAGGGGATAAAGAAGTTACGACATTTACAAAAGAATTACGTCATTATCAAATCATACAATGAACATGCACAATTACATCTAAGCATGGATGTAATGTACCTATAAAAAATATAAAAGTAAAGTACATACATATACAGGGTGTTACAAGAATACTCGTAAAGCCGAAAGGGGGTTAAACGGTGCCTTATAACAAGTCCATTTACAATATTTGGAACAGTACTATCACTGTATGACTTACTGCCAAAAAAATAAACCATTATTTTTTTCATTGATTTGCAAACCCTATTTCAGTAAAATTAAAGAGTAAACTACGCAGAATGTTTATGTCCCCTGTAGGTGTTTATGTTACATTTTACCTAATTCGTAAAACAATAAAGAGACATACTAACAAAATGTACAGAATTCGATTAGATAGATACAAATATTACAAGTCGAGTTTTGGAATATTTTAAAAGACCTAACCTAACGAAGAAACCTAAACTAACAATTCTTACTTTTTCGTAATGAACGTCAAATTTACAGGAACGGGCCAAAGTGAACTCCGCCTTGCTCAATGCACAACCTCGCTCGTCGGGATATGGCTTGTGTGGCATTTCGCACCATCGTCGGTGTTATTGACGCGAACACCGATCTTACACGGTGCTCCATCTCGAAAACCGTTGGGCAATCGGAAAAATAGAATATGTCCTTAACTTAATAACCCCATAAGAAGAAGTCCAAGGTTGTGAGGTCCGGAGTACGAGCGGGCTATAGCACCGGACCCCCACGGCCGATCCATCTTCGCGGAAAGCCAACGTTGAGATACTCTCGCACGTTACGAGCAAAATGAGCTGGAGCTCATCGTGCTGAAACACTATGTTCCTTTGGTTGTCAAAGTAATCCCAATCGGCCACAGGAAAGTCGTCAATCGTCTCTTCGAACTCCGTTTGTAAAAACGTTTGGTAGTTGCATTACATGCCCATCATAAATGCCAGCCCACACATTCAGCTACCACTGGTGTTGGAATCTGCCCTGCAGTGAAGCGTGTGGATTCTCGCGAACCCAAACGTGATCGTTATGCACATTTGAAAGTCCGTCCGTCCGTCCAAATAACATAGTTACGAAATTAGGGTTCTCCTCTAACTGCCTGAGGTACCACTCGCAGAAGTTCCTCCCGGGTGTAAGATCGGGGTGTGTCAGCTCCTGTGTACGGCGATAGTGATAATGGTGATGGTTGTCGTCACGAAGAATTAGCTGGTACGAAGGTAGCCGTCGCTGTTCAGCGGGTGGACTTCCATCGATAAATCGTTGCCGATACAGTTCGCGAGCGCGGTTTAAATTGCTATCTTCATGGCCTACGCATAACATCATATCGTAATACTCTGAGTTAGAAAATATCGTCATTTTGTAAAAAAGTATGGAAAAAACACGAAACAATTGTAGAACATCGATATCATCGTTATGAAGATTCGAAATGGACAACATAGGTATAACTTTTTCCGTCTTGACGTTTTTCGAAGCGAGTACTCAGGCATAATGATATCATAGTATTGAACCTTTGTGGATGAAAAACTAAAGTAAAGAATCTTAAAAATAAAGTTGACAACTTAGATTAAAACAAAAAGGGAAGATACGGCATGCTCCTACTTGTAGTCAATCAAAAATAGTCTTGCTCAAATACATATGCAAAGACTCACACACGCACACCTATAAATTGAAAATCGAGCGAGCGAGACAGAGCGGTAAGTTTCAACGTCAGCGCGAGGGAGTCAGCGATTAGCGCGTTGACGTCTCGGTCGCTTGGCAACAGACGAGTACGTACGACCGATTCCGACGTCACTGCGGCGGAATAGCGTCTTTCTCTTTTTCACACAGCAGAATGTCGGTAATAGTACCTGTTCGCTCGGCAAATTGCGACTGAAGTGAAAGTGCCTTTAGGCCTAATTTTAGCGGCTTACTCACGAGACGCTTATGCCGTATCTTCCCTTTTTGTTTTAATCTAAGGTTGACAATTATTAAAATAAAATTGGTATGTAAACTATATTGGTATGAGCAAAAACAATTTGCTAAGTGGGTAGGCCTCTCTGTTAAATAATCTATGCTAACTCCGGTTCCCTGACATGACAGCTTACAGGGTTGACGAAATTTTTGGCTTTGATAATTTATTATATTTTTACAGGGTATTTTGATATAATTACAACTTTTATCCCCGAAGGGTTGGTCAGAGACTAGGCAATGATAACCACAAAAGCAGTCCTCTACCATAATTCACTTTTTTCCTAATAGCGACTGCACACGTGCTCAGCGTGACAGGTGGTGAGCCCATCGCCGCTCTATGCTGTCGGATGTATGTTCAGTCTTTAGTCCGTTAGTCACCTTTTACGACACCTAACGGAAGAGAGGGGGTGGTAGTATTTTATCCACCGCTTTGCGACACTGTAAAATAAAGTTAATCTAAAAAAGTCAAAGTACTTGGGCACGCATTAGAACTATGCAGTGTGTCAACGCAAGAAAAGTCGCGGGCACAGTTATATGCAATATGTATGTATTTGCGAGTTTATCTGTATAAAGGGTAAGATAAATAAACTCGATATAGGTACGACGTCAAATAGAAGCACTTCCGGCAAACTTAATGATTTTCCTGGTCAACATAGACCAACTCATAATACATATATCATAGTGAATCATAGATTATGTAAGTTAATAAGCGCTAGGGTGGTTAACCGCCAACCGTCAGGGTCGTTTAAACCACCTCTGTAGTCTAATGGCTACATCATCGGTCTCGGACCGAGAGGTTCTGAGTTTGATTCCGAGCCGGGACATATTGTACGCGGGATGGTTGGTGATTTTGTTTATTTCTTTAAGGCTGCCATAGCATGACATTAAGTTAGGAGCTTTGTGTTCCGACAGATAGATATCCAGTTATTCAGTGGTCGATGATACTGGGCATTTCTGGGGTGAAGTTCGATTCTACCTTTGACCTTACACGTAACATCACTTACTCCGTTAACCCACATATTTATGCCCAAGGGGTCGAGAACGACCCTCCAAACAGATGCCGTCTTCATTTTTTTTAGGAAACCAATTATCGAAATTCAATTATGAAACTAGATCATACAAAGTGAATAACAGCACAATCGATTAGTATTTATTGTTCCACTACTAAAAAAATGTGCATCAATTTATGGGTTAAAGTTTTGATTTGTTCTGGTGTGGTGATTTTTAGGTTTGCGCGGACAACAATGTTAGTTTTAAGTGTTGTTCTTTTAGGTATTTATAAGATAGATCGATTATTGCTTTATGATAAGTAATAATACAATTTTAGATGGACTTTTAATTAGATGGCTAAATCAAAGTAATTACTTGGATGGGTCAATAATGACCCCCTAGGCACATCTGTTCCAAAAATTGCTTAGAGAGATGGGTGGATTAAAACAGTACTGATACAGATAAGGTCTATTTTATTTTTAACATTCAGCTATACAGGGTTAAAAGTTAAGGCGACCTATATCTCTAAGGGGATGTAGTTTCCATAATTTCTGACTGGTTTAACTATGAAACACCGTACCCCAAACTTAACCGTTCTCAAGTTAAGGTACTTTTAAGTTTTTTTCTAAAAACTGCCGTTTTTTTTGTCTATTGTCCTCTTTTTTGTGTTTTGTGCCCCTAACTTATTTAGTTTTGATATTTTTGTGTAGAAGATTAGTTGCTTAATTATTCTGAACACTATAATTGCAAGTAGTTGTACCAACTGAGTCGTAGTAGACGATGAACAGTATAAAAATAAATAAATTCGGAAAAAATGTTATTTCTTTCTTCGATATTAAAAAAAAGTCTGTGACAGTTGTGCTGCAGTTAATCTTTAAAATATATTTACGGTTCTTTAGCTTTCTATCAAGGTATAACAAGCTAGGGTACTATCAGGATTCTCGGAAAAACTTTGATGAAAGACTCCCAGGTAGTAATCAAAATAACAGTATTACAGTAAAATAACAGTACGTTAAGTTACTCGCTGCGTGTATTGTCCTTTAATGAATTGTGGTGCGTGCGAGCGGGAAATTATACGATGTACGCAGGTGCGAGCGAGACAAGTAACATTTTGTTGTTATTGTGTTTGGTTAGTCTGCTTACGCGATTTGTCTATTGTTCTACCGGTAGTAGATGCGATACTTTGTGCTCTTCGGTTTTTACTCGACTTGGCTTGTTTTTCTGGACTGTATCTTCCTATTTGTAACTCTGCTTGTTAACCGGATTTTGACTTGTGCTTCTGTTGAAAATGACTAAGTTCACGAACGAGAAATATGCTGATATTTTAATTTGTTACGGGCATTGCAATTGTGCATCCTTACGAGCTCGTGATGAATACATAGCACGGCCGGCCGCCGAGTACCAGATGTTATATTGTCTTCGTCGGAGTTTACGGACGACTTAGAGACTGGCTCTGTTTCAAGGCAACGAACAGACCTGCGCAGACCACTTATTAATGATGATGATGATGAAGAGCAAGACCATGACATAGTTCGACGGTTTCGACTAGATCAGACTACCTCAACCAATATTGACCAGGAACATGGATTCTCACAATGAAAAGTGTGGAGTACTGTGCATACTGCCGGTCACTACCCTTATCACTACACGCCGGTATATGTCATCGAAGAGGCAGATCCTGTGAGGAGATTCATGCTCCTATTGGAAGATCTTTCATTTTTTTGAGACATCTTGTTGACAGATAAGTCCAAATTCGATAAAGATGGGATAACAAACTATAATATCATATTTTGATTACTACCTTGGAGTCTTTCATCAAAGTTTTTCCGAGAATCCTGAAGTTATACCCTACCCTAGCTTGTGATACCTTGATAGGAAGCTAAGAAACCGTAGATATTTAAAGATTACCTGCAGCACAACTGTCATAAACCCATTTTAATATCAAAGAAAGAAATAACATTTTTTCCGAATTTATTTATTTTTTATTCTGTTCATCGTCTACTACGACTCAGTTGATACAACTACTTGCAATTATAGTATTCAGAATAATTAAGCAACTAATTTACTACACAAAAATACCTAAACTAAATAAGTTTATTGGCACAAAATACAAAAAAAGAGAACAATAAACAAAAAAAACGGCATTTTTTATAATAAAATTCAAAGTACCATAATTTGAGAACGGTTAAGTTTAGGGTACAGTGTTTCGTAGTCAAATTAGTCAGAAATGATGAAAACTACATCCCCTTAAGGGATATAGGTCGACTTAACCTTTGGCCCTAACATAACATTTGTCATGAAAATAGAGATTGCATCACAGACGTATATTATTATACGTCTGTGGATTGCATAAATATTTTGATGGTTTTGTTTTGTCACAATTCGTATCTTCGCCTAACCTGACCAGTCAAAATGTTATGGTCTACTGCATGTCTCTTCACACTGAAAGAGACACTTGTAGCTACGAGAAGCTGTGGTTTTGTTGAAGCTGTGGTCAAACTTGTGCCATAGTGAACAATACGAGGCGAAACTTCAGATTATCTCAACGGTATCTCCAACCAAAACAACAGATATACCATTTCTTTCCTCTCATTGCAATACGGTATACCCCTATATTAGTATCTAAGCATAATTCATTAACGCCACCTTTATATTAATCCTACTAATATTATAAACGCGAAAGTTTGTATGTATGGATGATGTTTGTTTGTTACTCTTTCACGTAAAAACTACTGAATGGATTTGGATGAAATTCGGCATACAGGTAGTTTATAACCTGGATTAACACTTAGATACTTTTTATCCCGATATTCCCACGGGAACGGGAACCACGCGGGTGAAACCGCGAGCGGCCGTTAGTTATATATATTTAAAGATAACTTGAAGTTGGTACGTATTATCAATATCTATGTTTCGTTGCAACAGAATATATCGATGGCTCCTAAGTAAATTATCGTATGTGCAAAAAGCTAACTTTACACCAGAGCATTTTAAAGATATTTTCATTTAAAATTACTTTAATTTTAGTGCTATAACTTTGAAATTTACGTATTGTGTACATAACGAATGGTACCTCAGTATGGTTCGAGAAGGAAATCTGTAATTTTTTTAGTTTTCGAAATATTGTTGTTACAATTATTTACATCGGTAATTGAATATTATAAAATCATAAGCGGCACTTACGATAGCTTACGTTGAATTGTGATTGGAAATTATCGTATGTTTGTCATACGATTGTTTACGTTGATATACTGTAACTCTGTTTACACGCAAGTGGCACATACCATTTTGCAGAATAAATTGTTTAAATGTGTCTATATTTTCAAGTATTTCTACTTTACTTGGTCTAGTAACACAAAACTTACCAAATCAATAATATAATTAAATAAAAAAAAATAAACTAAAATACTATAGCCTGACCACAACCGCTGTACCGCGCCTTAGGTATGCGCGGGCTGTGGGGGGAGTGGGAAGTAAAGAGCATGAACTCACATGAGATTCGTAGTGTCAGACAGATCTTACGATATCGAAGCACAGTTTATTGAAGCTTTATATTTACGAGTATAATTACATCCAATCCGTTTTTGTCCAGTATGATTTTTAGATAAGTACAACTAAAGAACCAATATAAATGAAATAAATCTTTAATTCTTGGAAATATATAATATAAACTTTCTTTGTTTGCTTTTCTTTTCTTAATATATTCGGCCACTTTAAAAATGACAGTTTTGATTATCTCGAGATAATACACGACCCATTTTTAGATATTTTATCTCATGTGCGTCTGACACACTAGTTGCCGCCGTGAGCGATGACGGCAGAATGACAAAATAGAGCAACTGTTTCGCCCCCCCGCCTCGCCGCTCGCATACCCAAGGCGCGGTACAGCGGTAGCGGTCAGACTATAACTACTAACTATTTTTGATAAACTTAATGAAGTTTTATTAAATTAAATATTGATTTATCTAATGGTAAAAAAAGGTACGAAATGTTTTTTATTATCATCATCATCATCATCATCAGCCAGAAGACGTCCACATATTACACAATTCTATGACCACGGCTTATATTTCGGTTCGACGCGATTCTGTTTCGGCGTGCAGTGGTACTGGGGGTAGCAATGCGCATTTGTCTGGCACAGACTATAATAGCTCGTTAGATTAGTTATTAAGTCTTAACTATAAGTTAGTTAACTGTTTTTTTATTATTATTATTAGTATTGCCGTCAAGAAGTGCCTGTAAAGGTTTACATTGAATAAATAATTTGACTTTAATTTGACTTTGACTTTGACTTTGACTGCTGGACAAAGGCCTCCCCCAAGGATCTCCACCACGACCGGTCCTGTGCTGCTTGCATCCAACGGCTACTAGAGACCTTCACCAGATCGTCGGACCACCTTGTTGGAGGCCTGCCCACACTGCGTCTTCCGGTGCGCGGTCGCCACTCAAGAGCCGTATTTATATTTATATTTAATTAATGAACATTTAAAAAGATATTAAGCCAATTTATTATTAATAGCAATAAAAAAATAAATTTAGGAGAATAATTCACTAGCCTAATTTTTATAATTGAGTGTTACAAAAATTATCAAAGAAGTTTAAAGAATATTACAAAATCTTAAAGTACTAGCATACTAAATAACTAATTTTGTACATACCTACATAATAATGGTATGCATTTTAATAAGAAATCAACAATAGGAACAACAGGTAAGTTAGTATATTAATTTAACCTAATAAAGAAATGAAATGAACAAAACTAGCTTAAGTTATACAGTCTTTTTTTATAGAGATTGCGTTGATTAACACTTAAAGCGTCAGGGCAGACACCGGTAACCGACAAAGAATTAAACTTTATTGTGTCTGGTTGTGTGGCAGTTAATGTGTTAACAAACAAACATACCAAATCACGACCGCTTCCCGTAGGGGTAGGCAGAGATGACAGCTTTCCATTTGCTACGATCCTGAGAAACATCCTTTGCTTCACTTACTCTCATAACGTTCTTCATACATGCTCGTCGGTTTAGGGTACTCTTGACCTGACCTTTAACGAGAACGGTACCGTTGAGGTCTTCCCCTTCCAACTATCCCTTTCTCTTTCGCCTCATGCACCTTATTTGTAATTAATATTTATCCATCCTCTCTTCATAACCTTCTTACTGACTTTCATGTTTCTTCTCCCACACCCAATTTCACTTCCGTACATATTATTGTCGGCACTAAGACTCCTCCATGCACAGCCAGTCATTTTTTTTGTCGACACTGTCCGGCTGCTCTTAAAGGCGTTAAGTGCCCCATTCACTATATTCCCAGCATTTACTCACTTTTCAATATCTTTACCGTGCTTTACATGCCTAGTAAACATCGTGCCCAAGTACACAAACTCTTTCATTTGCTAAACTTTTCCTTCTTTAACCAAAATCACACTCTGTCATACACTCGTCTCTATCAAGCACCATAACTTTCGTCTTACTTACATTCCTTTTCATTCCTTTACTCATTTTAATTCATTCATTTTACTTTTACAGATCTTTGCATACTAGTTACCATCTCCTGTAAGTCCATCGCTGACAATGCAAGTAGTACCTGATCATCTGCATAGAGAAGACATTAGACGAGTAACTCATTCATTCTTAATCCACATTCATCATCATTCAGATTTTTTAAATATCTGTCCATGTAACAGCCACGGGTCGGCGACGATACACATCTCTGTTTAACACCCATTTTGATGCACTCGGCTTTTCGAACCACTCAGTGTACGATCAGTGGAATATAAGATGATTACTGTGATTACTTCGATAATCAGTGCCTAAAACACCTCTCTTTATCAGATCAATTTCCTTATAATATTACCTTTGTCTTCTCTAATCTTTATAGTTTCTGATCTGGGAGATACAGTGTCAATGGAAAAGGTCAACGGTGTATTAGCTTGCGTGTTGAATAGCCGGAATAATCCGACTGATAATCATGATTTAAGATACCTACCAACAAAGTACGGGTAAAAATCATTTATGCAGTCCATAAATGATTTTTGGTCGTACATAATTAAGTAAAGTAAGGTAGAATTAGTGCATTGTCACGGAACCCTAAATGTATAAATACTTATGATTGAGACTAAATTGTTTCTTTTATTTTCCTGTAAGTTTTAAGTTCAAGTGTTACATTTGAAATTAAACATTGTGAAAAGTCGACAATGAGTGGTGGTGTTTCGGTAAAACTGTTTCCTAGAAGTTCAGAAAGGCCTGAATTTTTTACTAAATTAGTTCCAGGAGTTCCAGTAGTGGCGATACTCAAATAAAAAAATGAATCTTAAGATATCACTTTTTCCCGTAATTGCAAGCTAAACTAAGTGTATTACTTTGTAGATACAATAGACCATTTCGCATGGTATATAATTGTATGCGTTAAATCCAATATTAGACACATTGTAACGTAACGTTGGCAACGTAATTAATCGTAAGTGGTACAAGCGTTTAAATGTAGAAGTTTCTTAACGACGCAGAAAATCGTAAAAGTTATATACGATATATTTTTAATACAATTAACAACGTACACAATCGTATCTATCACATACCATAGTCTTATGTAAATATATAGCAAAAGCAGGATAAAGCGTCAATCATATTCAAATTAAAGTAAACTATTAAAATTACATACTTATCAACCTGTTTTCTATGTCATTTTCAATTATAGCATACAGGTTTTCTTCTGGGGATAATAATTCACACGTCAACTTCTTTCTGTGTCGAACTACATGCCTTTTCAATTTTTTTTGTGCGAGTAAGTATTGCCTCGAGTAGTTTTATCTATTATAATCACTCACTATTAAAAACTTATAAAGTAATACCAACAAAACCAAAAAAATCTCAACAAAATTAAAACGAACGGACGCGCGCGCCCTGCCTGCGTATATCCTCGCAACAGTCAGATACAAAAATTTACACGACATGAATATAATTATATATACTTACCCTTATTTACATTAAAAAAATATTGATTTTAAGATTTTTTACGTTTTGTTTTTGGAATTGATAGCAACTAATTACTTAGTTTTAAATAGCTTAAAACGTGAAAATGGCCAAAATGTGAGATAGGTACAATAATAATAATAAAAATAATAAAATATATATTAATTGCACACAAGAACATACACAGAAAAAAACATTTTTACAGAGATAAAGTACAAAACAAGCGGCCTTATTGCTAACAAGCAATCTCTTCCAGGCAACCTTCGGATAAAATATAAAAAGAAAGAATAATAAAATGGGTGCAAGAATCAGGAAATAAGACAATAGGAATATAAGATGTGTTGTTTAAAAACTAGATAGACAAGATAAGACATAATAATTAAATAAATGAGATAGAATAGATCATGCAATATTATATAATAGAAAATAAATAAAGCTATGAGGATATACTTAAGAAATGACACTGGACCTGAACCCTTGAACGAATTCAACGTGTGAGCACACCTGATGCTTTTTGATGATGGTAGTGCATTCCAAAGCCGGACAGTATGCATAGAAAGGGAGTAGGATAGGAAATCTGTGGAATGAAGAGGAATTATAAGAGCAAGCCGAAGCCAGTTAAGCTAAGCTCGATAACTCTAAACATGGTCGTATTTCCTTAAATTAAAAATAAACCGAATGCATAGATTCTGCAGACGCTCCAGCTTATTAAGAAGTTCCTCCGAATGATCAGCGTAGCTTACATCAGCATAATCGAGGATGGATAGTAGGAGAGTTTGCGCCAAAGTGATTTTGGTGCTAGTCGGCAAAAAGTTTCGAAGAGGATTAAGAGAATTGTAAGCACCAAAATCCTTTTTTTGAACAGCCTCAACCTGGGGACGCCAAGTAAGGCACTGATCAAAAACAATCTCTAAGTTTTTGATCAAAAACAATCCCTAAACATACAATTATTTACGTAGGAGCCATCGATATTTGTACTATTTAAATCTAATTGAGTCCGTAATAGTTGGACAATACTTGCTTGCGAGAGCTACCGTCGAAATCTGATCTATCTCTGATGTCAAGATCCTTAATAATGAAGTATGGTTTAGCTTAGACATACATTGGGGCGGCAAAACTACAGCTTCACGCACTGGTAGCAACAAATGTTCCTGTCAGTGAGGTGAGACATGCAGTAGACCACCCACGTCATTAGACTGGCCAGGTTAGGTGACGATTGTGCAGAAACAAAATCTTGTAATTTTGTAAAAAATGCAATGTCAATTATGCCATGATGACTTGAGCTTTACATTAATAGTTTTTTTTAAAGAAAATAGCCTCTATTACTCCTAGCACTGTTTTATTTTACCCAAGTACCCCGAGCAATCTTTGGACCAGATGTGCCCAGGTGGTCGTTTACGACCCACTGAAAAAAAAGTGGCTGTGACATACGGACGGACAGACAGACAGACATGATGAATCCATAAGGGTTCCGGTTTTTGCCATTTGGCTACGGAACCCTAAAAAGACTTTCAGTTGTGTAAAAAAATTTAAAGTATTTTTTCTGAAGTAGCAATGATAAAAGGTTGACAAATTCAAAAAAATATAAAAATCGGAGTTGCAAATAGTTGTGTGCATTTATGGGTTAAGAAATATAAAGTACAATATTAGTTTAACCGTGTCGCATAGCGGTACCACCCCTTGTCTTCCCTTGGGTGTCGTAAAAGGCGACTAACGGACTAATGACTGCACATACATCAAACAGCATAGAGCGGCGATGGGCTCACCACCTGTCACGCGGAGCACATGTGCAGTCGCTATTTGGTGAAAAGTGGACTATGGTAGGGGACTGCTTTTGCTGTCTTCATTGCCTAGTCTCTGCTGACTTACCCTTCGGGGATAATAGTCGTTATTATGTGTATTATGTATGTATGTAGTTTAAGCCATAAATAACATAATTATCGTAGTTATTATTGCGCAGGGAGCTGTCTGGTGGCAGTTTATAACTAAAATAATACTTCCAACTCATCTCTTCCCTTTGTGTTGTAAAAAGCGACTAACGTACTGAAGACTGCACATACTTGCAACAGCATAAAACCTTGATGCTGAGCTCACTACCTACCCATCACGCTAATCGTTATTTGGTGAAACGTAGACTGTAGAACGGAAAACATGAACCGTGTGAAAAAGCAAGGATGTAATTTTCAGGATCTAGTCCTATGTACTAAGAGGATGTTATCCAACGACGCAAAAAACAAATTGTTGGCAAAAAAAGTTATTGAGAGTAGTTGATAGTAGGTACTAAAATTTTGAAAAACTTTATTTTAAAACATATAAGATGCACGTTTGTTCTAAGTAGGCATTGTTACAAAAAGCCTCTTTAAAATTCTAATCATAGTCCACATTTTCTTGCTTAAATAACTTCCTAATTTTGTTTTTACCCTAAATGAATTAATATACTCGTAGATACAAGCATAAATAGAATATTTTTTTGTAAAGCGTAGCATAGATTGGTTGCTTCTTTCTGATGTGAATGATGTACAATCGAACAGTTTTGCATTTAAATAATAGTCATGATGAAGCTTCAAAGCAATGATAATCCGAATCATGTGAAAGAACTGTTGCTACAGATTGATTCGTTTGCGCTCGTTACAAACAGTTTCTTGACATTTCATAAAATAATTTGCCTCGGCAATTGTATGGGCTGCTTCGAGGTAGATTGTAAATGGCTTATTTATAATCTGCGATGAAATCAGGAAGTAATGGCACTATTAGTATTATAATGGTTATAGCCCACCGCTCTACCTCATTAGAATATTATGTAATACAATTGCTTTATGTCATCAGTATCAAACCTGGACTATGACATTTCAAAGGATGGAATATTCCTAATGTAATGTGAAGTACCTACAGCCTGTATGCTGTCCCACTGCAGGGCAAAGGCCCCATCATTTAAATAAAGTCATCGCTACAATAATTAATAATTGATGAGTAATGGCTTAGGGCGAGGTATTCCGAGCGCTTCTCTATCTCTCTCGACGATGCGACGGCGACGCGACGACAAAGGTTTTTTGCATAGAAATAAAAAAATGTGTTTTTGCATTCACTAGATATTGAAAAGTTTATTTTATAGGTAAAAAAATTTATTCATGTATTATCTGACTTCAGCTCTTTTAAAATGTTGACAGAGCTATCTTTGAATATTTTTTCTATCGAGTGAAGTGAGTGAGTGAAGTATTACCAATCATGTTTCTGTCTTTAAGAGTCATTAGATAGTATGGTCAAGTATGTTTTTCATTGGTTTTTTAGCCGAAACCCTGTTCATGTTTATCATCAGTAGAAGTTATTTAGCTTGTAAAACTAAAAATATGAGCATAAAAAAATCATAAAAAATATCAATAAAAAGTGTAGGTACGAACCCTTAGTACCGGACGATCTTATGAAAGTCAATGAACGAGGCGCTTCAAACGCTCCGCCTACCCCCCGCCCCGCCGCTGGCGCAGGCGGCCGGCCGGGAAAGTTCATAGGGGTCACGGTGTACGAGTTGATAAGGAGAACGTTACTACGTGTTTTCGACAAAAAGTCACTTTTACAATTTTTTTTCTTTGGTCGTAAAGCAATTATTATTTCTTAAATACACTTTTATTGTAATATAACGTTTACGGCTCCAAAACCAATGAAAAATCTCGGTGTATAATATATGAATTTAGAATGTGTTTTATATTGGTGGCGGTACAATTTATCGAAATTGTTAAAAACGGGAAAATAGCGCCTTAATCACCTCGCATGCCAAATGCGGGTTGGTGATCACGAACATTGTTGCGTTTGTAATTGACAGGACAAGGTTTGTATTTAAAAAAAATGTTGAAAACTCTTCACGGGGTACAGGTTCCACGCGGACGTAGTCGCGGGCGGGCCGCTAAGTAATAAATAAATGAGGAGTCGCAGAACAAAACCGACTTACTCCACTTCGACCACAAACCGTCTTATTTTAAATTCGTAATTTTCAACGATTGCCCGATTGACCATGAAAATCTTGTGGTATAGTTTTGCAAAAAAGAGTAGAAATGAAAGAGTGGCAATACTGTATGGAGTGTTTGTCAAAAATAACGTAAACTCCAGACAGTATTGCCCCTATTTAATTTCTACTCTTTTTTGCCAAACTATACGCAAACGTCTAAATCCCCTTCAAATCCTCTTTTCAAATGACGTCTCGATACGTAATTAGAGTAGAGAACCACTAGAAAAATTATAAAAAAAATATTTTTATCGTTTTATCGCAACAAAATTGACTAAATAAATCCTTTGAAGAAATATACTTTACATATTTTTGGGGAACAAAATCGGATAAATACATGTTATTGAGATGTTTTTTGTAAAAATGTGATTTGACCGTTATTTGCTTTCATTTGAGACTTTTTGTTTTTGTAACAACTTTCAAGTTGGGATCAAATGGGAATAAATCCAACTAGTTAGTAGCGTAGCAAAACCGGATATCGAGTTTGTCTAAAGTGCTCTGTTATCGATAATAGTGCAACACTTTTCCAAAAGTTAAGATATTTTAATAACCCCCATTGCGGATATAAATAACCATTTTCAAAGTTGAAAGAATGCCCACATAAATAGGGTAAGTAAGTATTTACATTTTGAGTTCTCCTGTAAAATATGCAAAATTGATTTAACTGGTTTTGTTCTGCGACTCCTCAAATATTAGGACGGTGTGCACACTGCCAAAATGTCGAATAGGTACTTAAAAAGTTATGCCTAGAAGTTTGCGTTAAACCCCGACAAACGTTTTATTGACCGACTACTGGCTGGTTTTACGCTTTGATGATTGACCTTAATCCGATTCCATTCGAGTTTGAATTCTTTAAATATTATATCGTGTTGCCTTGCTTTTCAAACGCATCGAATTCTTGACCTTAGTGGTGGTTGTTGATCTCTGTTTAGGGATTGTATCGCGACGTTTCTTCCTTGTCTTTGACTTACCATGTACACTGTAAAGTTTCAGAACATCAGGATTAAATATTAATGGAAATATTAATCGCATATTAATTCGTAAAAAGGTGTCATTATACATCGTGGTTGTAAAAAAAACTACGACAAAGTTAATTGAATAAACATGCAAACCTTTGTGTTATACATTTGTTTCACAATAGAAATCTCGAGCATCTGTTTTTCTAATCAAAAACAATTTCGAGGTGTCAAGGCCGTAATGACTTCATATCATAAGAATAACATTATTAGTAAGTTGGACGATATATGCATATGTATAAAAATAATATGTACATACGCATCGCGGGACAGATGGCATTCATATTTAATAATGACTTCATTTGAAACTTATATTATCACTTTGAGATGACGAAAGTAAATATACATTGGTTTGAAAATCTATATTGATAATCATCAATATAGATTTTCAAAAAGCATTTTTATTTGCTGATATTTTCTTATTTGCATTTCGAACTGTTGGGAGTTGATTTATAGGATGCATGATTTTATTTCCTTGCCTTTAAAATGCCAAAAAGAACAAGCTGTCATTGGTGTAACTGGCGCCTTTTATTGTGTCTAATACGTGTAATGTCGTTGGCGTTATAAACTTTGTGAATAGAAAAGACCTGAGAAATAAAATAACTCATAGTAATAAAGCTTTATTATTTTAGCAGCTAAATACATAGTAGTCGTGAACCGAACAAGGTTAGACAAAGTGGTCCGTACGAGCCCGGATGAAATAGGTTTGATAGTATTTGTTTGGACTTGTAATTGTAAAAAAGTGGGAATTGTAATAGGGAAAAACTGTGAAATTGTGTGAAGTGTTGTGTTTGCTTATTGGATTGCATTGTGTGGATTACACATACTGGGCCCTGATTCTGTATCGCAATCTATAGATTCCACACCTAAACCTTACCGCGCACAAACGTCAAACGCATACGTTTTTGGGAAGATATCGTAACTTTTTAAGGAATTGACGTGGTTTTGAAACAAGGAATCGTTACAGAATAAGGGCCCTGATGGGACTGGAGTAAGATTACATTGTAAGACTTTCTAGTGAAATGGACTTAGAGAAATTAACAAACATTTCACATTAACTTTTTGTTTCCGTCTTACCTTCAACTTAGTTAATAAAAGAGAACAATTATAAAATAAAAGACTTTGTTGAACACTGTCAGTGTTGGACTAAATAACAAATAGCATTCTACTAACCTCAATAAACTTTTAACTGTTTAATTTTTGGGTTTATGGTGGATAAATTTTAAACATTTTTGAACTTTAACTGTGTGTGGTAAAATAAAACTTAAAAGATGGAAACTTTAATATTATTGCAATATGAGAACCTGTCAACTTTACATGAAATATTATCCAATTTCAAGGAAACTCCAAAAGCAAGATTGATGAAAAGCTACATTAAAGTGAGATTAGAAAACTTAGATAAACATTGGGATATTTTTAGCGAGACTCATAGGGAAATATGAAGGCGTTCACGGCTGAATAGAAAAAGACACATGAGTATTTTAAACAGGATACATTTTCAACTTGTGAAGAAGAATATCTTTTTTGTAAGGCAGATATGATAGAGATGTTAGATAGTTTAGAAGTGGTAAAGGTGAGCCCCAAGCCACAAGTCAAAATGAATAGCAATACTCAGGAAGTAAAGTAGCCAAAAATAAATATTCCATTATTTAAAGGAGATTACAATGGGTGAGTGACCTTCAAAGATTTATATGTGTCATTGATCCATAATAATAAAACATTAAGCGATGTACAAAAATTGCACTATTTGAAGAGCAGGTTAGTGGTGAACGTCAACAGTTACCAAAACACATTCAAATAACAGAGAAAAATTATCAGATGGCTTGGTCTACACTTCACCAAAGATACAATAATAAAAGGATAATAGTAAATACAATTCTAAATAGATTAATGTAACAAAAAAAGTTGCATTCCGAAACAGCGAAAGGAATGAAAGACCTTTTAGATACCACCAACGAGTGTTTGAATAATTATGTCGACATTAAGAACTGGGATCCATTAATAATCTACATCATTGTTAGTAAGCTAGTTCAAGTTTCACATAAGTTGTGGGAGGAAGAATTTCAGGACTTACCTGTTGGAGAGTTGCCTAGGTTTGAATTATTTACTAAGTTTTTAGAGGAAAGATTTAGGGCGACAGAGATGTTATAGATGTCACATGTAAAGGAGAGAGTTCCTTTCAAACCAAAATCATTTGCGACAACTTCAAATAATTACAGAAATGATAACACTGAGCAAACTTATCAAATAATTGAATGTAAATATTGTAAAGGAAATCATAATCTTACTAATTGTAAATAATATGCGAACCTAGATCCATTGAAGAAAACCTAGTATGTTTAGAGAGAAAAACTATGTTTCAATTTTAGTAAACAAACACACCCCAAAAATCCGTTATTTTACATTTACAAAATTCCAAAATAATTTCGATTTTCAAAATTCAAATGCTTACACGTGTCTCGATAAATTCCTCAACCTTGGTACTATTTCGATCTCGATCCTCTCAAAATCCTCGGAGCTATGGCTAAAAATGTCTCAGACGATTTGCATCTGATAACCATTTTCAATGGTAAAAATAAAAATCTTTTTTCCACACAACTGAAAAGAATGCAAGAGAACTTAACTGAGTACATGAAAACTTTGAGGATTAAAGGATTAACACTCTGGCTGAGGTAGCTGCCAGCCGGCTTCTTGTCACCGGAGGCTTTAAAAAGACGACTACTTAACACAATAAAACTCTACTAAAATCAACGGGAACAAATAAATAATTAAAAATGTAATAGTAGACAGCAGAGACTATACCATACCAAAAACAAACAAGTAAAGCCTGTATCCTTACTGTCAAACTGCAGGGTGAAGGTCTCCATCATCGAAATTAAGTCATCGCTACAATAAATTGACGGTTATTGGCCTAATCACCGCGCTTGCCTCGGAAATGCATCAGAAAATCCAAAACACATGTTGGCCGACCTGAGAATTGACACTGGACCTTCCTGGTTCGGGTGCAAAATGCAATATTCCATGTCGCTACGTACGTTTGTTTTACGATCCCAAATAATTTCAATTTTACGACTGATTCCTTGAA
Source organism: Scoparia ambigualis (assembly GCA_963921215.1). Lineage (NCBI taxonomy): Eukaryota > Metazoa > Arthropoda > Insecta > Lepidoptera > Crambidae > Scoparia > Scoparia ambigualis. The sequence continues at coordinate 17,519,854 of OY992504.1, forward strand.
ACGATGGCGCTCTGTCTCATACCAATAAATTTTAGGGAGGTCGGAATTGGTCATTCATAGTTTTTTATTGGACAACGGATATCTGTCGCAAATCCTCGTCTGTTGATATATGCAGCGTTAACAGGCAACCTTTTTTTACGATAATTGCACAAACACATTTTGTTTTTTATTGGTTCAATATAGGTAGTTTGTTGCCTTATAAAAATGGAGAAACTTTTATTTGTGTACGTTTTTAGAGAGATGGCATATTAGGTATTATGGCATTCTATTATTATTTAATTAATAATATATTTTTTTATTGCAATATTATAATTATTACCTTTTCTATTTTACTTACACAACCATAAACACCGATTTCAACTTTCAAATCAATTATTTTGAGTCTTGTCTCCCAATGGGGTGACAAAAATTTTGTCAGTTTTAACGCCACAAACACGCAGGCGTGTTTGTTCTCGGCCAAAAGGAGTCCTTTTAACCTGGCTCCTACTTTTCGGGGTGTAGATGTACCAATTACCGACAACTTCGATCTCCTCGGCATGAAGTTGACCTCCAATCTCAACTTCGGCGACAACATCGAAATCAAGGCTCAAACTGCGGCCAAAAAGCTGGATGTTCTAAATAAAGTTAAGCAATATTTCACGCCAGGACAGCTTCTTACTCTATATAAAGCACAAGTCCGTTCGTGCATGAAGTATTGCTGCCACCTTTGGGACTGGGAATGTCAACTTGCCGCGCTCGATTCGGTGGAACGCAGAGCCAGGAAACTTATAGGTGACGATAAGCTTGTGAAAACCAAGCTTCACAGTCTCGCTCACTGTCGCTCAGTGGCTTGCTTGACGGTATTTTACAGGTTGTACTTCGGAGAGTGTGCTGTTGAGCTACACGAGCTTATTCCACCGTCCCCTTTCTACACTATCGGGAGTCCAGACGTACGGCGGGTTACCACCCTTACTTGGTTGATATTCCACTCATACGCACCAAGCGCTATTCGTTTTCATTCATAATGCGTACAGCCAAGGTATGGAATTCCCTGCCGGCGTTTGTGTTCCCGAGTGCATATAGCCCCAACATCTTTAAAGCCCGCGAGAATAAGCTGCTTCTGGGCAGGCTCGCTCCATCGTCGGCCACTTCTTAATCCTACAGATAAGAATGTGGCCAAGAGCAAGCCCACTTATTATATAAATAATAATAATTATAGAGCATCAGATAACTAGTAAATTTTTGACTTCCCTAAAACTATGTTATCTATCATAATAGAATATTATTTTAATAACAACATAAATTTAAAAATGTCACGTGCATCTGTTAATCTCAATAAGTATGGTATTTATCTCCGCTATTTAAAAACAAAAGAGTTCGTATTAAATGCTGGAAAATAAATAATTCAGGCTACTTATTTTGGGTGCGGAACGATTAACATAATAATAAAGGAAATGCTGGCTGGAAAATCGGTAGCGAATTGTACTTTAGTTCGTTACATTTTGTATTGTTGTAACATGACTTTTTACATATATTTTTAACACCGACAAGAATTAATTGACTTAACCTACCCAATTAAGTTTGGGGGCAATATTTCTGGCCGCATGCAAACATAAACCGCATTCAGATCACGCCTTGAATATTTCATCCAATAATGTTACTACGTGGCCGAGCATGTTATGTATTTTTGGTTGGGCGTGTTCCATCCGCAGTGTTCATGAATTTAGCCGTTTCTATTACAATGTTGTCGTGGTGGGGTCTGCGGAAGTTCCTCTCAGTGCACTTCGACCCATCCTAACAAACCTTTTCTATCATTGCATTTGTTACGAAGTAAATACTCCTCTGTTAATTGTTACTTTTTAAATTTATTTAAGGAGGTCCTGCACGAAATTGTGAAAATTTACGTATTTTTAAGTCATTTCTACTATGCGCTGAATTAGTTAAATACATTAAAAGAACTCACGTTAGTTAACCTCATAATTGCACAAGGTCATAGCCTTGTTGAAATTTGAAACAAATTCTATAAACATTAGCAAACAATACATAAATCTAATGACATCTAAAAACATATTTTTTCAAAAACTTTCATTTTACGCATGAAACAATAATTGTTACATGAAAATATTTGTATTGATATACCGCAGCACCCCCTACTTAAAAAGTTTTTTTTTTTAAATTTTAACACAAGCGCGTGATGGATACTGCACATTTCGCAGAATAAAAATATTGCTCTAATTAAATTACTAGGTCTGAACTTCAAAGCTGGTTATTACCAGTAGTCGGCGTAGGTAATGCTATTTCACGAGATTCCGATCGTGGCATAACGTGGAAATACCCTCTCATCCTAAAATCTCGCTTAAATCAATCTCTTCCAGAGAATTAACAGGCAGAAAACACAATGATTGTAGGTTATACCTATTTCAAATTATTAAACTTAGTATCGATTTTGAAATCCCGAATCCCGGAGCATATCCATGTTAATATATACATTTGGGGTCATTCACCCCATATGGCACTACCTACGCCGACCACTGGTAAAGCCGCGGTCCGACGGCCTGATTTTCCACGCGCCCAACCGCGCCAACAGGCTGTGGGAATCAACGCATCCGATGAAGCCTGCCGCGGCGTGTCGTCGCCTGTGCGATCCATCGGCCGCACCACGCCGCGCCGCGCCGTGGCACTCCGCGCCAAGCCGCTAAAAGCCGCGACAGGCATTGCCGGTCCCACGGCTCGTTTGCGGACGCGCCGCGACAGGCGTGGCAGTTAAGCGTTCCCACGGCGCGGCGCGGCTTGTCTTCAGACAGGCCGTGGGACCCGGCCATAATAATAACAGACTCCATGTGCAGGCATTCCATAGAAAATTAGATACCTACCTATTGTTGTTGTATTTAAGTTGTGTGAAACTCAGAATCTTTGTTATGTATGTATCTAAATTTGCATATGAAATAAAAGTTGGTGTTGCGAGAACAGAATAAAAATACAGTTCCTTTGTTAGTTTTACACAAACGTGTTTTTGTATGGAAACGGTTAGAGGACGCAAGGTCGCCCCAAGGGACTGCAAGACTGGATTCAGGGACCACGCTGTTGGTTTGAATAGAAATACTTGTTTGTCTAGTTGAACCCTACTTTTCATTTCAGGAAACTCAATGTATTCGTTCGTATCGGAAAATCAAATTGTTGTAAGCTCGGTCGCAATTTATTTTATAGCCTAGAACCCCTGGCTGAAGGTTGGCTGAAGCCTGAATCGATTTATTTTTTACGACTCCTGCTCAATTTGGTTAGAACTACTAGTTTATTACGAACTATCTGAATTCTATTTATGTTAACAGTGGGTAGTCGCCACAGTCGCCTTTAATCACTATTTAGCCTTACTCATTAACTTAAAGATATAAAAGATGAGCAATAAGTTACAAAAAATAATAAACTTAGCAATAGACATATAAAATTTCGATAAATAATAATTAAAAGTAGATTACCAAACCTATAATGAATGTGTTGCAGTGAAAGCCGTTCATCGTTGTCAAAATAATCTCAGTCTGAGTTTGGTTGTGTGGCAGTTGAGGAAAAAAATAGTAATCAATAAACTATAAGTACTTAACTTATTCGGACTCCGTACATGGCGTTTTTTTGGCTGAAATATTTAATAACTTTCTATGATCACACCAATTATTTTGCCCAAGTTGAGTCAACAAATTTCAAAAGAAATTTGTTAACTTACAAACATACATACACGTAATATTTAACACCCAAACCCGAAATCATTTTAGAAAAACAGTTTTTTTTATAAATCGACCCAACCGGGAATTGAACCCATCACCTCAGTGATGGCGCGTCGTCAGAACCGGCGTGCTAACTACTCGACTACGGAGGTCGTCAATGTTGTCGTTGTCGTTTTCATCAACGAGTATAGTTATGAAAATATACTGTGAGATAAGGCTTTATGATAGTTTTTAGTTTATTTTTAAGTGCCTCTTAGGATTTCTTTAATTTCACATGTTTCTCACTAGATGGCGCTTCACCGATTCCATATTCAACTCCGTCGAATAGTGAAAACAACTAGCACTACGCAATCTGAGTCACTACTCAAAAATAAATTTCGCGTGCGTAGAATAACAGAACCAAATCTCACCTGTGACATTAGGAGCAAATTTCCTTTTGCGCTCGTTGGAGCTAAAATATTCACCTATAACGACCCATTTATCTGCTACACAATTTAGTATGTATAATGTATAAGGCATCAAGTCCGTAAAGTAAATTTCATCGCGCGCTGGGAGTTTGGGCCTGCGCGGATCGACTCGGAGCCCACAAAGCGCTTAACCCGCATAGGATACATTCGTATTTATATCCTTTCAGCAACTCGACCTCGTTTTGTTAGGCTACCATCAAAAATCGGTTATAATACGCTCTTTCGGGTATAGAATTTTTTTAAGTGTTCGAGTACTAGTAAGATTTTTTGTTGCCTTCTCCTATAGTTTGCGTGTGTGCTCTCTCCCTGACAACACTCCCTTTCTTAGGAGTTTAGAGCTGACTAGAGTATGGCACACAACACTAAGGGTCGATTTTTCATTTCTTAAATAAAACTTATCTATCTGATAAAGTACTACGCGATTAACCTAAAATGTCACCAGTAAAGGAAGAAAATAAGATTACAGTACATTAAAAAAACCGTTGTATTTACTTTAACTATAATATTATAATACTTTTAATTATAAAAGTATTAGAATATTATAGTTAAAGTAAAAGTATTAACTTTAACAGTCAAATAAGTTTTATTTGAAAATTGAGAAATCGGCCCTTAGAGGTATGCAATTATTTTCTTCCCAATGCCATAGAAGACAGGCAGCATATACTATGACCCGCCTGATAAAAAGCGGCCACCGCTGACCGAGGGATTTCTTAATTATGGCATTACTGCTAACCCTTCAGTTCTTTTGAAACTATATTTTACATTTTTCAGCTTCAATGGATCTACTCTTCTAACGGGTACGCAGCAATATGAAACAGCGCTGCATGGCGGCGGCGGCGTAAATAGGTATTAGTGTGATAATATTATGTTCCTGATTATTGGCAGAATGCTAGCCCCTAAACTAATTAACTGTTAATTATGCAAATGACATTATATCGAATGATCTGGAATGTCTATTTCATACATACCTACTAGATTCACGACTATTATCCCTAAAGTCAAAGTCAAAGTCAAAGTCAAATTATTTATTCAATGTAAACCTTTACAGGCACTTATTGACGTCAATACTAATAATAATAAAAAACCAGTAAAATAACTTGTAATAAAGACTTAACAACTAATCTAACTAACTAAGTATACTCTGTGCCAGACAAACGCGGGGTTTAACCCCCTATAAAGGGTTAGTGAGACTAGGCAATTGGGACCGCAGAAGCTGTCCACTGACATTTAGTCTACGTTTCACCAAGTTGCAACTGCACATGTGCTCAGCGCTACAGGCGATTAGCCTATCGCCGCTCTATGCTGTTGGATGTATGCGCAGTCTTTAGTCCGTTAGTCGCCTTTTACGATACCTAAGGGAAGAGAGGGGGTGGTATAATTCCTTCACCGCTACGCGATACGGTTTGTCTAAATCATGACGTGTTAAATGCTCTGTGTGTTATATCGAATGATCTGGAATGTCTTAACACGTCATGATTAAACGTGTTAAGGCATTCCAGATCATTTGATATAACACACAGAGCATTAAGTGATTCTACAATTTACTTTTTAAATTAACTCACACGTGTACCTATAAAATTAAAATAGTTAGGTACTATTATAAAGGATAAAATTTTTACTAGAAAAAAACAACCAGTCTCAGGAAAGCTCGAATGGGATTCCTTTCCTGAAACTGGTTGTTTTTCTTCTAGTAACCATTTTATCCTATATCTATATAGCATTGTGAATGCAAAAATTTCAATAATAAAGATAGTTATTAATGTAGTAAATTTATAAATTACATAATAGACATTATTATGTTTATGCAACTTTTATTTCATTTTCTCGTCCGTAAATGTACCTTTACGTATGATACATTTATACAAACCTCTGTATACATTTCTATGTTTTTCCTTTACCATAATCATATCGCAAAAGCTTTTGTGCCGCTCTGAAAAGTTACGAATGAGATAAAACATTTTCCCATTTGGGCGTCATAAAGCTTCCTGGAAATAGAGAGTACCTGGTCCATGCTCATCAATACAAACGGGTGTCTCGCTCAGTGCTTTTGGCCGCAAAAGGTAAAAATGTACCGCGCGCTCGCCCAAGATTTACCGAGGGTAATACCCATAAAGTATGTTTTGCCGGTTTTCGCTAGGGCCCACTGCAGACTGCAGGTCACACAGCAAAAGCGCGCTTGGTATGCATTGCAATTTATTTTCATTTCGCAACTCGACACCATTGTTGAATTATTGTTATAAGGTCAAATAAATGCGCTCTTATTATTTCTATTGTTGCGGTCCAACATTTAGTGGCAACATAGTCCTAAGTCTCAGGTTTCAAGTTCGTTTAAATGTTTCCTACTTCAACGACAACTCCGTTAAATAACGCTTTTCATTTTTAATTTCCATTCCAGCGCTTTGGAACCTGTTTTGAAAACATCACATAAAAGAGAACACGAGCAAACAGACTCGCTGTCATAATCTGAAACAGTGTGCACTCACTCGGAAATTTTAGGAACATTTTCATGCGTCCCCTTGAAGGTTTACCAAGCGTAATGTCGGCGGAGCATTTCCTCTAACAGTGTATTCGGAGGTATCGTTGAGCAAGTTTCATCTCGTGAGATGTCGCCTCTCGTATTTTATTACAGCAACTTTCTTCCTACAACTCAACATTTACTTGTGTCAAACGTAAGTCCCTTCTGAGAGTTTAGCAAAAAGTTAAACTCGGGTTTGGGCTGCGTAGATTTTTCTATTGTAAGTAAGTACCTAGGTATATATTATGTGTGCCAAAATGTATGATTTTACGAGTATTATTTTCGTATTGAATACGTTAAATTGGTGACGCGTATGTACCTAGAACAATTTACTCTGTCTGGATACGAATCTTAGATATCGATTAAAAAAAAATTACTTGATTAATTTCAGCCGTTAATCATTAAGCTTGCCAAATGCGCTTTGGTGATCACATAATCACGACTATTATCCCCGAAGGGTTAGTCAGAGACTAGGCAATGAGGACCGGAAAAGCAGTCCTCTGCCATACTCCACTTTTCACCAAATAGCGACTGCACGTGTGCTCAGCGTGACAGGTGGTGAGCCCATCGCCGCTCTATGCTGTTGGATGTATGTGCAGTCTCTAGCCCGATAGTCGCCTTTTACGACACTCAAGGGAAGAGAGGGGGTGGTAAAACTCCGTGGTGGTAAACTGGTAGAAATCCGAAACTATTTTTTTCGATCTGGCATTTGAACACAGGTCCTTCGAACATAGGTCGAGCTCTTTGCCACTCGGTATTATGAAATAATGTGTATTAAAGCAATACTTGATTAAACATTTGAAAATTGTTAGGATAGGTTTTCAGCGCGCTTTTAGTATCCCCCTAGGAATTTCCGTTTACCTGCATAAAAACAACCTCTATGCTAATCCGGGAGATAGGACCAATCTGTATGCAAAATTTTTATTCAGCCGCCAATCTCCTGGTGTCCGATTTATTTTAAGCCTACGCGCTAAAAAAGGGGTTTTTCACAGAAAAAATACAAAAAATGGGTAAATGTAGCTGGGAACATAGAAATCATATCTTTTTTACAAAGAATGGATAATTTTGATCAATGCTTAGGTTCGTTACATACATGCATACATACTTACATCCATACATATTGTACATCCTACCCTATCCTACTAATATTATAAACGCGAAAGTTTGTAAGTATGGATGGATGTTTGTTACTCTTTCACGTGAAACATACTGAATGGATTTGGATGAAATTCAGCATTCAGATAGTTTATAACCTGGATTAACATATAAGATACTTTTCATCCCGATATTCTTACGGGAACGGGGACCACGCGGTTTAAACCGCGAGCGGCCGCTAGTCCATACATATATACATTACGCCCATTTTAAGTAGGGGTAGGCAGAGATTAGCTTTTCATTAGTTACTATTCATGAGAGAATATTTATTTAATGAAGAAAGAAGCTCAAAAATTAGGGATTGCTTATCAAAATTAGCACTTATTAATACTGTAAGGAACAACAAACGTTTCAACTGATTAATTTACATTTTTATTTATCGGATGGCACTAAAACACACACATCCTACAAGCACTCGCAATCGCTAAAACACACACATGCATACACAAACCACTACAAAAATAATTAAATAGTATTTATAACAATGATTTTCATTAACGATTGTACATCTAGTCCAAATGCATAAACTGGCGAGTTTCATACACTGACCAGATAACCCAACATACGAATTAGGGAATGAAATTGACGAGTTACAGAAACTGACCAGTTGCCGAAAGTGACTAATTGACGAAACTGTCGAGTAGATAACTGACTCGACCAACCTACCCAGACCAACTTCTTTTGCTTTTTATGCTTAATCAAAATCAAAATCCAGAGTACTTTGAAAATAAATCTACTGCACGTCCAAACATACTTAGAAGTAGACATTTTAGTTAGACATACAAGTTTAGACTTACAAGTTAGACATACCAGTACATACTTAGAAGCAAAACAAATTATCTTAGTTGTTAAAATATTTGAATAAAATAACGGAACGGTAAAAATATACGCTAATGAAGTGCTGGACATCTTTAGCAGGAAACATAAAAGAGAACTGTCTTAAACATTTAATTTTATCATTGAAAATGGTTATCAGATGCAAATCGCCTGAGACGTGTTTTTGGCCATAACTCCGAGGATTTTTAGAATATCGAAATGGGAATAGTACCAAAAGTTGAGGAAATTTATCGAGACACGTATGAGCGTTTGAATTTTGAAAATCGCCTGGTAACTTTTTTTGGAATTTTGAAAAACGTAAAAAAGATATCGGGTTTTTTAGGGGTTGTTTGTTTAGTAAATTGCAAGTATTTCTAAAAAAAAACAATTTTAGGAAAAAATGTAATAAGGTGTCCTAGTGTATTAGTTTAGCTACAAAATGGCGAAACAATTTTGAAAATCGGTTAATAATTGTGACCGTGTAGGTAATCCGTTTAGATTTGAAATTGTAGAAAAACGGGTAAATACCCGTCACTTAGGTTATAAAAAAAAGAAAGTGTTATTCTCGTTATTATCTGTGTTGTGCAGCGTGTTATACGTTTGTATGTTATAATTCGACTTGTAAGTAATGTAGTTGTGTAATTTTACGGAATAGAGTGTGAAATGGAATCCCAAAACACATAACAAACACACACAAAACTTAATAAAATCACTGAAGACTAAATTAACGATATCCCAAAACACGTTTCACCAAAAACATCTTACATCGAATCACGTCAAACCCAAAAGAACGATATCCCGAATCACGTTTCACCAAAAACATCCTCAATCGAATCACGTTAACCCAAAAGAACGAATTACAAATCACGATTTACCAAAAACTTTTTTTTGGAACCTTCTAAGATCGAAAATTTTATTGGAAGTTGAAAGTTTTTAGGGCGAATGTTTTAATGTTTTGCCAACTGAAAATTTAAATATCGATTGTTTACAAGTTATGCAAGTATCGTCCTTCCTTACTACAAATCAGTGTGTATTTGATGATTTTTTTATTAAAAAAGGGAACCAAATTAAAGTCCATATTAGATGTACATATTAGACTTATGCCTATGTACCTAAGAAGAATATTTGGTTTACGTTAAATATGTTTGAGGGTAGGAAACGAACTACAACTAAATTAAAAAAGCACAATATTTTAATTTTTAAATAAAAGTTTTCTAACAGAGATGTATGAATTTGCATAATAATAATATTCTCAACTATAATTTTTTAAAACATCATCAATATCATCATACATCATCAGCCTATAAATGTCCCACTGCTGGGCACAGGCCTGTCACTTAAACAATAGAACGTGCGGATATTATAATATCCCCACGTGCTATTTTTTTAAACATGTAATCAAATTTCTAAATGGCTCGTATGATTTAAAATTTACAAACAAATCATAAAGAAGAACCAAAAAGTACCAAATAAAAAGACATGAAATAAAAATGATTACAGGTGCCAGATTCTCCTAGAGGTTTTCACAGTTGCAATTAGTTACATAGGCAAAAGTCTAATGTGTACATCTAATATGTAGTATGAACTTTAATTTGGTACCCTTTTTAACCCCTTGAGCACCGTAAAACCAGACAATTGAAAATCAATTGTTTCGCGACCGCCGGCGGCCTTCTCATGATCCTTGACCTATTAATAAAAATCATCAAATACGTACTGATTTGTAGTAAGAAAGGATGACAGTTGCATAACTTGTAAAAAATCGATGTTCAAATTTTCAGTTGTCAAAACATACGCCTTTCAACTTCCAATAAAAAATTCGATCTTAGAAGGTTGCAAAAAGATGTTTTTGGTAAAGCGTGATTTGTGATTGCGATCTTTTGGGTTAACGTGATTCGATTTAGGATGTTTATGGTGAAACGTGATTTGGGATATCGGTCTTTTGGGTTGACGTGATTCGATATAAGATGTTTTTGTTGAAACGTGATTTGGGATATCTTTCATTTAGCCTTCTGTGATTTTATTAATCGTGTTTTGGGATTCATTTCACACTCTACGGAAGTATATCTCAATAAAAATTTCATACTATTCAACTTGTGGGTAAAATAGTACCTACCTATGTTATTCAAAATATTTTTATTTTTCGTAAAATTTTGGATTCATTTTCAATGCTCCGATTCTTGCGGGGACTGCGAAATCTGTGAATTTTTCTATTGTTTTGACACTTTCATAAACTTTTCTACCTATACACATATTTACTTGAACTTTTAGAAATTATATACTTTAAGTATGATACTTCAAGTTTATTTCTAAAGCCGAGGATCGGCCTTAACAGTAACAGTTATTGTTGACTTTTTTGCCCGTACGCCCCTTGTGCCCCCCCCCCCCAGATAAAAATCCTGGATCCGCCCTTGCCTACAATACTAGCATTATAGTATTCAAGCGCCTTCCATTAGACATTAAAGCTCTTGAAATGCCAAAATAAAAATTTCATTTGAAAAAGTGGTTGTTAAATAAAGTATTTTACACTCTAGATGAATATTATGCATTTAAGAAATGATGTAAGTATGTTCTTTGGAAAATTGTATTTAACCTAGTTACCTATGTAGTTATTTTATTGTTTTTTGTAACTATTTAGAATTGCATGCCCGTTATGGGTACACTGTTGTAACCAAAATGTACTGCATCTCCAACCGCAAATTGTACACAGTAATCGCAATAAAAGTCTATTCTATTCTATTCTAATACAAATACAATTATGATTATGCTGTACAACCAATGACATTAACGTGTACTGCAAACAAAACTTGGTATAACCCTCCTTAAATCAAAGCTACGACTTCTCCGTTTCATCGCTTTCAATGTGACTATTTCCACGTTAGGCCTTGCATCTGTTGCCATGCAATTTACGATTTTTGCGGGGCCATGTTTTAATTGAAGTGCTCGCTGTCTGCTGCCTACTGTTCAATTTTAAATTGGATAACCTTAATTAGCACTTCAAAGCCACTCTTTATCTTACAATTAGGAAAAAAGGTAATTAAATTATTAATTTCATGATAATTTACCTTTTTGGGCACATGATCACGGGAACGCTGATTAGGGTAATTTATATTTCCACCATATTCGAGTATCGAGCATCTCTTTTATAAATGTAACTCCTTTACGTAATCTGCTAACCACATCCTGGTTTAGAACTTGATATCTAGACGACAGGTGTGGTTTCATGTTGAAATTAACGACAAATGTGGTTAAGGTTAAGTACATAATTCAAACCATCTGAGATATAGAAAATAATGGTTTAAATTCTAAAAAAAAAGTATGTTGGGGGTCAAAGTTGCTCGCGTCCGTAGGTTTACCCTTGAGACCCTACACGTGATCCCTGGGTGGTGCTAAATGAGTGACACTGACTGAGTGGTAGAGCCACGTTGCGTTGCAGCACGCATTGGGCCGGCTCGCCCGGCGTAATACCACCCTCTCACGAATATTCGGCGTGAAATAATGGCACTTGGTGCTGTTGTGTTTCGTTCGACCAGTGAGGGTTCCGGAGGCCCCCCCCCCCTCCCATTCCTATTCCTTCCTTAAACCTATTCCTCCCTTAAAGGCCGGCAACGCGCCTGCGATTCCTCTGGTTTTGCGGGTGTCCATGGGCGGCGGTGATTACTCTCCATCAGGTGACCCGCCTGCTCGTTTGCCTCCCTCTTTTATAAAAAAAAAATGTATTAGTTAAGGATCTAATGAACTTCACTCGATAGAAGAAAAAAAAATCCTAAAGTTACCCCTTTTTGTAATGTTTTTTCAATATTATTACTAAACTACTGATACTTTACATTTAAAAGTTTATACTCAACTAAAGACACAAATAATTAGCAGATAAATTAGCAGAGTATCCTATAAAGTCTATACATATAGGCAATAAAACCTATAAAACGCGCCGCTTCGCTGTTATACCCGTCCCGTACCGTCGTACCATCGAGAGAGCGAGAGAAAAGCAGCGAGAGAGAAATACCTGGACTTAGCGACGGCACAGTATAAATATAAGCTAAAGCAGTACGGAAGCTCGGCACTTTTCTTGTTTTATATACCTACACGCCAATTGAGCGTTAGGGTTGTCCTCTTATTTTTGTAAAACTGAAAAAGTTTTTGTTTAGTTAGCGCTGTATCTCAGCTAGTTAGCGCTTTTTTTGATATAACTAGCAAAGCATAAGTGTTGTCACTTTTAATTTTTTAAAATTACAAACTAATAAGTTAAGTATGGAGGCTAATTTCCTCATTCTATTATCGGATTTATTGTCGGAAACCCCACAGATCCCCTGATATCGATTTTTAAAGCAATTGGTCGAATAACTAAAAAGTTCAAGATAGAGGCTATTTTGTCTCATACTAATAACGGAGTCGTTGTCAGAAACCACACAGATCCCCAGATATCGATATTCAAAGCAATCGGTTAAATAACTAAAAAGTTCAATTTGGCGGCTACTTTTTCTCATTCTAATTACGGGTTCATTGTCAAAAACTACACAGATTCTCAGATATCGATTTTTAAAGCAAAGTTTATTAACGATTAAGTTTCGTAGTATCAATTCTTATTATTTTTCACCATTAAAATAACGCGCGCTAAAAAAATCCTAAACAACCAAACGATTTATTTAAAAGAAAAAGCTTTTTATTTAGTAATAATAAATCATTCTTCCCTTAAACATCAGCAGGAAGTTTAAAAAACGAAAGCTCCGATTTTGAAGAAGCCGAGTTCAAGTTGCCGAATACTACGCAATACACACACTCCTGGCATTTTAAAAAATCGCGCGCACAGCGCACGTAAAACACAGTAACAGTGAACACTCGTTCTCAACGCGATACGCGCTACTGAGAGCACTGCGATGTCCGCTTAGGGGCCCTGTAAAGACGTGCGTCTGTGGGCGTGCGTCATTTCGAGCGTTTGTACGTAGCTTCCTTACTGCTTTAGCTCATTTATACTGTGGCGACGGCGCGCGACGTGAAGCGTGCGAGCCGAGCGGCAACCTTTACTGCCATACGCCTAGGCAGCCTGCCTGGGAGGCACGCCGGCCGAACGTACCTAAACTGCGGCACCCCACTGGTACAAGTGGGGTAAATGACCCTTGCTGTTTATTACGTTGTTTGACAGACAACGAAATAAGCATTTTCTTCATTTGTTTTCTATGTTTTCAGAAATGGTCACTCAATTTTCTGAATCGTTTCTAATTTAATTCAGTCAGTCAGTCAGTGACAGTCGTTAAAACCCACCAACCCGCATTGGGCCACCGTGGTACCCACCACTTGGCCCATATCCCCATGTGCTATTGTCTACGTGGGAAGCCTGTGCCCAGCAGTGGGACGTTTATAGGCTGATGATGATGATGATGAATGTATAAAACTAGTAGAATCCTTCGAAAAACAAGGCACTAACCTATCACTTTATTATGTCTAAGTGCAATGAGCTAGACTAGTGAGAGTCAGAATAATCGCTAGTTTGAGTTCTAGATAAATACGTCCTAAATGAAAATGCTAAAACAAGTGAACGCTCTATAATATATAGACAGACGAAGCGTCAGCTTGAAGTACCTACGTATCCAATTGTGACACTATTTTCAAATTAAACAATGCATTATGTTACCCTTCTCCAGAATTTATGTTTTTTTGCGTACTTTGGACCGGAGTTAAAGTGAGATTTTAATTAAAGCGCTAAACTGTCCCGTAGGGTGACCTCGACCCGTTTGTTTTATTTCAGAGCACGTGACGCGGCTTAATTACTATATTATTACGTTCCTTTGTTCAAATGAAGCCTGATTGTTAGCTAGTAGAAATCGTTGGTGTTTATGAATAACATATTTCCGTGAATTTCCTTTTTCAGCTTATTCAAGCTGTATTGCCATGTCCAAAAGTTGCCGGGTTTAAATAATTTAGTTTATATGTCGTAATTGCTCTCTTTATTTTGTTTGTTCGCTTCCTGAAGATTGAATAAGAAGGTTTTCCAGGAAATATATCAATAGTAAATCTTATATCAATTATAGAATATAAACAACTTTATTATTATCATAATAATATGACATAGTGACACTTAATCGATCGGTGAGAATCTATAAGTGGTTTCTGTGTATTTTATTCTGTTACCTTACTGAAAATGTGTAAGTTTTCCTAAGATAATAAAATAAATAACAATAAAATAAAAATATCCGTTTATAACAAGGAAGTCTTTGTTTGCATATGCATATGTAGCATGATTTCTGGCGCGTTGCTTGATTATCGAATGGATCTATAAATCGAATATTCCATTTACAGATTCATCCGTTTTAATCTTTAAACGCACGCCGCGCAGTCTGGCATTTCTACAATTGATAAAACAGTCGAACTAACTAATCCTCCGGCTAAGGTAGCTACCTACTTTGGAGAGTATTTGCTCAGATTCGATGGTCGGTAAAGCTTAGAAAAGATTGATCAAGGCAAAAACTATCGACATCCGAAGTGTCAATGGTTGTTTCAGTTAATACCCTTATACTTTAGTCGGTAGTGGTCGATACAGAATCACTGGAAGTAATGAAATAACGGTACTGATTAGAAAAGGCATACAAGTCAGCTGTACACGTTCTTTATTGTATTAAATACGATTATTCTGGCTTAACCTATAGGCCACGGAAGCAGACATTGCGTTTAAGGCCTGCTGTTGTGTAAATGAAATACAAATAATGCATAAGAATGTAGTTTTTTATGAAAGATAATGTATGAAATTATCACAAAAGCAAAACATATTCACATCCGTCTAATCTGGAATTCCCTTAGTTTGTCGTCCAAGACAAACAACAAGTATATCGCTCATTAATTACCATCACACGTCATTAATGTAATTAGCTTAAGCCGAGAAGCTACCTCCAATTACAAAGCCCTTACGAATGAAATCCCGTAATGCCTTTCCACACACATCTATTCTGTTCTGTCTACCCCTATTAACCCAAAATTGCATTCAGACGAAATTAAACGGGAAAATCCCGGAGTAGCTGCTACCTTTTTAGACAATAATGGCGCTTGAAAAACTGTACAAAGAGCAAACGGAAAAGAGGTAAGTCCTGACGTGACACTTAATTTCGGAGTTGTCTGAGTGCGGGGAAAATGTCTGCAACGCTTGAAGTAACTTAGTCGGTAGGTCTATTGAGGATTTCTACTGAAACAATAGGAGCTTGTTACGCATTTGAGTTTTTTTTATTATTTTGCTGAACATATCTGTAGTTGTTGTTTGATGAAACGTGGACTATGTGGCAGAGGACTGATTTTGCGGTCCTCATTGCCTAGTCTCTGATTTAGTGGATAAGAGTGGTGTATGAATGTATCTAATAATGCAGTTTTGTGTGCTATTTCCAGATTCTCCATAGAAGCTTTTAAAACATAAATATTATATGCATTTCAATATACCAATCATAACGAGTTGTTAACAAGTAGGTGAATCGAAATCACCTACTACACCCACTACCAATAAAATTAGATTTATAATAAGAATATAGTTTGAATATCTAGCCACTTACCTACTTGCCTGCCCAGCTCAAATGGCCGAAAGTACGCGGCGGGCCTCGTCGCTAAGTTAACAACAAAGATTATGTACCAACAACAAGTTAAACGATTAATTTAGATTAAGTTTGTTTCTAAGAATTCATACTTCAACAAACTCTAAATTTTATGTTTGGTTTTTGTCAATCCACAACTAGTAAGCGCTTGGCTTTCATCTCATTTTAAGGTAGGCGATGGTAAGGCTGACAATGAAAAAGCATCCGGAATTATTAACTAGTAAGAAACGACTATCTTATCTTTTACATCTTATCTGCTTAAGCGACAGTTGTCATCAATTAAACATGTAAAATTGTATACGTACTTTGTCAAATAACCTGACTATTCAATTTACTCGTAATTGATATAAAATAACAAGTAAGTATCTGTTCTGTATGTAATCTGTGTACCACGGACCTGAAAAAACAGGTCCGTGCTGTGTACATGGTGTGACAGCTATCATGTACTGTCACTGGTTTAATAAAACAGTGCGTTGCAAGCTTCTGAGAGTTTTACTGATCCCTGCTCGCATATCTATTATTGGCGACGAAATACCCACTCGTGTGCTATTAAAGTGAAGCGCTATGTCTTACTCGCAATTAGGAATTTTAAATACATTTGACCATAATGTGCAAACATGGAGAACATATCGTGGTCATCTGTCACAATTCTTTATTGCGAATGATATTGATGTAAAAAGTGATCCTACGGGCGTAAAA
Organism: Scoparia ambigualis; assembly: GCA_963921215.1. Lineage (NCBI taxonomy): Eukaryota > Metazoa > Arthropoda > Insecta > Lepidoptera > Crambidae > Scoparia > Scoparia ambigualis. The sequence continues at coordinate 17,536,772 of OY992504.1, forward strand.
CGACGAGCTATTCTTCTCAGCGCACTCGCCGAGGGAACTTACAAGTTGGCAACAGACTTGGCGTTGCCTAAAGACATATCAGAAGTTCACTATGAAGATGTACTGACGCTACTAGATTATCACTTCACGCCGAAGCGTGTTGGTTTTGGCGAGCGTCACAGCTTTTACGTGTCGTTGCAACAGCCAGAGGAAACACACTCGCAATGGGCTGCAAGGTTGCGCGGTTTATCGGCTCATTGCGGATTCCTAAACTTAGAAGAGGCGCTACGCGACAAGTTTATAATGGGAATGCGTCCAGGTTTCGAGAAAGAGAAGTTGTATGCACAAGATTTAGCAGATCTTACGCTGGCAAAGGCCGTGGAAATGGCAGCAAACTTAAGTTGTGCTCGCGCAACGGCAGCAGCCAGCACTGGCATAAACCTCTGCGGCGTCGCCAGTGGTGCATCGGAGCTTGACAATGTTTACAGCATTACGAAAATGGAAAAAAGTGGTGGTGAACGTAAAAAGTGTAGTGTTTGTGGCTATTATAATCATAAAGTGTCTGATTGTAAATATGCTAATTACGTATGTAAGAAGTGTAATGTAAAAGGTCACCTAAGTAGAATGTGTTCAAAAAAAGTTAACTACATTGCATTAGATGACGGTGAATTGGGTGATGATGATGATGATGGTAAGCAATGCATTTACAATATTCGATCGGAGAGGGGAGAGCCTATGTTAGAGACTATTCATGTTAGCATCAATAAGCAATTACTGATAGAAAGTTGTTATGAGAGGACACAAAGTCGTCTTACCAGAAAGCTTATGTGAGAAAGTTTTAAAAGACTTGCATTCATCACACTTAGGTATAGTAAAGACAAAAGCAGAGGCTCGATCTAGGGTGTGGTTTCCGGGAATTGATCAAGCTTTAGAAACAATGATTAATTCTTGTGAGGTTTGTATTCAGCTGCGACCTTCACCCCCGCGCGCACCCCCATTACATTGGAAATACCCTGCAAGTCCTTTTGATAGGATACACATTGATTTCTTGGGACCGATAAAAGGCTGTGTTTATTTAGTAGTAGTAGACGCATATAGTAAATGGCCGGAAGTATATGATATGAAAAGCTTGAGCACTTCCGGTGCTGTGATAGAAAAGCTTTGCGATTTCATGTCGAGATTTGGAATACCAAAAAAAATAGCGAGTGATAATGGTACGGCTTTTTGCTCGCAGGAATTTGAAACATTTTGTTTATCAAATGGTATAGAACATGTCACATCACCAGTGTATCACCCGGCAAGCAACGGCCAGGCGGAGAGTTTTGTCAAAATTGTAAAGAAAGGGATAAAATCTTGCCTTATGTCTAGCACTACCCCAAAAGAAACAAAATTAAAATTATTAAAGTATTTGATGGATTACCGAAACTCAGTTCACACTATTACCGGGTTGTGTCCTGCACAAATTGTTTTTGGTCGCAAGTTAAAATCTCGATTAGATCTATTATATCCGATGCCATCGTCACCCACGTCGCAGGCATTATCTAATGTTGTCAAACAAAAACAGTGTTCGCAAAATAATGGACAAGGGAAAAATAAAACTAATTATTTCGGTGAAAATGATCACATATTATTTAAAAAATTTGTAAACGCAAAATACTACAAATGGTGTAAAGGAATAATAATAAAAAAGATTGGTAAAGTTATGTACTTAATTAAAGACTGTGTTAGTTCAGAATGTTACAAAAGGCACATTAATCAACTAGTCAAGTTTAAAGGGACGATTTGCCATACTAACTGTAATAAGGGAAGTATAGACTTACCTGATGTACCATCGCCGCTGCCGCTGTCTATGCTACCGCCGCTGCCCCCACCGTCGCCGCCACCGCCTCCACAGTCGCCGCCGCCACATCATATTACCTCATTGCCGATTCAACTGCGTTCAACGTGTGATTTAACTCCAGACTCACCATCAGTGTCTCTGTCACTGGAGCAAACCGACAATGGCAATAACAGGTCAAATGCATATACGAACCAAATATATCTTCGTCTTTGGAACAGGATGACCCTGAGAGTGCCCAGTCAGGAGCAGAAGTAGAGTTCCACGAGGCACAGGAAGATGACAGTGATCAGTTACCAACAAAGTTGTTACGCAATCGTCCCCGCGTAGATTATAAAAAGTTCTTTTAGGCTTCTTATGTGTTCCTTAATTTCTTATTAAAGTAGAGAAAGACTAGAGGGAGGAGTGTTTTGTATGTAATCTGTGTACATGGTGTGACAGCTATCATGTACTGTCACTGGTTTAATAAAACAGTGCGTTGCAAGCTTCTGAGAGTTTTACTGATCCCTGCTCGCATATCTATTAGTAACATACTATAGCCATCACCACAACTTTGATAAGCTTTTTTGGCGCTTGTATGAATTCTCCGTTTCTCTGATGTACATACCTACAAGTACATTGAAAAATCATATAATAGTATTAGAAACGCTTATTAGAGCGCCGGCAATTAAGTAGAAGGAGGCATTGGCAGACTCGACAAGTCCATTGTGAATGCTTTCTAATTGCAGCCCGACCGACTGTATTGAAAATGGAATAATAGAAATCCAAGCATTATTCGTGTTTATATTGGGGTTTAATTGTGTGGCTGTAATATTTAGGTTATAATATTAAAACTTAATTGTTTTCCAGAGTTAACGTGAAAACTACAAATGTTAAAGAGACACGTTATGTGGCTCGCTGTGTTAGTTTAAGTTATTATTTAATTCTGGAGATTCAAACCTCTTGCATCATACAAAAAAAAAACACGTGTAGAGATCCATGTCAAGTGTTTCTTTACAATACTATTATTGCAAAGCAGTAAAGTAGTACCAGGTTCAGGTCTATCCCAAAGGATTTTTTTCTGGTATTAGGTAAAAAGTAGACAAAGCAGGCTAAGTAACACTCTAGTGGGTGTGGGTTCCCTCTATCTGGCAGAGTTTTGTTGTTCCGAATTTTATTTGGCATAACACACTTAGCATAATTTTCTTTAATACGAATATGTTCAATGCATCCGCTAGGTGGCGCTATTAAGTAAACAATCTGTTTGAATTAGTAAAGCTTATTAAAATTTTCTTTATACACGTTAAAAGTGAAAAGTGGAAGAATCTGGTTTTAAACCGTCTAAATACCAAGCACAAATGCTATTCACATTTTCTGTGTGTAAAACAACATACATCAGTGACTATTAAATTACATGTAAAATAAACAATAATCAGTGTTTAAATGAAAGTGTCAAGGTATTCAAATAAGTGAAGAACTAACGTGACAGCAAAAACATAGAACAATCAACAAACAGTTCAGTGTTTAAGTGAACATTTTTAAATCTTCGTTAAAATAAAATCGGTTGGTCTTTGAATTGGACTTTAAAACCTGCCACGGATTCGAACCTACCTGCACCACCACTCCCGCATTAAAAATATCAATACTATTAAACACTTGATAATTTTGTCACTAGCATTTGTCGCCCGGTGGTCGAGCGGTCGTACGCCCTATGATCGCACGTTGAGGTCCGTGGATCGATCCTAGCACGGGCAAAAGTCTTTTTGTTCTCGTTTCGTTAAAACAATTTGGACAATTATTGTGTTAAGTTAGGAATTGGAGTTGTGAAGTAAACTTTTCAACCGACTGAGGTACTGTCGACCACAGCGCAAGCATGACATCCAAGACAACTCCGTGCGCAGGATGCAGCGGTGCAGTAAGTAAAGATAGTGCTTATATGGAATGCGCTAAATGTAGGCAAATTTTTGATCTTTTATGTGCAAACTTCAGTGAGGATATATTTGCTACTTTTTCGACTGAATTCAAGAAGTCTTGGGTTTGTTTTGAATGTCGTGGAATAGTACCAAGAGGTGATAATACACATACACCTGTGCGTCAACAGCTGCACGAAGATATAAGTGATTGTCCCGATTTCTTTAGCCCGGATAATGTAACTTTACTAGCTAATGTAACTAAAGCAATATTCTAAACGCAATGAAAAATACATTTGTACAGGAATTAAAGAAAATGCAAACTGATTTCGGAGCGCAGCCCCTTAGCAAAATTAATAAATTAGTGACGGAGCAATTTCTTGCATTTAAAACTGACATCTTGACTAAAATCGATTTGGTAACTAATAAAATTTCACAGTTGGAAAAAAACTATAATTCAGGCTCTGACATACTGAATGGCCAGTCCAAGAACGAGCATACGAATACGGCAAGCGTTCCCTCCGTTGATACCAAGACCGGTAAACCAAAACCAAAACCTCAGACGAAAGCCAAGCCTAAAGACATTCAGGCACCAACTGTTCAGACAAAAGCCAAACCTAAAGACATTCAGGCACCAACTGTTTCAGCTAGTCTTAGAAGGACCAGAGAACAGAAGCGCCCTGTATCTGTTCCACCCTTAAACGTCCAAAACAGTGAAGTAACTGACCGAGGCGAATGGGAACAAGTAAGATCAAAACGGGCGCGTACCTCACTTCCAGGCGTGCTTAGAGGAGCAGCTGCGCCTGGAACAACGCAATTGCGAGCAGCCGAAAGATGGAGATACTTACACCTCTACTACGTCCAAGAAGGTACCACGGTTGCGCAGGTTCAAGCTCATCTAGACTCTATATGTGGCAAAGACGTGTGCACGGTTGAGGAGTTAAAGTCACGTGGGCGCTATGCCTCTTTTAAAATAGGAGTTCCATCAAAAGACGTTGATGCTGTTATGTCAAGCGAAAACTGGGCAGAAGATATATGTGTTAGGCCCTGGCCCCAGAACTTTCGTGCAAAAGACAAAAGCGCATAAATGTAAACCACGGTACCAAGAAATTAATCTGTGCTACCAAAATGTTCGTGGGTTACGATCAAAAACTGAAATTTTCTTAGCAGTGTTTCGCAGAGTGGATACGATATAATTGCGTTGACTGAGACCTTTCTGACTAGTTCCGTGAGTGACGGCGAACTTTTGCCACTAGAATATAATGTAGTGCGTAAGGATAGAATGGGCGACAGCGGGTGGGGGGGTGTCTTGCTCGCAGTTCGAGATTGTTATCCAGTGCGTTTGGTTACAAATATTAATGGTATGACAGATGACAAAGAATTGTTATTTGCTATTGTTAACTGGAAAGTAGTGAAAGTTCTGTGCTGTGTTGTTTATTTACCCCCTGACTATAATGATGGTCAATATATCAATATTTTAACATGTATAGAAAACGCTATTCTTACTTATACTGACTTAAATGTGTTAATATTTGGCGACTTTAATCTCAATTCTTGTAATGCTAGTGTAAAAACACATTTTGAATATTTTTGTAACTTATGTTCGCTTCAGCAACATAATACTGTTTTGAATAATCATGGTGGTATGTTAGATCTCGTGCTGAGCAGGTTTGAACTAGATCGCATTTCAGTAAATGTATCAATTTGTGAAGACCCTTTAGTACCTATTGACAAATATCATCCTGCGCTGGAGGTGTTGATCAAACTGCAGCTTGACAGGGGACCGCCAGTGCCTGCTTCGAACCCATCACAGTCACCTGTACCTCGTCCGGGAGCTTTTCCGGATTGGAATTGGCATAAGGCGGACTTTCAGGGCTTATATGAGGCGGTTTTGAGTTTAGATTGGTCCGATCTTCTTTTAATTGCTGACGTCGATAGAGCCGTTCGGTTCTTCTATTCGAAGTTATTAAACTGCACAAAACAATTTGTACCAATTAAAAATCCTTATAGACAGAGCGAGCGATACGTCTATCCGACATGGTATAGTGTAGAATTAATAAGCAATATAAGAAATAAATACTTTCATCTCAAGAGGTTCAAAGAAGAAGGGAAAGTATTTAATAGGGAAATGTTTGTTTACTACAGGGGTCTAGTTAAAAAAATGATCGAAAGCGAATATCGTCAATATATAAAAAAGATACAAAAAAATATAATTGATAATCCAGTGGAGTTCTGGAATTACGTTAAGGAGAAAAAGAAAGATAGGAAACGCGTAGATAAATACACGTACAAGAACGCTGAGGTGGAAGGTCAGGCCGCAGCCGACGCTTTCGCTGACTATTTTGGCTCCGTCTTTCATGCCAAAAAGCCTTTACTTGATCCGGACACGGCCTCCTGCGCCGCTCATAGTTGTTTTGACTTTGCCAATGTATCTATTGTAGCAGTGGATAAGTCAGATTTGAAAAAGGCCGTTAAGCGCCTCAAGCCTCGATCAGCCGGTGGGCCTGACGGGGTTCCTGTATTTTTGGCTACAGATTGCTTATCGGCTTTAGAGACACCCCTGTTGTATATTTATAACCTGTCTTTAAGTCAGTCAAAATATCCCGAAACTTGGAAGCTATCCAGGGTTACTCCTATATTTAAAGAGAATGGTGGAATGGATGTCTCGGCCTTTAGGCCAATTGCAGTATTATCGGTTTTTGCAAAAATTTTTGAAACTATTCTAAATATTTCTATTAGGAACCAAATCGGTAATTTGTTGAACAACAGCCAACATGGGTTTCGAGAGGCTCGTTCCACCACTACGAACTTGGTCACACACGTCGATTATGTGTACGCGGAAATGGATAATCATCGGCAAGTTGATGCAGCTTACTTTGATTTCCAAAAAGCTTTTGACCTGGTTGACAATGATAAACTACTACAGAAATTGGCAATTATTGGCTTCACGCCGAGACTCCTCAAGTTCTTTTTCTGCTACCTTGAAGACCGCTGTCAATATGTACGACTAAATGGGTACGAATCGGATAGCTACTTTACGAGATCCGGTGTGAGTCAAGGGAGTAACCTAGGACCAACTCTTTTCGTAATTTTTATTAATGACTTGGCGGAAGTTGTCGCTGCGTCTCAATGTCTTTTATTTGCGGATGACCTCAAGCTAAGCCTGGGTATCCAAACTGAAGCTGCGGCGGTGGCACTGCAAAAAGATATCGATGCTGTATCCCAATGGAGCCGTGACAATAATCTACCTCTTAATATTGGTAAGTGTAAGACTATTACTTTCTCACGAAAGCAAATACCATTTAGTACCACGTATAAATCAGCGGACGCTCCCTTGGAAAGAGTGAATAACATTCGGGACTTAGGCTTAGTTTTAGATTCTAAATTGGACTTCCATGAGCACGTGACAAGTATCTGTAAGAAAGCGCATAGATTGTTAGGGTTCGTTATGAGAACAGCTGCACAGTTTGACAATATAGGTGTTGCAAAGGTTTTGTACAGTGCATACATTCGCAGCAAGCTTGAGTATGGTGCCGTCATCTGGGATCCATACTAGGAGAATTATGCTCTCATGATTGAAAAAATCCAACGCAAATTTGCTCGCTGGCTATATAAAAAACGGTATGGATATTATCCCTATTTATATCCATCACTGTTCGTCTCGGGCATGGTTGACATGAAAACTCTCAAATTTAGGAGGCTAATGATACTGATAAAACACTATCTTTTGATAATTCATCATATGGTAGATAGTCCGCAGGTAGTAGACAGAATCCGTCTCTTGGTTCCCCACAACATATCGTGGAATTCGGAAGGGTTGGTGGCGCCGCGCCGCCGGCCGCGCCTCTTGGCGCTGCCCGCCGCCGCGCGCACTAAACGCGGTGCACACGCGCCCTCTAACCGCGCACTGCGGGCTATCGGGGACACACTTGCTCGGCACGACGATCTCGACATATTTGCAGATAGTTTAGGAATTCTATTTAATAAATTTTGTAATTATTGTGACATAACCATTAATTATTGACATCAACTGTTTGTGTTTGTGTTTGTATTTTTGTTAATTATTGCACTTTTAATTATTTCAATTTCAATTTATTGAATTCAATAACAATGTTGTATTCTGACTGTATAATCTCGACATATTTGCTGATAGTTTAGGAATTCTTATTAATAAATTTTGTAATTATTGTGACATGACCATTAATTATTGACATAAATGTTTTTGTTCGTGTTGCTAGTATGATGTTATGAGGTTGGGTGATGAAGTAAAGGAGTAGTTTACATAACGAAGTTCGTTTATTGAGTGAAATAATACAAACATATTGAAACGCTTAACCAATTCTGCAACTAAGCTGTTTTACGCTAATACGTGTTATTTCGTATGATTGCGACATGACCTAATTACTGTTCGGTTTGTTAGGTATAGGTAGGTATAACACTGCAACTCCCCTAAAAATAATTAAAAGAATTAAATCATGTCACATTACAATGTTTCTTATTCTAATTAATAAAAGTTTATAAAATAATACATCTTAAAAAAAATATAACAGAAAAATTTAATTGAAGAACATTTTAGTCTTATTTTTATGTATAAGATATTCTTTATTATCTTTTAAAATTTTAACATTAGGTGCGACTTCCTCAAGTACTACAAAGGGACCTTTATAAATGTTAGTAAGTTTGTCTCCTGTTTGATTTTTTACTAAAACAAGGTCTCCTTTCTTATAAGTTACAGGGTTGCTTTTTCTATCATATAATAACTTTCTTTTTAACTTACTATCTAATAAATTATTTTTTGCTTCGTATTGAGCTCTCTGTAAACGATATTTCATCTCTTTAGGATAGTCGCTATAGTTATACAATGGTTCAACTGATAACCCAAAGTCAGAAGACAATTTACAACATTTTCCGAACACTAATTCGAATGGAGTGTATTTTGATTCCGTATGCACTGTTGTATTATAAGAAAATGTCCAAAACGGTAGCCAATCACTCCAATCAATGGTATTCCTATCACACTGAATCCTAAGGTATGCCCCTAGTGACCTATGACTATTTTCTAACGAGCCAATTGTTTCGTGGTGGTAAGCGGTTGAATTGAATTCAATTTATTTATTTTTAATATTTTACAAACGTTAGACATGATATTAGACATAAATTCGGTACCTTTATCTGTAATAACCTCTTTGGGAACCCCATATCTCAATATAAAATGATTTACGAAAACTCGCGCTACTGACTCGGAGTCTTTACTATGCAAGGGATAGGCTTCTACAAATTTTGATAAATTACATTGCAGTGTTAAAATGTATTTATAATTATAGTTGTCAACTGTCAGGTGACCCATGATATCTAAAAATATCCTTTCGAATGCAGAGCTGGCAGTATTTGTTATCACCATTGGCTCTCGTACTGAATGGTTCGAGAATTTATTAAATTGACACTGTGGGCATCGTTTGACGTAGTCAATAACGTCATTAGTCATTCCTGACCAAAAATAGTATTTTTTCAAATTATTTATCATTCTGTTGACCCCTGCGTGACCGCTTGTGGGTAACAAATGAAAATCATTCAAGATAATTTTTTTATCTTCATAGCTACTTATTTTTATTACATCTTTCGTAATTAAAATTTTTGGTACCTTTTGATGTAACTTTTTTATATGACTTGCAAGTATTTTTATACATGTAGCATTGTCTCTATTCTTTGTTCTGATTAATAATTCATTAATATTTTCTTTTTCGCATAATAACCCTAAATCTCTCGCTAACTCCGACGGGGTAGATAACGATCGAGTATTCAGATAAATAGTATAAAGCGAAGGTACGTACATACAGAATTTTCTATTCGAATATCGACAATCTAACTTAGTAAATTTTTTTTCACTACTTAAAACTAATTCTATGACATTGTTGGGTTTTTTAAGAATCTCTACAGTATCAGGTTGATCAGGCCTACTACTGGTAGAGGAATCGTCTGCCAAATTACTATTATTACCTAAACCGATAGGTTGCGATTGTAACTTTTTAGTTTGCGCTCGCGTTAACACAGAGACTACTTGTTCTCCTATTGACTTAAGGTCCTCACACGTCATGGACATCGGGAGTCGACTTAATGCGTCTGCAGCTGCATTATTTCGACCCGGGATGTACATAATCTCAAAGTCGTATTCCTCAAGATAAAGCCTAAACTTAGTTAAGCGGCTTGATGGGTCTTTTAAACTGAAAAGGTAAACTAAAGGTTTATGATCTGTAAAGATTTTAAACCTTCTACCATACAGATAGGGTCTAAAATGCCTTACAGCCCATACTATTGCTAAGAGTTCTAAATCTATAATCGGATATCTACTTTCCGCGGGTGATAAGTTACGACTTGCGTAAGCGACAACGCGACCATTTTTATTTGACAAAACTGCGCCTAATCCTGTCTTACAAGCGTCAGTTCGAAGCTCAAATGTATTGCTGTCCGAAAAATCTGGATACTGCAACACAGGTGGTGACATTAAAGAAGATTTTAAACGTTGAAAAGATTGCTCGCATTCAGATGTCCATTCAAATTGAGAGTTTTTTTTACACAATTTATTTAGTGGATACGTGATATTCGCAAAATTAGGTATAAATCGTCTGTAGTAGTTAGCAAAGGCGATGTATCGTTTTACATCATCGGCGTTCAACGGCACCGGATACTTGCGCAATGTTTCGATTTTGCTGTCGTCTGGAAGAATGCCTTGCGATGTTATTTTGTGACCTAAATAAACAATTTCCGTTTTTAAGAATTCACATTTCATTGGATTTAATTTTAAATTTACTTTTCGTAAACGTTCAAAAACACTAATGAGATTTTTATTGTGGCTTTCCATAGATTTTCCGATGACGACACAGTCGTCTAAATAAATAAATGCTTGATTATAGTTAATGCCTGACATAGCTATCGTCATTAACCTTGAAAACACGCTGGGAGATGTTTTTAATCCCATAGGAGAACGCTTCATCTGATACATTTTATCAGTTGTGAAAGCCGTATATTTGCGTAATTCTGGCTCTAACTCTAGCTGGTACATCTTATCTACACTGAATGCGGTATATTTCCTTGAATTTTTGTCTAAAGATAATTGATAATAGCTTTGTGAGAGATCTAATTTTGAAAAATAAATACTACCTGAAAGGGAATCTAATATATCTGTAATATTTGGTAACGGAAACTTATCATCTTTGATCCTATTATTAAGCTGTCTATAATCGATAACTAACCTCCACTTTTTTTCATTACATCTATCTGCTTTTTTTGGAACTAACAAAACTGGGCTAGACCACTCTGAGGTGGTCTCCTCTATGATATCATTAGCTAACATGTCATCTATTTGTCGTTGTACCTCTTGCTTAAGGGAATGAGGTATCCTATAAGGTTTAACATAACTAGGTGAAACGTTCTCTTTTAAAGATATAGTATGAGTCATAATATTGGTTGTCGATAATTTATCACCTGGAAGATGAAAAATATCGGCATATTTTGCACAAATATGCTCGATACTGCGTCTTTCCTCTTGGTTCATATTACTTAAATTCAATAATTCAAATAAAGTTTTTACTCGACTTACGCTATTTTTTTCTTCTAAGAGACTACAGACATCAAAATAATTTATGTCATAAATAGCAAAATTTTGGAAATCGTATTCTATTTCACTATTTGTAGTATTTAATATTCGCAAGGGAATGCGACCATTAATTGGTTTCGCAATTAACCCTGCAACGCCTTTCTCAATTTCTTTCGATAAAACAACAAAATCGCAACTCGATGTCGTAGGTATGATGAACCTTATCACTTCACATCGAGGCGGAATCGAATGTCTATACCTAGCATTATAATGTATTTCAATTGAAACGTTTATATTATTGTTAGACAATTGCAATTTACTATCCTTATAACTAATAATCGCATGATATCGCTTAAAAAAATTATCACCTAAAATACCATTAGCCGTGCACGACATATTCTTAAAAACATAAAATTTTTCACTAAATATTACATTATTATAAACTAAATTTAAGAAAATGTAACCTTCTGATTCTAACTTTCCTGTAACACCCTTTATTGTTATTCTATCATAACATAACTGCTGCAATAACTCTGGATAATTACTAAGCCATTCGTACCTCAAAGCACAGAGACTTGCTCTACTATCTACTAAAACATTAATAAAATGATTATTTACTAAAAATGTTACGGTACTACTGTTATTAAAATTAAAAATAAAATTTTCGGTATTAACGAAAAAACTCGCTTGAAGCGTAATAATTATGATTTTGGTTAATAATACCCTGGTGCGACTCATTATTTACGGTCGGTGTCTCCTGGGTAGTATGGCGTATTGGAGCGGCTGGTCTTCGTGACCTTGAGCTATACGCTCCTCGAGTACTGCCTCGGTTATAACTTGCACCACGGGGCGAGCTATATGAATTATATCGACCGCAATGCGCATGCGCATCAAATGAGTGTCTCGTATTACGACTGTAGTCACTTGAATAATTACTACGTGGTCTCGTTTTATTGTAATTATTACCGCGAAAGTAATTACTATAGGCATAGCTGTTGCGTCCACGATTTAAACTACTATGACGCCGATATTCATCACCTCGAACGCGGAGGACAAGGATTGCTCGTCCATAGCTGTCCTAATAGCGTTCGGCAAGGAATCGAACTGTCTAGCTGATATTATTGTGCTTAACCTACGATCCGCTAAACCATCTGCAAACCGTTTAAGAGCGATTTTCTCGTTAATTGGCTTTAAAATATCATACGTGCTATTATTACCATAAGATTGAGCGATTGTCAAAGCTACAAACAAATTTTCTAATTCAGAACCAAAAGATTCGATCGATCCTTGCTTGCATTGGTTCAATTTCCACTGCAATGCAACATCCGACTTTTGCTGTAAAAGGTGTTTTTTCATATCTGACAAAAGATTATCAATTGTATCGTAAGATGATTTCAAACGTAACTGTGCATTTTGAGAAAGCCTTGTTTTAAGTACAAATTCAATTAAAAGTTTTTTAGATGACTCTGAAATCATTTTGCTATATAACTCAATGCTATTAATTAAAGAATTAGTGACAGACTCTTGACCAGTCATTACCGGCAACAATTCAATGGCAGTTTTTAAATCAAAGTCACTAGTAGCCATTTTGACTAGCGAGTCAGTAGCCATTTTGACTTGCTTAATTTTTTGTGCAGTTAAATCAATTATTTTATTATAAAATAAATGGATTTCACTTATAATTTTGTTTACATCAGTGATATCTTTTGAACTTATCTCTTTTCGATCAATTTGCAAGTGCAACTGAGTCAAAATACTCTCTAATTGGGAATATAATTGTTTGGCTTCAGTAGCCTTTCTTAAGCCAAGGTCTTGTTGCCTCCTTTCTGGGCCTAATTTTATTAAATAATCTTTAATGTAATTTAATGATTTATGGAGCTCATGTAACTGTAATATTACACTAGACATACTAAACTAAACATCATATTAAAAATTTAATTATTACATTTTACAACATTTTACTTTATATTTATAATAAAACCTTACGTACTTTCAAGGCTGTAATCCATACAACGATAGCTGCATGGGGGGGAAATGACGCTATGATGCTCTAAGGACACGGAACGGGCGCGGGCGGTGCTGTAGGCAGGCGGTGGCGCGGCGCGGTGCGGCGCGGCGCGGCGGCACGCTGGCGCTGCTTACGGGCTCAGGCTGCAGTTACGGGAACGGGTGGGCCGGGCTATACCCTGGACTCCTCTTGATTATCCTTCTCCCTTCTTAAACAGCGCTGGTAGTGAGGTTGGTGCGTGAGATGGTAGCAATGTTGTTGCTATTCAGCTCCCGTTGAATAGTACGCACGAAGTGTTTATTACATTTCTTGAAAATGTAATAAAAAACAGCCAACACCAAGATGATGACAGACACGGCGATCAATATTTCAATAATAGCCAGTTTCTCACTGTGGTACTGTGTGGTCGTGGCAGAAGCTTCACCATTAGCATTCTGAGCTATTACAACTTGGTCCTTCGAAGCTGATTTTCCCATGTCTTGGTTTTGTTATTTCTTTATTTTTAATTCGCTCTCTTCTTTCTTCTAAACTTGCTTTCTTCTTCAAAACTTGGTTTCTTCTTGCTGGAGCTGAATGTTGGTGCTTTTCTATGGTTCCAGTGGCAGGGTCGCCATATGATGTTATGAGGTTGGGTGATGAAGTAAAGGAGTAGTTTACATAACGAAGTCCGTTTATTGAGTGAAATAATACAAACATATTGAAACGCTTAACCAATTCTGCAACTAAGCTGTTTTACGCTAATACGTGTTATTTCGTATGATTGCGACATGACCTAATTACTGTTCGGTTTGTTAGGTATAGGTAGGTATAACACTACACTAGTGACATTCATATTTTTTTGGCATATACTTAGTTGTTTGTGTTTCTGTGTTTGTATTTTTGTTAATTATTGCATTTTTAATTATTTCTATTTCAATTTATTTAATTCAATAACAATGTTGTATTCTGACTTGTAATTAATCTTTTAAGCGCTTTGGATGGCTCATCTGTAAGCTTTTAAGATGTTTGTCTAAATAAATAAAATAAAAAAAATGCATAAAAATCATATAGTATACTTATTATTTGGTCGAATGTCTATATGTCCGAATTCCCAATGGCATACTTTTAAGATGGCAGATTTTCACTAGGCATAATTTCGTTTAGCATAACACTTATTTAGTGCGACGATTACTCGGTATAATTTCACTTGGCATACCACGATGATGGCAGTTTTCCATTTGGAATAATTTCATTAGGCATACTATTTCTAATGAATTTTATGGGTGCGTATCATTTCATATAATGATATATGAACTAATTTAAAGATAAAAACCTCGGTAGGCTCTATAGGGCAGGTCCTTCAGATTTATCTGAAGTGTGGACGAGTTTCCTCTTCGAAACTGTTTGGAGACCAGTAGATGTCTTAATTCATGACCCTATTAATGATGGTACATACGTGGAGGGTCAGGTCCTTCCATTCGATCATGGTGCGAACGAGTTTCCTCTGTGGGATAGTTGGAGTCCAAAAGAGGCTTAAACCATGACCCCCATAATAATTAGGTTGTAGGCACAACCCAAATGGCACTAAGTTGTCCATTTTTATGTTATATTAATATGAAGTGAAGTCGACTAAAAACAAAATTATGTTAAAGTATGTACCTACCAATAATGATGAATTAAACAAAAATGAAAACTACGCCGGCGCCGGGTGTATTATGATATAATGATATGTGAGTAGGTATCTAGTAGGCAATGTGTAATAATGTGTATAAGTGTACCATACCGATATTGTTGTTATTATGAAATATTGAGATTTTAACGAGCTATTATTAAAACATTTCCTCCGCGCAAATGACGCGAGCCGCCTTTGTGAAGGAAATGGATGATGTAAGTAAAGAAATATGGAAATTAATAATCATATGAGAAAATTGACAAAAAATAATTGATGGATGGCGGTCTACTACTGTGCGTTTTTCAAGAAATTTCTTGCCTCGATCTACAGTGTTGTGGAACCAGCTCTCGGCGGCGGTATTTCCGGACCGTTACGACTTAGTGATCTTCAAGAAACGAGCCTATTCCTTCCTTAAAGGCCGGCAACGCGTCTGCGATTCCTCTGGTTTTGCGGGTGTCCATGGGCGGATTACTTTCCATCAGGTGACGCTTGCTCGTTTGCCTCCTTCTGCAATAAAAAAAATAAAATAATAAAGAATAAAAAAAAATAAAAGAATATTGTGGGATAGAAAGTTTGAACAATAGGAGTTTACGAAATATGATAAACATAAGAAATGGCTAAGGATTATTATTTTAAGATTGATGAATCATTATAAGTAGGTAATTTGAATATGACAGTTTGAAGGTAGAATAATTAAAGGATTTTCATAAAAGGGAAGAATTTAAGTGAAGAATGTTTATTAAAGCTATATTTTAGTACAGCCAATATGACAGCTAAATTAAAAGTAGGTACCTTGAAGTAACTTGAAAATATAAATATTTTTATAAAAGTAGAATGTTATGGAGATACTCGTATTTAAAGTTTAATTTGGATTTATTATTTTAAGACAGTTACCTTTTTCAACTACGAAAAATAAAGTGTGAAATGTGCAAAGTAAATCTTTTTTCTCCTGTTGTGTCAAGACTATAAAAGTTTTTTCGTACCACTTGCTCAAAAAAGTGACATTCTATGCCACAAAAAGCGAACATAACAATAGTCATTTTTAATCTGTTAAAAACAGGGAAAAATTTTTTTTCCCTGTTTTTAACAGATTAAAAAGTACTGAATTTCATTCATCCTCTAAGAAAAGAAAGTGATTTAAATTTGGAATACTTACCAAAATTTATACTGAACTACATCTGTGTTTAACACCATTGAGTCTGTATTTAAAGCATTATTATTATTGAAAAAGGAAATAAATCAAATAAAAAAAAATTAAAAAAAAATTAAAAACAAATTAAAAAAAAATAAAAAAAAATAAAAAAATAGAAAAAAAAAGAAAAAAACAAATTACAAATCAACTCATCAACAATAAATGTACCAAACAATAATGTAACTCTCTCTATCAATAATTGGACCAATGTTTCGAATGTTAACTTTTACTTTTAATTGTGATTATTTTTAATAAATGCTTATCTCATATTATTATTGTTAATTTTTTCGATAAAATTAAAAATTTGTGACAATAAGCCTACAAAAACGAAAAAGTATTTAGTCATAAGTAGAATAATCATGAATAAAGACTTGACTTATTATTGTTTACTTAGATCAACAACTTTTTTTAAGATAGTTATTAATAAAGTTTATGGTAAAATTAGTAATTATTTGAATTTAAGGACCCAGTCCACGCTTCAGCAAGAAACAACTGCACAGTCTGCACATGTGCTTAGGTGGTGAGCCTTTAGCCCGTTAGTCGCTTTTACGACACTCAAGGGATGAGAGGGGTTGGTAGTATTATTTTGATGAGCCCATCTCGCTCTATGCTGTTGTATGTATGTGCAGTCTTTAGTCCATTAGTCGCCTTTTACGAGACCCAATGGAAGGGAGGGGTTGGTAGTATTATTTTGATGAGCCCATCGCCGCTCTATGCTGTTGGATGTATGTGCAGTCTTTAGTCCATTACTCGCCTTTTTTTACGACACCGAAGAGAAGAGAGGGGTTGGTAGTAATATTTTAATGAGCCCATCGTCGTTCTATGCTGTTGGATGCGTGGCGGCGTCACCTACCGCATAGGCCGCACATAGCGAAAGGCCATAATATAATCTAATATTTTTGACTTAGCAAATGAAAAGGAGAAACGGATTGAGTTTTTATCGGTTATTCTTAAAACAATCAGGTAATCAAAAACGAACCAATGGGGTAATGACATTGTTATGAGCTCAATTGCAGCCCAAATTAAAATTATGACTTTGATTTGCAGAACAATGCGAACGTTGCGGAGCATATGAATTAACCCTGTAATTAAGGGAAAAGTCAAATAAAAATTATTAATTGCTCTTCGATTGATCATTTATTGGTGGCACCAACACTCGCCAATTCTTCCAAAAACGTTAACGACTGCTTTTAAAAAACGAACATGATTTTTTTAGAATGACTATCAGAAACGAAGTTTTTATTTTCAGAATTCAGAATCAGATTATCAGAATATTTTTTTACGATTCTTTCACAAATAAAAAAGCCTCGTCGATATTTGCGTTCTCATCAGTGTATAGTATTATTATTCACTAGTGAAATTCGATCCCCACCTATATGGTGTCCTGAACCAGGTGATTTGTGGAGCATGACTAACAGAAATCAAAAAAAAAACTTTTGTTTTCATTTCAGTCAGAATAAAAAAAATAATTTCCATTATTATTATGACCGTCATACAAGTCATACAACACATTTAGAGTAACTATCAGAAATGATAAAGAAAAAAAATTTGTTTAAGAAAGTAAGTAAAAGTACATTAAAATTCTACAAGACAAAAATAAAATTACGTTCACCAACACCATTTGTTGAGTACCTAGGACAAACAGATAACAAAAAACTTTCTATTCCATATCAGTCAGATTAAAAAAAAAACCTTAATTTCCACATCTATCAAAACAAAACAAAACAAAAAAAAGGCCGTTCTTATTATAAAAATCGGGCCAACGTACTTGTTGGAGTTGGCGCGGTGCGGCTGGCCGTCGTGCGTGAGGCCGGCCAGCGTGCGGCACCGGAAGTTCTCGTAGTGCACCGATGACGTCACGTCCTTCACCTTGTCCTTAGACGACGCTCCCTGGACCTCCGGCACACTCGACGGCATCATCCCGACTTGGTTTCCGCAGCCCACGACCGGTGCATCAATGTCGGCGTGGCAGCCCTGCACACCAGCAGCTCGGACCCACCGTCATCACCTGTCTCGACTCACCGCAGACAGGAGCAGCACACTGCATCACTGGCAACGCGCCTTCACCCCACTCGTCTCGACTCACCGTAGACTGGGGCATCCTGCAGCAGCACTCTCCACTGGCACTTGCAAGCACTGACTGCTGAGCACACTCACTGACATCGACCTCCGGTCTCAGGGGGGGAGGGATGTGGCGGCGTCACCTACCATATACGCCGCACATAGCTCGACACGAAGCAACATAGTACTAACCGTGTCAACAGATGGCGCCACAAAAACCAACTCAGCGACATCTCCATACCAAGACAGTCAAACAGTATGGGAAGCCTGCATCGCGGTAGGTGAGGGGTTGGTAGTATTATTTTGATGAGCCCATATTTGCTCTATGCTGTTGGATGTATGTGCAGTCTTTAGTCTGTTAGTCGCCTTTTACGACACCGAAGGGAAGAGAAGGGTTGGTAGTATTATTTTGATGAGCCCATCGCCGCTCTATGCTGTTGGATGTATGCGCAGTCTTTAGTCCGTTAGTTGCCTTTTACGACACCGAAGGGAAGAGAGGGGTTGGTAGTATTAATTTGATGAGCCCATCGCCGCTCTATGTTGTTGGATGTATGTGCAGCCTTTAGTCCGTTAGTCGCCTTTTATGACACCCAAGGAAAGATATATAAAGACTGCATATACCTACTATCGAACAGCATAGAGCGGCGATGGGCTCATCAAAATAATATTACCAACCCTTCTCTTCCCTTGGGTGTCGTTAAAGCAACTAACGGGTTAATTTTTAATAAAATAAACCAATTCATATTGTATTGGATTGTTTTATTTTCTCGCAATCCTAGTGAAAAGCAGGGTCATTTTAGCCCCTTGTATAACAATCTACTATTAAGCTAAATCTGTGCATTCTATATTACTGTAAATCAGAAGCCTAATATTATTATTGTGTAAAAAATAAAAATTGTGTTTTGTAAAGTAATATTTGAATATGAATACTTGAAAAAATATAAGAAATAAAATATATGGTTGTCACCAACAATGATTTATTACTTAGTGACAGACAAATTTAAGTTTATTGAATCTAAAATGTTTAAGTAAACTAAACATATTTTTACAAGTGTATTGTTATGAAATCAATGACAGTTTGGAATGTTTTATGAAATAATAAGTATAATCTAAGATATGGAAAATTACATGTGAGATGATCCATAGCATAAATTAATTATATTTATAACTGTCAAAACTTATAAACACATTTATTTATTTTTTCAATTGTATTATATTCGAAGATTTTTAAGCAATTTATCTTATAAATTCAGAATGTTACGCCGACGAATTTGCTATTTGGGTGTTTGCAGACTTTATTACAAAGCTTCGTAATATTTACTATGATGTGTATGTCATTAAAATTCATTAATATGTACCTTAAATTACAAAAATAGAATTTTAGAAATTACAATTTGAAGTACTAAGCTTTTAATAAAAACTATTTAAATTGTAAATACAGCAAGATTCTTGTTTAAAACACTAAACAAAACAATTTTTTAATTTTTGCTGGTGCCTTTTTTCTTAGTGTAAACAAGTAACTCGACACCTACCCTGTACGACCTCCCACATAGTATTGAGGTAGTATAGAAGGAAATTAGTATTTTAATAAAAGGAGTCTGTAATTGTCTGTTGTTGCATTATTTCGTTCACCCGGTGTCCCATCATTGCAACACTCATAGGTGTTCCAATTATCTTCGTTCAAAAATCATGTCGACCCTGTGCTCTTGACATGACTGATAAAAGTAACAACCGAACATAAACCCGTTCAATAAATACAATTATTTAAAAGTTTTGTATTAAGATGATTTTCGTTATCGAAGTTTCCAGAACGAACCTTTTGAATAAAACCGCCTATCCTTAACATTTTTCTTTTAAACCACCTTACCCAAAAAAGCAATTGATCTTTTGGACTTTTTGGGATTGTAAACAAAGGAAATTTTATAGAAGGTCTAGTATCTGCCTTTGGCAAAATACCTACCTATTCTTTTACTTTTCATAACGAATAATATTTCATTTTAATATCTTACAATATAAATCTTACCAAGCAGTTTTCAAATACAGCGACTTTGCGCTTATTCTATTGTCAGGAACCAATATCATGAAACGGTTATGTATTTTTGATTGAATTTAGTTAGAGCTGCACAAATAGAATATAATCCACGATAGCCTAGTGCAATTAGTCGGGATAGCGTAGGTTCTGGTTTAAATCCCACTTAAAATGTGATTTTTTATTCTGCAGACATGTTCAAATGTAGAAGTACGTACCTACCTACCTAATATATTAGTTTTACTGTTTTCATTTTACAAGAATTCTCAGTTTATCGTGATTCTTTCTTCTTCTGTTGGGTTCTTAAGGCTAGAACCTCGGCCGAGGGTTATCCGACTCATGGGGCCATCAGAATACAATATATATGCTGAAATAAACGGAGTGAACGAATGCCAATGAAGCAGTTTGGGTTTTCGAAATTACCTTCTTCAGGTAGAAAAAGAAAATGATTGTAAAAGGTTATACAAGGTTCACTCTCGTAATTCTCTTTACAAATCACAGGGAGGGATTCAACGAATCGTTCACTCTGTCCGCTTCAGTAGGACTTGAAAACAAAGATTAAATCATCATCACACCATACATAAATATATCCCCCCATTTCCCAGTGGGGTGGGCAGAGCCATTATTTATTTTTTATTTTTAATACGTAACAATTACTGTAGAAGATTTTTTAGAGAAAAAATTTCAAAATTATGTATAACTTAGAAATGATTACATATTAAGTATCGATATTTTACATTTTATGCCGTTCCTTATTTAATATTAAAGTTTGTTATACTTATTAATTTTTATAAAAAAATATTTACTTAAATAATTTTAGCTTTTAAAACAAAATATTAATTAAAATTATTACCACTGTCTGAAATTAGGAATGTTGTTTTTGTGTTTTCCATCTATAGACGTAATGAAATGTTTATTTAGGTGGCAGTGCTATCCGTACAAAAGCCATTTAAAGGTCAAGAATACGTATAATAAGTGATAAAAAATTTCGCCGCCCGAACAGGGACTTGAACCCTGGACCCTTGGATTAAAAGTCCAATGCTCTACCGACTGAGCTATCCGGGCCTTATTCAATACGTCCAATCTAACCATTACTACATGACTTTGAATGTACCTACCATGTGTAATTAAGTTATTCATTTCAGTGTAAATAAATAAAAATTTATCGCTTTTTTTTATTGTTGTCAACATGCGAAGTAACGATCACATTTATTACTTATATTTATTAATTGTTTTGTGGATACATTTACCTATAATAAGCTATTAATGTTTTTTTATTTATCGACGGATAAACACTTGGCCTTCACAGCACCTGATGTTTGGTGATGGTAAGGCCGATGGTGGAAACGCACTTCATCCGGATCACTCAACTACTGCGGAGCTGGTTATCTTATTCCAAACTATCAGAACACAACAATGCTAATAACATTGTTGTTGTTGTTGTTATTGCAACATATTTAGATTAGGTGGTCGTAGCTGGCTGGCGTACTTAAAAGTGTTTTACTAGATTTCGCCCGCGGCTTACCCCACATGTTTTTTTTACAACATGGTAGTGCATGGACGAGCATAACCTATTTATTAGTAATTTGCATTATTTTTTAATATATTTTGTATGACTTTGCTACGACATTATAACTTTTGTTACTTAGAGGGAGAAAAAAGTAAGGCCTCCTAAGTTTCTTGCCAGCTTCTTCTCAGTCGAAGGCTCTGCCAAAATCCGAACTGGCGGTAGATTAGATAGGTAGCTAAGCTAGTTGATAAGGTTTTACTACTGATAGTTAACTTTTTTTAAATACATATTTTTTGGCGTTAATAAGTACCTTGGTTTATATTGAATAAAGCATTTGATTTGACTTATTTGAAAAGGAGGCAAGCGAGCAGCCTGGTTACCTGATGGAAAGTAATCACCGCCACCCATGAAAACCTGCAAAACCGGAGTGGTCGTAAATGCGTTGCTTACCTTGAGGTAGGATCTTTGAGAAAGGAGTAAGAATTGTAAGGGGGGATGGGGGAGACATAGGTAAGCCTCCGGTACCAGACGAAATACAAAAGCAACAAGTGCCATTGTTTTTCGTCGATATTTCGTGGGTGTATCGAAATTGAATGCTTTTGGTCTATGCCCCTGCCGCCAGTAGAGCCCTATTTCTATGTCCACAGTTATCGTGACAAATTGCGGGTGGTATTACGCCGGCCCAATTCGTGCTGCAACGTGGCTCTACCACTCAATCAGTGTCACATGAGTGACACCGCCCAGCGGTCACGTGTATGGTCTCAAGGGTAAACTTATGGACGCGAATGACTATAATCCCCAATATGATATTTCGATGAGAGAAAAAAGTATTTATCGCTTACTGCCGAAGACATATTATTATTATCCTCTTTATTTAACATAATTCTTAAGTTTAATTTTTTACAATATTTTATATAAAAACCTATTTACAATATAAAATATTATAAAAAACTTAACCTTGGTTGCCACCGGCAGCGGGGATAGACCCAAGCTATCGGTGGTTAGGGCTGCAGAGTGAGGAACCTCCTGACAATACGTGCCGTGTCAAGGAGTACTGCCTTTTGCATCTGACCCTTGACCCAACCTTTCAGCGAGAGCCTCTCTAGGTGTTGATCGAGGCTCTTTGCTATAAGGCCGTGTGCCGAAACGACTATCGGTACAATGATGGTTGAATCCACATCCCACATCCCATTTTCTGAGTGGTAGAGCCACGCTGCGTTGCAGCACACATTGGGCCGGCTCGCCCGGTGTAATACCACCCTCTCACTAATATTCGGCGTGAAATAATGGCACTTGGTGCTGTTGTGTTTCGTCCGACCAGTGAGGGTTCCGGAGGCCCCTTCCCCCCCCCCCCCTCCTCCCAATTCCTATTCCTTCCTTAAACCTATTCCTCCCTTAAAGGCCGGCAACGCGTCTGCTATTCCTCTGGTTTTGCGGGTGTCCATGGGCGGCGGTGATTACTCTCCATCAGGTGACCCGCCTGCTCGTTTGCCTCCCTCTTATATAAAAAAAAAAAAAAAACATGGCGGTAACCTCGTGAGCCAAGTCAAGGTACTTACTGAGCTTGTCATTCTCGGCTTTCACGAGGTTCTCGTCATGAGGTATGGTGATATCAACCAATATTGCTTGGCGCTGAGATCGGTCGATCACCACGATATCAGGCTTATTAGCGACAATAGTCCTGTCCGTGATGATAGAGCGATCCCAGTAGAGCGTTGCATGACCATTTTCGAGAACTGGCGCAGGTGCGTACTTATAGTACGGCACCTCTGATTCAACAAGGCCATATCGAAGAGCAAGTTGCTGGTGAATTATTCTGGCTACTTGGTTGTGTCTGTGCAAATACTCTCCGTTAGCAAGATGAGAACAACCGGAAATAATATGTCGGAGTGATTCTCCCGGACGGCGGCATGCCCGACAGATGTCGACCGTACCGTCCCTCATAATATATTTCCGGTAGTTATTCGTCTTGATAACTTCATCTTCAATAGCACAGACAAAACCTTCGGTTTCCCCAAAGAGGTCACCGAAACGTAGCCAGTTCACCGAGGCAGGCAAATCTACATCAGGCCCAGTTAGAGCCCGATAGTAGCGCCCGTGTAGCACCTTGCTCTTCCATATGTCCTTGCGATCGAGAGTGCTTAGCACCACTGGTTTGCGCCAGTTTTCTGTTGCCAAGGAGAGCGGCGTAAAGTGTCTATCAACTGCCACGACATCCAAATGCATCCCGCACTCACTGTTAAGGAAATAATCCCTGAGACTGCACACCTCACGGTTATGTAGGTCCTTGGCATTTAAAAAGCCGCGACCCCCACATCTCCGTGGGATGTACAGCCTCATAACAGATGAGCGCGGGTGTAACATTCTGGAAGTCGTGAGCATTTGACGGACTCTTCTATCCAAGGCGTCTAATTCGGTCTGAGTCCATCTTAGTATGCCAAAGGAGTATGTGAGTAGAGGCATAACCCAGCCATTAAAAGCACGTGTCTTATTGCCACCCGATAAAAGACTGTTAAGTACTTTTCTTAGGCGGCAAAAGAATCGCTCCCGTAATGACTGTTTTATGTCCCCATCCACAACACCCAAAGACTGTGACATACCAAGATATTTATATGTTTCAACTTCGGAGAGAGAATGAATTTACTACTCTCCCACGCTGTACATGCATAACCGCACACTTATCCACACCAAACTCCATCTTGATGGCACTGCTGAAAGTCTCAGTAATTTTCAGCAGTTTCACCAAGTCTTGGCGGTTTGGTGCGAGCAATTTGAGGTCATCCATGTACAACAAGTGCGACATAACTTCACCCCCTCTCCGCAGTTGACAGCCTAACTTTGAATTTCTCAACAAAGTACTGAGAGAATTCAAAGCTAGGCAAAACCATAAAGGACTCAGACTGTCGCCCTGGAATATGCCACGCTCTATCCTTATAAGATCCTGCGTGGCAGAAACACTATCTCGACATTCTGGTTGACTCAAGACCGTGGTCCACTGCCGCATACATGATATCAAAAAGGATTTTAAAGTTATATCAATTTTATATAACTCTAAAATCCTTACCAACCATGAATGCGGCACCGAATCATAGGCCTTCTTATAGTCAATCCAGGCTGTAGAGAGAGTCCCTCTGCCACGCCGGACCTTCTGGCATATGGTCATGTCAATGAGGAGAAGCTCCTTAGTACCACGGGACCCAACCCTACATCCATTCTGAGTCATGTCCAAAATATTGTTTGCAACAATGTGCGTGTTAATTTTTGTTCTCAGAATGGATGTAAGGAGCTTGTATTATTATATCTGTACAATAAATCTTTACCTTTCCTAGATGGGAGAGAAAAGTAAAAAGTGTTACCTTAAATATTATATTACTTAAATAGCTGTTATTGTAGATGAAGTTCCAAAGTGGAAGTCCCTGTTGAGCGTCTAGCTTGTTGCACATAGCTTTAACTACTTACTACTTTGTTACTTTTCACGTAAAAACTACTGAATGGATTTGAATGAAATTTGGCACACAGATAGTTTATAACCTGGATTAACACATAGGATACTTTTTATCCCGATATTCCCACGGGAACGTATGGATGGAAGTTTGTTACTCTTTCACGTAAAAACTACTGAATGGATTTTAATGAAATTCGGCATACAGATAGTTTATAACCTGGATTAACACTTAGGTACGATACTTTTTATCCCAATATTCCTACGGGAACGGAAACCACGCGGGTGAAACCGCGAGCGGCCGCTTGTTATGTATGTATTTAAGTATACCTCTCAGCCCCCCAAGCGGTCGCATGAGACCGCATCTACAAAGGACACACTTGACTTTGTACCGTGTTTTCATAGACTTACAGACTACTTTAGTATGAACAAGGTTGATTATTTCGGTTCTGTGGCTCATTTTATGCATCGTGATCGCAAAATATCGCATGATCTATGCTCGATTCTGTCAAATTCGACGTTGACAGTTGCGCCAATATCTGTGTCTGAAAATTTCCAAGAGTGAGTGGTCAAGTATGTTTATCCGTTGTCTAGTAACCTTAACGAGTTTCATAACGAAGCTTCTTTTGGGCTAGATAATTGGTGTGAGTGTAGGAATGTTTATTTATTTATTACAAGCGGCCGCTCGCAGTTTCACGCGCGTGGTTCCCGTTCCCGTAGGAATATCGGGATAAAAAGAATCCTATGTGTTAATCCAGGTTATAAACTATCTGTATGCCGAATTTCATCCAAATATATTCTGTAGTTTTTACGTGAAACAAACATCCATCCATACGTTCCCGTCGGAATATCGCGATAAAAAGTATTCTATGTGTTAATCCAGGTTATAAACTATCTGTATGCCGAATTTCATCCAAATCCATTCAGTAGTTTTTACGTGAAAGAGTAACAAATATCCATACATTCTTACAAACATTCGCGTTTACCTATAATATTAGTAGGATATACTAAGAGTTAGTCAGAGACTAGGCAATCAGGACCGCAGTAGTAGTCCTCTGCCATAGGTAGTCCATATTTCACCAAATTATAACTGCACATGTGCTTAGCGTGATAGGCGGTGATCCCATTGCCTAACTTTGCTGTTGGATGTATGTGTCCTCTTTAGCCCGTTAGTCGCCTTTTACGACATCCAAAGGAAGAGTGGTGTTGGTAGTATTTTTTTAGTGAGCTGATATTCCACACGGCTTATGGAACTTGCCTCTCTATAACAGTGTCAACATGCCGGTAGTACCTGTTTACTGTAATCTCAGTAGCGTGATAGCTCCAAGACATAACTCTGATGCGACATCCCGAATTAGTGGGACAAGTTTGAAGCAGTTGGCCGGTAGATGGCGCCTTTGTCGTCGCACCTCCATACATATATACAAACATGCAAAGGACTATTATCCCCGAAGGGTTAGTTCAGACTAGGCAATGAGGACTGCAAAGCAATCTCTGCTATAGTCCACTTTTCACCAAAAAGCGACTGCACATGTGCTCAGCGTGACAGGTGGTGAGACCATCGCCGCTCTGTGCTGTTGGATGTATGTGCTGTCTTTAGTCCGTTAGTTGCACCCAAGGGAAGAGAGGGGGTGGTAGTATTCTTTCACCGCTACGAGACACGGTTAAAGGAACTTGCATCTCTATAGCACAGTGTCTACATGCCAGTACCTGTCTAAAGTAATCTCAGTAGCACGATAGCTCCAAGATATAACCCTGATGCGACGTCCCGAATCAGTTGGACAAGTTTGAAGCAGTTTGCCGGTAGGTGGCGCCTTTGTCGTCGCACCTGATAATAACAAAACTACGTTCAGCCGTCGCCCAAACTCGGTGGGAACTAACTTGCTACTGGCAACTTGCTGGCCACGTGCTCTGAATGCTGACAAACTGACAAAGGCAATCGTGAGTTAGTCAAAGCACAGGCTTATCAGAAAGTTGCGGGAATCGTTTCTATCACTTTTGGCAGTGCAAGCTACAAAGTCGCTGCTAGGTTTACTATTTCTACTGTGAACATGGCATTGTTTCGTTTTGGTAGGGGTGAGAAAGTTGCAGATTCATAATAAGTAATTGTCTGATTGTACTATGCTACGCTACCTTGAACCTTATTGTTATGTGCATATATCCTTATGCAGTCACCTTTGACATGACAGCTATATGCTATACAAAACAATCTAGGTATATAAATAAAAATCAATTGACACGAATGTATATTCGCGCATCATTTCAGAACGCCTAATATTTAGCTAATTTTGTTCAGGAGAAGGTTTGTATGAAAGTTTTTTTTAGGATTTTGTTTCGTGATACGGGTGTGTTCACGTGGACGAAGTCGCGGGACGGCCGTTAGTATTTCTATAATATTATATTCGTGTGTTTGTAAATAGTATCAAAGCTATCACTGGTCTATAAGCCTGTTATGTGTGTACACGCTTTTGATATTAAGTTTCTTGTTTCATAGGACTGGTAAAAGTCAAAGATTGGGGCACACCCAACTAAAATATCTGTAAATGACGTTGTTGTCGTTATTTTTGGAGTATCATTATTAACCTAATCAAACTAATATTATTAAAGCAAAAGTAGTTTGTATATTTGTTACGCTGTCACGCTTAAGCCGCCGATACAAAAAGTTTACAGATTTTCTTGTGATCGACCGTCTTAGAGACAGTTTATTGGGGACCGAAAAAAAGGAGATCCTTGTGTGAAACTTTTCTGTACTTGATAAGTAATAGCAATAAAATCAATCTGTGATGTTTGTTGAGGAAAAAGCGACCGAAAATAAAAGCAAGTTTGTATCTCTTAATGAGTAATGGCGTCTCGTCGGTAGCCGAACGCGAGATGCGTGGGCTTTGAGAAATCATGTTTCTACGTACCGAGGTGTTTCTATCCCTTTCGACTATTGCCTTTAATCGTAGACAGAATCCTAATCCTATCGCTCTGTCTCACACGAGGCCTCGCTAAGCAGTTGTCTAAAGGATTTTCTGTCTACGCCTTTAATCGTAGCCCAATAACGTCCATGTTTTAGTAGCCTTTAATCAATGCACAAGCGTATTGTTTTTTTGGCACTAATATACAACGTGCTCTTTTTGATTTAGGGAAAACTGAGGTAGTAAGTCAGACCGCCTAATAATTGACACGACAAAAATATTATTCCGATTCTTGCATTTTCGTTTTTTTCCGTCTTCATACAAAATAATTAAATTATTGCAATGGACTGGGTGTGGCTCGGACTGACTTTAAGATACTACATACAACTCATCGTGAATATCGTGCCCGCCCACAAAACGGAGACGGTCACATCCCTAGTTGTGAGTGAAACACGTCTTGTTCTGTTG
Source organism: Scoparia ambigualis (assembly GCA_963921215.1). Classification (NCBI taxonomy): domain Eukaryota; kingdom Metazoa; phylum Arthropoda; class Insecta; order Lepidoptera; family Crambidae; genus Scoparia; species Scoparia ambigualis. The sequence goes on from OY992504.1 coordinate 17,565,332, forward strand.
TTTACTACAACTAGGCGTATTTTTTAATGAAAATAAACTACTACGCAACGTAGTAAATGGAAACACTGAGAGCACAAAGTGTCAAATCTACCTTAGAAAAATTAATATCTTAAATTACTTAATTTAAATTAATATCTCTTTTGTCTTGATGTCAAAACATTAAAAAAATCTAGCAAAATAATAGTTAACATTTTAACACTTTTACTAATTCGCTTTGAATTTCTTGACAAAGACAATCGAGCGGAAGCCACGTTTTAGTCTGCAATGTCTCTGTGTTGTTAAAGCATAGAAAAATGTTTGGGCGGGTAGGTGTACCTACAAATAGAATTCGTACCTGCTTTTGAATGCATACTGAATAACGCCAGGTAGCGTCCCGAGATTTGACTGCGGGTAGCAAAAAGTACAAAGGGATTTTATTGCATTCACAAAATTGAACTTTACATGCTATTGCTTTTGTTACGACAACTGTGGATATACAAAGAAAAAGGGCTTGTCTGGTGGCGGCGCATAGACCAAAAGCATTCATTTTCTATACAGAGATTTAGAAACGGCATAAGTGTCTGTTGCAATAAGAGCGTTTTTGGCTTGGACGGAAAATTTTGATGTTGGTGATAATAATATGAAGAAACATCGCCTTGTATATTTTAGTACCAGAACGTGGAAAAGTCTAACTATTTCGTCTTAACTTTAATGAATGTCAATTCTATACATTCAATACTAAAAATGTTGGGTTGTTCCGTATTCATCCCACATGAACTCATCCCACTAATATTTTTTCCCTTACTCAGCCCACAGCAATATTTTTATTCTTAATTCCTTACTCATCCCACACGTAAGTATTCCTTACTCAGCCCACATCGAAATTATAAAGAAAAACCCTAGTTGTGGGTACGGTCTGCCCAAAAACTAATAGTGCCTGTTACTATTTTGTTTTTAATTATTTATTATTATTATTCAGCCCGGCTTGTCCCACTGCTGTGCAAAGGCCTCTACCCTCCCCCCACTCTTTACGGTTTAGGGCTGTAACTTGCCAGTCCTTCCAATAGTAGTCTAGCTCGTCCCGCCATCTCCTTCTTCGCCTGCAAAAATTTTGTTTTTAATCACTACTTCAATTTGACGGTTCATAAAAGAGATCGTGTAGATAATGTACGTAGAAAATGCCAGTGCACCAACATGGCATAGACTCCACAGTACCGTACCCACTACTGCGGTAGTACTATTAGTTATTCTGTGCCACTACTAGGGTTTTTCTTTATAATTTCGATGTGGGCTGAGTAAGGAATACTTGTGGGTTGAGTATAAAAATATTGCTGTAGGCTAAGTAAGGAATAGAAATGAGCTTAGTAAGGAAAAAAATATTAATGGGATAAGTTCATGCGGGATGAATACGAAACAACCCAAAATGTTTTCTAAAGTTTATCTCCGGAAACATTGCAAATAAAAAAAAATCAAAATCAAAAATTCAAAATCATTTATTCAATTTAGCCTACAATAATTGAGCACTTATAAATGTCGCTATGCCATCGTTTCGTAAGTCCTAACTATGAGGCGGGAGCCTTGTACTGAGAAGAACCGTATGCGTCGTACGTCTACGTCTCATATTTTTAATATTAAAAGAGGCCTTGAAAATGTTGACTATGTAAATAGTGCACTTTCAAAGGTATTGCATTGGTTCACTATTAATAATTTGTTACTGAATTCAGCAAAAACAAAGTGTGTTAAATTTTCTTTACTTAGTGTAAGATAGGTCAGCACACAAATTAAGATGAACGATTGTGTAGTTCAATTAGTAGATCCTACTGTGTTTCTAGGCAATAAACTGGATTCACGCTTACAATGGGGCCCACATATTGATACCTTGTCCGGAGAACTGAATTCAGCTGCACACGCAGAGGCTTCTAACTAATCTTGAGACGGCAAGAATAGTTTATTTTAGTTATTTCCATAGTACATTAACTAAGTAAGTAAGTAAATAAGTAACATTTGACCCACATATTGATACCTTGTCCGGAGAACTGAGTTCAGCTGCACACGCAGAGGCTTCTTACTGATCTTGAGACGGCAAGAATAGTTTATTTTAGTTATTTCCATAGTGTGATGTCTTATGGCTTGCTGTTGTGGGCCTCCGCAGCTAATATTGACGATGTATTTATTCTACAGAAAAGGGCAGTTCGCGCCATGTACAACCTAAAGTCTAGAGACTCACTCGAAGAGGTGTTTAAAAAAATCGATATACTAACTATTGCATCACAATTTATTTTTGAAATTATTATGTATGTCAAGAAGTATCAAAACACATTTGTTAAAAATTGTGATCTTCATAACTTATGGGGCCTTAGGCGGTGAAAACGGAAAAATTGGCTGTTTTCTCTTAGCTGTTATTCAAAATATTTTAGATATTTGTCACTGAAATTTTCAATGTGTATTGTAGAACGTATGAGTGAGGATGAACGAAGCCAAAACACGATTGGAAACATTTTGCTCGCCTGAAGTTACCTCTAAAATATTATTTAAATGCACATTACGACCGTGTTTTACAATAATAATTCCTATAAAATCAGAAACACATAGGTATTTACCTATTTTATGACTGATTATATATATTTCTTGACTGATTAGGTTTTCAAAAAAACTAAACATTTTATTAACTTTTTGTTAAAAATGTGAATGGCGCTTACGAATTACCGCGGACCCCGAAGATTACGTAAATGACAAATATGTATGTATGGACATAGTGCATACAGAGAACAAACACACGTACGAGCTTAACCTATTTATTAGTAATTTGTATGAATATATATCTTTTTAATGTATTTTGTATGACTTGGCGATTGGCGACGACATTATAACTTTTATTACTTAGAGGGAGAAAAGAGTAAGGCCTCCTGAGTTTCTTGCCAGCTTCTTCTCAGTCGCAGGCTCTCCCAAAATCCGAACTGGCGGTAGATTAGTTATGTAGGTAGAATAGATAGGTATGTAGTAAAGTTAATTGAAAAGATTTAATTACTGTTAGTTAACTATTTTATATACATATTTTTTGACGTCAATAAGTACACCTGTAGAGGTTTATATTGAATTTGACTTTGAACCGGCAAGAAACTCTGCAAGGGCATTTCTTTTTTCCCTTTCTTTTACAGCGTCAATACAAATTGGAAAATGCCCTTCCTATTATAGAAGGACATTTTCCGTTACAACATAAAAAAAAAACATTTAATACGATTACAAGACAACACAATAACACATAATTGAAATAAAATACTTTATTCCGAGTGGGTGCGCAATTTTTCACATAACTTTTGAAGTCCGAAAATATTTCTCGTACTATTTTACATCATAATTATCACTCATTATCACTCTTCATAATATATTTAATACTACTTATTATAACGATCGAAAATTAATAATCTTCAAAATTCATAATATCACTAATCATAAACTAATATTTTTTTCACTCCTCTTGCTCAAAAATACCGTAATTTTAGCGTTCCAGAGCGAGGAAAAAATAGCTTTTCTTGCCCTATAGGAAAAAGGTTTTTTTTAAATTTTTGTCTGTCAAATGACAACGAGCCTACAAAAACGAAACAGTATCATGAATAAAGACTCGACTTATTACTGTTTACGTAAATCATCAACTTTTTTGAGATAGTTATTATTAAAGTTTATGGTAAAATTAGTACCTACTTAATCATTTGAATCTATGGACACCACAGACCACGCCCACACAGTCCACGTTTCAGCAAGAAACAACTGCACAGTCTGCACATGTGCTTAGGTGGTGAGCCTTTAGCCCGTTAGTCGCTTTTACGACACCCAAGGGAAGCCCGTCACCGCTCTATGCTGTTGGATGCATGTGCAATCTTTAGTCCATTAGTCGCCTTTTACGACACCGAAGAAAAGTGAGGGGTTGGTAGTATTATTTTGATGAGCCCATCGCCGTTCTAAGCTGTTGAATGTATGTGCAGTCTTTAGTCCGTTAGTCGCCTTTTACGACACCGAAGGGAAGAGAGAGGTTTGTAGTATTATTTTGATGAGCCCATCGCCGCTCTAAGCTGTTGGATGTATGTGCAGTCTTTAGTCCGTTAGTCGCCTTTTACGACACCGGAGGGAAGAGGGGTTGGTAGTACTATTTTGATGATCCCATCGCCGCTCTAGCTGTTTGATGTATGTGCAGTCTTTAGTCCGTTAGTCGCCTTTTACGACACCCAAGGGAAGAAAGGGGTTGGTAGTATAATTTTAATGAGCCCATCGCCGCTCCATGCTGTAGAATTTATGTGCAGTCTTTAGTCCGTTAGTCGCCTTTTACGACACCCAAGGGAAGAGATGGAAAGACTGCACATACTATCCAACAGCATAGAGCGGCGATGGGCTCATCAAAATAATACTACCAACCCCTCTCTCCCTTAGGTGTCGTAAAAGCAACTAACGGGTTAAGTTTTAATAAAATAAACCAATTCTGTATTGGATTGTTTTATTTTCTCGTTCGTAGTGAAAAGCAGAGTGTAACACACGGCGCTATAAACCCATTAAGACTCATTGAGGTACAGTAAACTAGAGAAGACACCGCGAAGCAAGTTTGTGCGCAACTAAGATGCAGCCGCAAGGTCCACAATCGCTTGAATCACGCGCAATTACTGAGGCGTTTGCAGCCCAAGTGTGGCCTGCCGGCCGCAAAAGGAACGGAACACAGCAGTGATGAGCGGTATCCTCTCTATGCGTAGTAATAATAGCTCATTGTTAAGACTCGGTTTCTATTTACTCCCTCGCTGAAGCTCGGGAGTAAAACTACCTCGTACTTAATGGGTCATTTAAGCCCCTTGTATAACAATCTACTATTTTCATATATTATCTTAAACTAACGATCGAAACTCCTAATAATTCTAATACATAACGCTAATATTCATAAATTGGTTTTATACTAATATGTGTTTTCATATATTTCTTGATCATAAATATTTATATCCACCCGCTATAAAGAAAAAGTTTAGTATGCAAAACTATAGTTCCGTTAGTTAGGTTAGGTTAAACTTGTGACAAATAACTTTGTGATTTTAATAAATGCTGTGGGCTTGCATGAATGTTGAATGAATGCTTGCTTACATGCTGCATGCTCGCATGCATGCTGCTTGTTTGTTTGCATGCTGTGTGCTTGCTTGCATGCTGCAAGCTCCATGCTTGCTTGCATGCCGGGGGGTGCAGGGGGGCTTGCCCTATAAAGAAAAACTTAAGTAACTATGCAAAATTATAGTTCTGTCGGTTAGGTTACGTTAGACTTTTTACAAATACGGAGGGTGTAATGACAATATTAAAAAGAAAATTATGATAATAATTGTCTGTTAAGAAGGAAACAATTATGATAAAAAAGATTATAAGTTGAAACTTGTTCTTAGTAATGACAGTATTAATAAAAAAATGTGATACCTGTCTGTTATGAGTTCCGATAGTAGTAAAAAAAATTATGAACAAAAAAGTATGAGGATAAAAATTAGGAAGAGTGATTATTATGAACACAAATCGGTACTAAAACAAAAATAAGGAAAAAAAGTTTTATGTAAGCCAATATGGAATTATGGACCCGATGCATTCCGAGTAGTAGAGCTGTGTGCTGGCGGCTTATTAATAAAAAATTGCAACCAACCCTATCTGTTGGGTGTCGTAAAAGGCGACTAACGGACTAACTGCACATACATCCAACATCAAAAAGCGGCGATGGGCTCACCACTCATCACGCTGAGCACATGTGCAGTAATTACTTGGTGTAACGTAGGATGTGGCATACAGTGCACCGCTTGCTGTTCTTATTGCCTAGTCTCTTGGGGATAGATACAAGTAATAAGTTTATTTATGTATGTACACCTACTTACTTTAGTCTGTAAATAAAGTTCTATAGGTAGGTACTATTTTAGTAGCGTAGCGGTAAAAGGATACTACCGCCCCCTCTCTTCCCTCGGGTGTCTTAAAACTCGACTAGCGGACTAAAGACTGCACATCCATCGAACTGCACAAAGCGATGGGCTCATCTCTTGTCACGCTGAGCACATGTGCAGTCCCTATTTGGTAAAAAGTGGACTATGGCAGAGAACTGCTTTTGCGGTCCTCCTTGCCTAGTCTCTGATTAACCCTTCGGGGATAATGGTCGTGATTATGTATGTATGTATATACTATTTTATTTTGACGTTCCGAATCTTTTACAGTTAGTTTACCTGTGGCAAAGGACTCAGTAAATAATTCGAAACGTCTGAATAGTATTAATAGTATTAAATTATTTACTATAACCGACTTAGGATTTTTATTTTTTTATAAACATCCTTACTGTAAAACATCACTGCTTGTAGAATAAAATTCCACACGATCGGTCACATTCAGCGTATTCAGATCGAGTGTCGAGTGTCGAGTGTCGAGACGTCACCCGTGATAAATTGTCGGAATAATTCCCAATAGGAGTGGACGTCACCGGTGCCCTACCATGAGTTCGTGACTGAGTATTGGGTGCGAGTACAAAAAAAAATAGGAATTCAAAACCAAATTAGGGTTTTTTTTTATAGCAGAAGGAGGCAAACGAGCAAGCGGGTCACCCACGGGTCACCTGATGGAAAGTAACCGCCGCCCATAGACAACAATGGTAGTTTTTGGGGCCTCCTTTTAGATTGTAAAAATATCTGTAAGCTACTATTAGAAGACTCTGCACTTCCATATCTATAAAAATGTTTCTCGTTTTGCAATGCCAAACTAAATGTTTTAAAATTATAACAAGAATACTTAAAACACATAATTTTTACTATGTAAATGTGTATGTGCGTGTGGGTGTATGTAGGTGTGTGCGACTTTTCCTTTCGATTTGATCTTCATCAGCCTAAAATTGTCCCACAGCTGGGCACACCCCTTCCCACATGAATAACAGCACACAGGCAGATTGGGCCATAAAACATTATGTACTACCCCAGTAACAGTGTCCAGACCGGCCAAGCAAGGGCTCCTGAGCCAAGGTGACCCAGTGCAACCTTTCAAATTTGGGCAGCAGCAGAGAGCAGGAAGTCCGAGCGTGGCGACTCGCTAGCCGTGTTCGGCCGGTCTGCGGCTAATGCGGTTTGGTGCGTAGACTGCCATCTTACGACAACAGCGACCAACGGCGTAAGTCCAATTATTTAAAAGCGCCATTTCAGTATGTGTTTCACAGTACGGCTATGAATCATGGACGTCCAGGCAACACTCAACTTCTTGTATGTAAAATGTGAAATAAAAATCGAAACTGCGAAGTCGATCTCATATAATTATCACGATATCATGTCGATATTTTAATCCAATTACTTGATGACAACACAATAAAATAATGTATTTTATTATTTCTATCATTATTAGTCTATTGAAGCCCTCCCAAATCCATAATTCGAAACGAAACATTGTTATTATGACAAATTAAGATAAAATGGTAGAAGCTAGCTACAAAACAAGCCCTACCATTAACCTAACCGATTATAATACCGTGTAATCTGATTCCAACCCCTGGTGATTTTAGCACTGACTACACTACAAAGGCGGTTGATAAACAAACACACTTACTGCCGTACTCAGAGACGTCAATAAAGTTTTTAATTACAATTAAATGTCTTTCTTTCTCTATTTAATAGTATAGTGCCAAACGCCATAGCACTATATGAAGTAGGTTAGACGGCTGAGGTTCCGTTGTGGTTTGGTTGAGATTATTTAGCGCGATCGCACCCCTAATGCCGGGCGGAGACAAAAACGCGGTAGAGGACGGTAGTGTATATATTCTCTGGTTGTGGTGTCCGTCCGGTAGCTGCGGCTAGCTGGGGCATTACCTTACTCTTTTTTATTCTGCAACTGATAAGCGCTTGGCCTTCATCTCACCTAATGATTAGTGACGATAAGGCTGAAGGTGGAAGCGCGCTTTATCCGGAATCCTCAACCGCTGAGAAACTGGCTAAATTATCTCTAAACTGTCGGAACACAATAATGATATAATCATCGTTGTTATTGCGACAGACTTAGATAAGATAGTGGTAGCTAGCCAGGCAGACTTAACAGCCCTTACCATCAACCAAACCATGCAAGCTCAAAGATGTGCCCTCCGCTGGGAATCGAACCTCTGGTTCTGAGACCGGTGATTTATATAGCTTACTACCACAGAGGCGGTTATAGCAGTATTACTTAAATACTATTACAATTCCCATACGATTATTGCAATAGGGCATAATCTAATAGTAGAGCCCCTGAACGCATTGCGAATCGCGTTTACGTCTGATGGTGTCCCATGTCGGCAACAGAAAATGTGTAAGATTGCGCAGTGCCTCTGATACAAACACGTGTAGGTAACTGCCTAACTTCGTATAGGTTTCAGATTTCGACACCCTACCCCGCCATTTATTACGTAGATAAAAATTCTATTCTCATAAGAGACATCGAGCCAGAGGCGGCGCAAGTTGATAGATTCCGACGGTAAAGGTCTCCGGTTAATCCGATCACGTGCCTCCGTTAATGCAATCTGGCGGTTATTCCGCGATCTCAGGTGTCCGTACAAGTGATATACCATTGATGTTTAATGTTATGTACTAAAGTGTTATGTTCATTTATATTTATACTTCAATAGAAAGAAAAGAAAAAAACGGTCGGTCAATAATAATTAAGAAATAACGGTTTTTCTAAACTGATTTCGGGTCGGGCTGTTTTATTATGTAATTTTAAATAAAAAAGCAGATTGCAATTTATAGCGGACTACGTAATAAGTAGCCAACACTAATAATTAATTAGCCACATCGAATTCTTAGTAACTGTTTGCAGTGACGAAATATCAATGTAAGACTTTTTATTATACAAAAACGTATGTAGATATTCCCGGAAACCGGAAACACAGACGCTTTTGAACAAATTTGTAGCTGCGAAACAAGTTGCCAACGACATGCTGTTTGAACGTGTAAACACTTTTCAATACATTGGCGGCAAACAACGTTTTCGAGGAAATGGATTAATTCTTTTCCGTCAGCGCATATTCAATTATTTAACTGGAAGCTGTCTGGATTATTAAGCGGGTTTGGATATACTGTAGGACTTGTGTACTCTACTATTAGAATCAATGGGTAAGAGCAAACAAGACTACCTGTAGGCCTAGCATGCGCCACACGAGATATATCGCGGACAAGAGACGACAGATCATTTTAAGTTGTCATGTTAACAACGTTTGTAGACAAAAATACAACAGTTAATGCAAAAACTACTATTAAGTCTATTTTTGACATATTATGTAGAGTTCTAAAGCGCATCCATGTGTCTTTAGTGTCAATAGACATTAAAACACGAGACAACGGGTCGAGAATAGTTCTCGTGTTGCGCGTGCTAGGCCTGCTGGAGTCAGTTTTATGACAGGCGACGTTGGTAACAGTACCTAGACCTAAGAATTTAAAGTCGATTATAAAGTCAATGAAACGTAAAGAAAATAACCTAAAAATGAAGTAATCAACCTATAAACTGACCCAACGCTGGACCTCCATCATTGAAATAAAGAAATAAAAAAGTTATTGGATACTGGCTTAAGAGGAAACACTATGTGGAAGAGTCATGCACAATTCTCATACGAAACACAGAAAACCGACGTTTCTTAGTCCCCTGTTTCCTTCTTCAGAACTGGACCAATTTTTATCAATTTTTCAGCATCCGATATAGAAAGAGATTTTCTATATCTGTATGTTTGATTTTTTTTAAAACCGATTACTTAATGTTTCTGAAGACGCCTTAAAACGGAGTGGTGTCGCTAAATTTTGAAAGCTCCTGATTGTTAAGTAAATGACTAAATGTAAAAAAAATTAACATACAGACGAAGGATATCTCTTTGTTTAACCGATGCTGAAAAAAACTGAAAAATTGGTTCAGTTCTGAAGGAGGAAACAGGGGACTACGAAACGTCGTTTTTATGTTTCGCATGAGAATATTTCATGCCACTTCCACGTAGTGTTTCCTCCTAATGACCACGCTTGCCTACCGTAAAAGCAGGTTCTGTGATCTCAAAACCGGGCTATGCTTCGAAAAAATAAAACGAAACACACTTTGCCGAACCTAAGAATTGAGAACAAGATCTCTGAAAATCGGGTCGTGCGCTTAGGTATCAGAAAGAAAACCAAGGCGAAATTAAATCAATAAAGAAGAAATGTCCACCTAGAATGTCTATTAGTTAGATCTACAACATTTTACATTACAGGCACTTTATAACTGCGAAGAGAAAGATTTTTATTGCTTCATCTCAGTAACAGTAAATCCCGTATTTATACGCATTTATCCCTTTTGACTCTCTTCAGTCTCCATCTCCATTATCGAACAAAAAAAAAGAATAAAAAAAAGTAGAATGAAATTATTACGTAGGTAAGACTGAGGTTAAAGTAAAAAAAAAAAAAATTTTTTTTTAATTATTAAAAATAGTCTAAAATAATTTCTATTCAATATTTTATCTATAAACGTGAACGTTTATATTTTATTTGATAAAACGGAGCCAGGAATCAACTTAATTTTTTTTCACAGCGATTGTGAAGGGCCTATGTGTGCAATAGGTAGCGTAGGTATTGCACATAATAAAAGTCAAAAGTAAAATATATTTATTCAATAAACTCAATAAATAAGTACTTACTTTAAATCGTCCAAATCGTTTTTAACCTACCACACATTCAGCGCATCATTTTTTTACTGTGGCAAAGAACGGGCGCAAGAAACCACAGCGCAAATAAGCAACGACATTTACAAAAAGAAATAATTTCGTTACCAGGTCATAAAATACAAAATATGAATGTGAATGTAAATAGTTTATTTAAATATGGGGCTCTATATAAATTAATTATTGACAATTAGAAATAGTTGTTGGAGTACTTGGAGCAGTGGAGAGGATAATAAGACTAGGTGTTAGTGAAAAATTAAAATAACATGTTCTTAGAATTTCTTTTTGAAGTAGTAAACAGTAAAATTAAAATCTGCGAAAATTATGAAATATTGTTAAGGTTTTATTCTATGAAATACACCCGATGGAAACACGATTTAATAAAGTTGGCTCGATAGAATAAATTCACAAAGTTACATATTTTTGTGTCATTTTATCTTCTTTTCCAGGTTTTATACTTAAAATAAGTGATTTGATATTATGAGTCATTTACCAAAATGAAGCTCGTAAATAACTTGAGTTATTATAACCGATGGTTTTGTATTTATTACATCTATCAATTTTTAAAAATATAAAACGCGATTATTCGCGCCGCTTCGCTGTTATACCCGTCCCTTGCCGTTGTACCGTCGAGAGAACGAGAGGGAAGCGCTCGAAATACCTCCCCTTAAGTAAATTTTTATTCAGAGACAAAAACCTCAACCATTCGTGAACCAACGACTGTAAATGACACAGGCAAAGCCACTGGAGGAAGCTAAAGTAAACGCATAAGATCGAGTTAGGTTTCATTTCTATAGTTATTTAAAAGATTTAACTACTTTTTAATTATTATTAAGTTATAAAGTATTCGAAATCTTTAGTTAGAGGGAATTTTGTAGCTGTCTATCACAATCCTTAATACCGCAGCTCCATCAAATTGGTTTTTGCGGAAGTTTAATTAAAACGTAACCACTTTTCTGATTGGCTTCACTCTCTAGTTAGTTTTGTATTGACGAGTGCGGGCGTACATAATTTAATCTAGTAAATAAATAACAATCCACCGTTTGTTTAGAGTTTTGATTGTTTAATTAAATTCTAATTGAAATGGCCGCTGGAACTTCTAAATAAGTATTGTTATGTCCAATTTTGATAATGAGTTCTTTACTTCGTCATGGCAGGCTCTTACAGGCTCTTTATTTAAATAATGATAAAGTTTGATAAGGACTTAATTAAATGTAATTCTGACCATCCATGTTAAAATAACATATTTTCATTAGTGCTTTTGATAATTTTATTTCATCTTGACTTGAATTTGAAGGAATCGAGGAAAATTCTATTCGTTAATCTACGAGTGTCAGCGATTACGATTACAACATACCATATGAGTAGTGTATCGCCGTACACATTAATATAAGGAATAAAAATGTTTTATTTACAAAAAAAACAGTTGAATAACTTAAGCTTAGACTACCTCATAAAGGAACGGTATTTTTTTACAGAACACTTTTGTATTACCTACCCAATTCAAACTCTTTCTATTGCAAGACAAACCGAGATCTTTGGTGTTACTTGGGGTCGTCTGTACGATGTACAGTTTGAGAATTCTGGACCACGAGAGCGTTGAACGTGATAGGAATCTACCAGACCATCGGCATCTTAAATTAGAGCGCTAAAGTTCTGTACTAGATAAATAAAACAATAGAGGACAGTCGGACGTGTGTAAAAACTTTTTAGATTCAGCGGTGCCATTTATTTTATTTTAACCTCAGTTTTACCTACGTAATAATTTCGTTCTACTTTTTTTTAAATTTATTTAAAAACAAAAGTAATACAATTTAGGTACATAAAGACCGCACCACGAAAACCTCGTAGGGTTACCTTTTGTTTGTTTTAATTTGTAATGATAAGCGTTGGGTTGGACAGTCGGCCTCAGAAATAGCTTAACACTGAACGGTACCTACTAAAGTGTACTAAAACCAAGTCATACCAATCACTGCGTTCATACATAATGGTTGCACGAGCGTGATCGTTTAGATTTGGTATAGCATGGTACACTATAGCGTGTAGCGTAAGAATCAATTGTCAAACCTATTATAAGCAAAATAATACTTAAACTTTTCCTATAATGTGATTAAACAAACAACTTGACACTCTCAAACATCACATTTCTCGAATTATGCTGATACCCGACTTCCAAGTGGAGCCACCAAATGGAAGCTAAGTTATTAGCACTCAATGATGAGACAGAGCCTTAGAATAATAAGCCCCATTTATTCCGAAATATGGAGGGAAATTTCAATAAGGGAATTGCGAAATGCCAACAGAGTCGAGGATATCGTTTCATCGCTAAGGTATGTTAAAACGGTATTTATTTAATTAATTAATTAATTTATAATTACTTACAACTATCATTACAGGTTTTCTTTTTATTGTTAGCGAATGCGATAGTGCAGCTACTTACAACATGATTATTATTTTTTATTAACGCTTGTCTAGCTACTATACCATTAATATTATTATTACAAGTTGTTTTAATATATATACTAACACAACAATAAAACATTTCACACAATAATACAGACATGCTTTCATAACAAATCACAAACTAGGCAATCCTCATGAATTCATGTATGTGTGTGTGTAGTGGTAGACATGTAGTATGAGTCATGTATATTTTGTGTGTATTATGTTATGTTTATGTTTGTCAACCGTGTCGCGTAGCGGTGAAAGAATACTACCACCTCTACTCTAGTCTTCCTTTGGGTGTCGTAAAAGGCGACTAACGGACTAAAGACTGCACATACATCAAACAGTATAGAGCGACGATGCGCTCACCACCTGTCACGCTGAGCACATGTGCAGTCGCTATTTAGTGAAAAGTGGACTATGCGCAGAGGACTGCTTTTGCTGTCCTCATTGCCTAGTCTCTGACTAACCCTTTGGGGGATAATAGTCGTGATTATATTATTATGCATGCATTATATGCGTATATTTTTTTTAAAAAAGTAGCTGTATATCTGTTATTTCAGCTGCTTGATTCTTCTAGGATACAGCCCTGGTGGAAAAGCGATCACCGAAGCCCATAGACGCACCCAGCACCGAGGGTTTCACGTGCGCTGTGTGGTGAGGTGGATAGTTAGATCCTCCATGAAACCATCCTCAGTGGTTAAGGATTCCGGGTAAAGCACGCTTCCACCTTCGTTCGGCCTTATCCTAACTTACCAACAGGTTAGATTAGGGTCAAGCGCTTACCCGTTGTAGAATAAAAAAGGTTCAGTTCTTATGACTCTATACCCAGTACCTTCCTAATAATAAAATGTAAACTAAAGTACAGGCTGTATTCCACTGCATTGCAAAGGGCTCCATTATTAAAATCAAGTCATTGCGTACAATTGATGGGTAAGAATGACGTCCACTGCCGGACAAAGGCCTCCCCCAAGGAGGTCCCATGTAAATGCCTATATATGTCACGTGACATCCGTGAAAGAACCAAATTAAATAAGGCATAGCCATTTCTTTACTAACTACCAACTATTATAAATTCTGATTAACTATACACTGAGCCCGTGAGATTATATTTATGATAATCAGCTTTAATTTCGAAATGACTTTTTAAATTAAAACGTACGACGTAACACGATTCCTATAAAATTTAATAGAAAGCGGAGCTAAGAAGCCAACTCAAGCAATGTACTCTTCAACCTACTGAATTTACGGCGCCTCCTCCGCTAAGAAAGAGCTTTCAAAGGGATGACGTTTGCCTTTTGATTGCCTTCTATTAAAGAAAACTAGCTCCACTAAGACTTCGAATAACATCGCAGAGAAGACTCTTTACAAAGAACATTTATGCTATTTTATACGGCACTGTTTGTTTCTGTCTGTTTATTTTTTGTCTTTTTTTGCTGGACTATACTTTGTTTTAATTATCTTATGATTAAACTTTGTTCAATTGTAGTAATTTATTAATAGTAATTTATAAATGACAATATTTATCGTGTATATATTTATATATATATATATATATTTTTTGAGTCGTGGAACCAACGCTAGTTCATACAGGTTTTACGATTGCTTCTCTAGAACAGCTAAACCAAGCCTAATCCATGCGGTTGCTACGCCTGCTATTTTAGTACATCCTGAACCAACGATACTTTCTTTTCTTCCCCGGTCTCAACATAAATACTCTGGCCACTCGCTTAGTAGGCACCATAACGGCTGACTCATTATTAAAATACCTTTTTCTTTATTTATAGGAAAGAGGGTTCTTCCAAATATATCGTCACGCGGGATGAATTATTAAGTCAGCTAGCGAGAGATAGATTGATAAAGTTTGTTGCGCGCCAACTACTATGTGAAATTAACAAACTTAGGAGCCCCACGTCCTTTGGCTTCCGAGTTCAAACTTGTATTGCTGTGCATAGAAATTGTGCTAGGTCCAGCCGTTAAATAAACCTCATATTATAAATTACGCTTTACGACAACATAGGAAGATCTACATTATTAATAGCATTGCATTGGAGTTATTTATCACGTTAAGAGGTATATTACATTTTTGCGTGAAATGGCCAATTTTGGCGTTATGGATCTCAGAAACAAAAATACATTATCAATTATGACTTATTGAATAGTGTAGAATAGCTATTAGAATAGTGCGTAGCGGCCTCGCTTCTTGTAAATTTTGCTTAACTTTTAATTAAACCCAAAATTGCAGAGAAAGATTTTCATAAAGTGCGCGAAGGCACTTTTTTGAGCTCATCGATTGAACTACTGTTCTAAACAAGTGAAATAAAAAAAAATATAATGTTATCTCGTATATAGTCGAATAGTGCGTAGCGGCCTCGGAATTTTTAGATATCATTAATTTTATATAGGAAAATAAGCTTATTCAAAATCAATAAACTTAGAAAATCGCTATAAGTTAACTGTGAATTTCTCCTATCTACGATAATATTATTGAGCAAAATTTGTACCAGAGTAATTGTTACTTCATGAGGAATAAAGATTTTATAATGAAGTTATTATCCTATTTCGATAAAAACGATAAATACAACTGCAAAATTACTACAAAATGCGATGCGCCGGACGTCCGAATTCAACTTATGCTTACAGAATGGAGATTTGTAATATTATGCACAAATTTATTATCCTATTTTGATAAAAACGATAAATACAACTGCAAAATTACTACAAAATGCGAAAATGGGCATTTTACGCAAAAATCACATTCGAGATGTAATAGGAGGCCTATTACATCTCGAATCTCCTCTTAAGCGCCAAGTGTATCATCTGGTATACACCGCTGTGCTTCAGTCCAAGGGATGATACACTTGGCGCTTAACGTGTTAAACAATAAGACATTTGGTACTCCATAAAAATACATAGTGGAGAGTAACCTATATTGGACCACTTTTGACAAAACACTCAAAATACCTAAACCTTGTAAGTAAGGGAAACCCGATCTGACTTAGGTGATACCTTGGTATTCCTGTTACAACTTATTACGCACTTAAGATTCATAACAAGTTAAAAATATTAATGTACTGATAGTTATCCTTCGGTCCAATTTACGGAACTAGTATCCTAAATTGTACCACGGCATGATTAAATTGTACCAAAGAAAACCAATTGTATAAAATTTAGGTAGCAATGTAAAATTAAACGAAATTAGTAATCATAACTGTCGGTCTTCCTATATGAGTAATATCTTTATTTGCAAACTTATTCTGCAGTTTAACGTGCCGTAAAATTATTGGTTTTGGTACTTGAAACCGTCTGGAGATTTCGTTGATTCCAATTTTATTTTCTTAATATGCTCGTAAAGCCTCTTCTAAATCTTCTTCACTCCATTTATAATACGTTTTCTGAGCAGTCTCCATCTAAAGCAATACAATAACCTGAATTATTTTTCTCATTGGAAATAGATGCACAAAATGTAACGGTCCAATTCTGGAACCTCGAATAGGTCCAATATAGGGTACAGGGCAGTGGCGAAGCGTGAAATATTGAGAGAGGTAAGCTGGAGCAAAAAAAAAATGCTTACCTACTTCGAGCGCGGGCACGCAGTCTTGAGTCCTTACCGAAAATCTGTGATTGGCATCCTGGCTTCAGTCTTGTATAGGCAGATGTATCTTCAGTCCACTTTTACTATACGTGTAAGCACTGAGATATTGAAACAGTGTCTTGCAAGCATAATAGAAGTGGCTTTGATAAAAGCCGTTTGTGGTGAAATGATGATAATTATGATGTAAATTAAACAAAACTTAATCGACTAAGTACTAATAATACTACTTATACTCTAAAGCTATTTGTCTATTCTTTCTTACAAAGTGCGCTAAGACATTATCATAAAAGCCGGGAAGAATCTAAAGCTATTAATGCCGACATCTTACAATTCTACCGATTACTTTGCAAATCTACTTACTCTAAATACGTAATTTCAACTTATTACAATATCTACTTACCGCAAATACCTAATTACAACGTACGTCTTCGTAACTACTTTTATCACTACACACAACACAAATAAACAAAGTCCAACTACAATACTAATCATTCTAATAAGTGAAACTAACTAATAAATTCAAATACTAATAAAATATAGTCATGCATTCAATGATGAATTGCAATTACGTCAAATTATCTGTCAACAGAACACAAACCGAAAACGATATTCCTCCATCCCGCTCACGCGCACGCAAATTGTGTTACTTTCTCTATCAAGTAACTCGGATAAAGACGGCTTACCGGCTGCTAATACGCGGGTGGGTTTATTGAGCTTTATGTGACGTCATGACGTAAATTTTGTACAGAAGTTTAACTGCCAAAAAGCCGATCGCGCCTGCGGCTTATTTTATAGCAATATGTTGTTGAAAAGTAAATTTTGTTGATTTAATGTCCATAGTGTAGGCGTTTTGTAAAGTTTCTTTTATATATTTACTTTTATAATTACTGATTGTGCCATTTCTCAATTCAAGTAGAGAGTGGTTGTGTTCTAAACTTCTGAAGGGAAGCCGGTGGGAATCGAGTTGTATGGAACCTTCGTCACTGATACAGGGTGTTCTATAGCAAACTTAACTTAGCAAACTGCACGAAATTGTGAAAATTTACGTATTTTTAAATTACTTGTACTATGCGCTGAATTAGTAAATGCATTAAAAGAACTTACGTAAGTTAGCCTGATCATTGCACAAGGTCGTGGCCTTGTTGAAATTTGAAACTAATTCTTTAAACAATAACAAACAATACATAAATCGAATGACACCTAAAACATTTTTTTTCGACAACTTTCTTAATTTTACGCATGAAACAATAATTCTTACATGAATCATGATCGCCAGTATGGTTTTCGTCGCGGTCGATCGGCTGGTGATCTTTTAGTGTACCTTACTCACCGATGGGCGGAGGCAGTCGAGAGTAAAGGGGAGGCACTGGCAGTTAGCTTGGACGTAGCGAAAGCTTTTGACAGGGTATGGCACAGGGCTCTTTTCTCTAAACTTCCATCATACGGGCTTCCTGAGAAATTGTGTTCATGGGTTGCCAGCTTTCTTACTGGGCGTAGCATCAGAGTCGCAGTCGACGGTTCGTGCTCCGACATGAAGCCCGTGAATGCTGGAGTCCCGCAGGGGTGTGTGTTGTCCCCTACTTTGTTTCTTCTGCATATCAATGACATGCTGCATAACAACAGCATTCATTGCTATGCGGATGACAGTACTGGGGATACGCTCTACACCGGGCAAGCTAATATTCTCTGGAAAGCGTCATCGAGAGCCGGAATAAACTTGTGACTGACACCGAGAACATGTTAAGTCATGTCTCGGATTGGGGCCGACATAACCTAGTCCGCTTTAACCCCTCTAAAACACAAGTTTGCGCATTTACCGCGAAAAAACATCCCTTCGTCGTACCTCTGAACTTTGAGGGAGCTCCCCTTGATACCAATCCGATTATTACAATTACAATAGTTTCGTGGTCATTTGGAAGGTAAAGCTAAATTAGCTTCGAAAAAGCTGGGTGTGCTTAATAGAGCGGGTCAGTATTTCACGCCGGCCCACCGTTTACAACTGTATAAAGCACAGGTCAGGCCGCATATGGAATACTGCTCCCATCTCTGGGCTGGAGCACCCCAATACCAACTCCTTCCATTTGACCGCATTCAACGCAGAGCTGCTCGAATTGTCGGCGACGTGGTTATTTCAGGTCGGCTCGATCCACTGGCTCTTCGGAGAGACGTTGCGTCTCTCTGTATATTGTACCGTATATATCATGGGGAGTGTTCTGAGGAATTGTTCGGCTTGATCCCTGCCGCTAATTTCCTTCACCGCACTACACGCAATCGACTGTCATTCCATCCACATCGCTTTGATGGATGGCGGTCTACTACTGTGCGTTTTTCAAGAAATTTCTTGCCTCGAACTACAGTGTTGTGGAACCAGCTCTCGGCGGCGGTATTTCCGGACCGTTACGACTTAGGGATCTTCAAGAAACGAGCCTATTCCTTCCTTAAAGGCCGGCAACGCGCCTGCGATTCCTCTGGTTTTGCGGGTGTCCATGGGCGGCGGTGATTACTTTCCATCAGGTGACCCGCTTGCTCGTTTGCCTCCTTCCGCTATAAAAAAAAAAAAAAAATGAAAATTTTTGTATTGCTAATTCGCAGGTCGCCCCAATCTTACAAAAGTAAATTTTAATTTCTAACACAAGCCCGTGATGGTTTTGCACATTTCGCAGAATAAAAACATTGCTCTAATCAAATTTCTAGGTCTGAAACTTCAAAGCAGATTAGTATTAATTTTAAATATCAATAAGATTGATTTTGCTTTGAAGTTCATTAAGAGACTTATGTCAGGTTTTGCGATAGCGCGGCACCCTCTTAAAAAAACAACACCATAACCTTAACCAACTGATTTGTACTGGCGATGTTTAAAAACAATAGGAATCGTGCTTTTTGATAGCATACGGTGTTAAATGATTACTAACCTTTTTGTTGAGATACCTTCATATACAATAGACGAAGAAATTACATCAAATTACTAAAAAAATCTTTTAGAAACGAGCCTATTCCTTACGTGTCTGCGATTCCTCTGGTTTTGCGGGTGTCGATGGGCGGCGGTGATTACTCTCCATCAGGTGACCCGCCTGCTCGTTTGCCTCCTTGTTTTATATATAAAAAAGTTTTTCTTTCTCACTCTCGTGTCATCTGTCATAAGAAGAATTAAAATGGCTTAGTGACAGTGGCGCTGTAGTCGCCTTGTTTTGTGTTGCCAGTGTAGAATAATGCAACTATCCCAGAAGGGTTAGTCAGAGACTAGGCAATGAGGGCAGCAAAAGCAGTCCTCTACCATAGTTCACTTTTCACCAAATAGCGACTGCACAAGTGCTTAGCGTGACAGATGGTGAGCTCATCGCCGCTCTATATTGTTTGATGTATATGTGCAGTCTTTAGTCCGTTAGTCTCCATTTACGACACCCAAGGGAAGAAAGGGCGTGGTAGTAGGTATTCTTTCATCGCTACTCGACACGGTATCACGGTTTCGGTTCCCCCATGCAATGAAACAAAATACTTTTTATGGATTGGCGACAATTTATTTTTCATTTTAAAGGTATTAACAGTTATTGATATTTTCGTATACTGTATAGGCCACATTAAAATATATAACAATAAGGTAAGTAGCATAGTTGTGTTCCGCCGGTTAGGAATAACATAGGCATTTATTTAATACCTAATTAATGATTCCGGGTGATGTGCACTTTCTTTATTATCAATTACCATCATGATAACCAATATGTATTGATTAAGAAACATTAAAAAGTAAAAATAACTAATAGAGTTCGACGATGTTCGTAATTGCTAAGAAACTTTCGCGATGGCTGTCTTTGGATGGGTAATATAATAATTTGCAGCCTTTCGTTTATAGCTACAGGGCATGTTCGTTGATTTTCTTGTTTTGTTTCAAAGTGGCAATCGTCAAGACGCCTCTAGCTCGTAGGTCTTAGAAAAGATTTATTTTTTTAATACAGCACGTCTGTCTATTGTATTAATTATAAAAAGTATCCACAACCTTTTGTTTATTTAGAACCAAACCAATCGCAGTGATCGCATTTACAAAATATTACACAAAAAATTTACATTACAGTGGTTTTTCATTCATCCGCAGGAAAATGCAAAGACGAAAATGAAAAGCTTTCTTTTTCACCTCAATTTTGCATTTGTTTTAGAAATATTTTTAGCTTTTACTAAAAAGCTGTCTCTTTTTAAACAAAAAGGCAAAAAGTAACTTAAGAAGCGTTAAAAAAAGCTACAGCTTAACACGCTGCATTAATCCGAAAACATGTTGACAACACGCTCGAGAGAGGGTTTCTGATTGAAAATTCAACACCTAAATTTTCCAGGTGTTAAAAAATATTATGATGGGAATATTCTACTAAAAGCGGACTTAACATTTTCTTGTTTTACAATTACAATGCTATTTCGAAACTGGAAATTATTGTCTTGCAAAGGTGTTGGATTCAAGTCCTATTTGTCAGAAGTCGTCCTATTTCATGTACAATTTCATGTTTTTATATATTTACCCCCTTGAAATCCTACGTGTCTACCCTTGACCACACATTCGGTTCAGATGACAAAAGAAGTCCGTTCCAAAATACTTTTTATCGCACACAAATGAATTATAATATGAAAACAAATGCCGCTAGCTAAGTTTTATTAAAGCACAAGTGCTGGAACAACTGCGAAATAATCTTATCGGGACTCGTGGGTCTACAAACCGACTGGAAGCCAAGTGTGCAAAGAGTTCTCAGCCGAAGTGTTTGCTCAAACGAAGTTAGCCCAAAGCTATGTAGTAGTTTAACGGTTCGTCTTGCATTTATTCCGACTATTGGATTTGGCCCGAATCATTCCTGTTTGCGAGGAGCACGACTCAAAGCGGGCTGTGCTATTTCGAATCATTCTAAATAAAGATAGCCGTATATGAAAATTGACGTTGATATTCTTGCCGTTGTCTGTTGTCTTGTCTATTATGGTATTACGTCCATGATTGTGGTATAGAAACTTGTGTAACTTAAATGAACTGAACAACTGACATGCGGGAAAAAAGATATTCACTTTTAATCTAATCGGAGAACAATCGGTTTATTCCTTAGATTTTTCTCTAATTTTTATTAGATTAACCGTGTCGCGTAGCGGTGAAATAATACTACTACCCCCTCTCTTCCCTTGGATGTCGTAAAAGGCGACTAACGGACTAAAAAATGCACATACCTGTCACGCTTGCAGTCAGATCACATGTGCAGTTGCTATTTGGAAAAAAGTGGATTATGGTAGAGGACTGCTTTTGTAGTCCTCATTGCTTAGTTTCTGGCTAACATATATGTATTCTTTTAGATATGCAAGTGATTAACTATGACCACGTGCCCTAATATTAAGTTGCGAGATCCGATCATAACCGATCATACTTAGTGGCGGAACCTTTAGCTTAACGTGCATCGTGCATTGTTCCCAAACCTGAAAAAGCTCTCAAAACTAAGTCATCCATCACAAACTCGGCACTGCGAAAGTGGCTTATTATGCACGATCTCAACGCGAACGCACATCCCTCCCCCAACCAGATTTAAAGGTAATTGTGGCCTACTAAAATTTCGCTAACAATAATCAGGTGTTACATAAAAGCATTATGTAGTTCCCATCAGATAATAGGCAGCCACTCGCCGGAACCTATCGTAAATTTCACCCTTTACGACCCATTATGCCGCCGATTATTTCCCCAAACCTGTTACCCACATCGATTATTTAAAACGGCAGGATATTCGATAACAGCAATAGTCTATATATCGCATGATTCATTAACGAGGATAAACCTCGCCATTGTGTAATTAAATAAAAGCTGCGAGGCAGAGCCTTTGATCACCTCTTTAAGCAGAAGCGCAGCATCGCTCTAATAAATAATTATAAATCCGTATACTCACTTCAAACAGAGCGAGCAAAAACGAATTTTAAAAATAGAAAAAAAAATTAAGTGTGTAAATGAAATATTAAAAAGAAGTAAAATAATGATATTCCTCTAGATATATAAGGTGACTGCCAGAAACCGCAAAAAACTTCAAGGGCTGGTCAGGTCAAGTGTTTTAAACATGACAAAAATGACAAAAAAGTAATTCGTGTTTTTTATTTTTAATTAAATAATCCATTTTGTAAATTGAATTGGATAGTCTTTGAGTATCTAATTTATTTAAAAGCAATAACATAAGAAAAATAAAATAAAAACAATAAAAATAACGATTATTTACAATTGCAACGCGCGGGCAACGGCCGGCCGGCGGCCGACCGTCTGTTGACTGACCCGATCGCGTCAGCTGGGGGATAAGTACCTACGTTAGTCTGCAATGAGACCATTTTTGTCATGTTTAAAACACTTGACCTGGCTAGCCCTTGAAGTTTCTTGCGGTTTCTAGCAGTCACCTTATATATATTTTCTGTTTTATTTAGAGTGTGAACAAAGGTGTCAACACTTATTTATCTATCTAATCTACAGAAAAATATAAAGTGACATACCTACATATCGTAATGTAATATTTTGGTCTGTAACAGTAAGATGAGACATTTACATATGAATCGTAACAAGATTCCTGTTTGCATGCAACGCAATAGTTATTATTCATTCCCTGCATTCATTATGATGTTAAACGTAGTATTTGTTGAAGTCAATGATGTAGTTAAGAGCATAAATAAGTAATATATTTTCCGAGTACAAACTCCATTTTGCAGTTCTAACATAGTAAAGAGGGTAGCAATTTGCAGTCTTTGGGAACTAGACGACTCCTTTTCAAACTCCGGACTTCTAACATATTTACCTATATTGTCTTATTCAGTAGATTTTTATGGAATTTCGATTCAGTAAAAAAAATATCTTTTTTTCTGATTATTTAGTAGTTCAACGTTTTTGTTAAAACAAATGTGTGTGTATTAAATAAAATATTTAATAGTAAAAAAAGATTTCGACAAAATCTTCAACGACATACATACATTTTAATCACGACTATTATCATGACTGCTTTTGACTATAATCAGTCCTTTAGCATAGTCCACATTTCACCAAATAGCGACTGCACATGTTCTCAGCCTGACAGGTGGTAAGCCCATCGCCGCTCTACGCTGTTGGATATATGTGCAGTCTTTAGTCCGTTAGTCGCCTTTTACGATAACCAAGGGATGAGAGGGGTGGAAGTGGCAAGTGGCAATGCGGTAGTAGTCTTTTACCACTACGCGACAAGGTTATTCTTCAACAAACTTCAAATAAAATGAATGTAGCTCTAATAATATTATAATTGTACCAATTAACAATACGTTCCTTTTAGGTACAATTTGTAATTTGATTATACAATACTAGCGACTGCTCGCGGTTTCACCCGCGTAGTTCCCGATCCCGTGGGAATATCGGAATAAAAAGTATCCTATGTGTTAATTCAGGTTATAAACTATCTGTATGCCGAATTTCATCCAAATTCATTCAGTGGTTTTTACGTGAAAGAGTAACAAACATCCATCCATACTTACAAACTTTCGCGTTTATAATATTAGTAGGATTTTGTATATATCTCTTTAATTATTAGTCATTTTCATTATCTTGAAGAAAAATACGTAATATTTAATGGATAGCAAACATATTAGGTAGTACAAATAAGTAGCTGTAGGTAATTGTTATCCCTTAAATTTTAATAAATTATGCAACTATTATTAGAATTAAATTTAAACCTTATCAGCAAATACAAATAGTTGTCTCATTAATTACAAAGACGCTGCGCTTTATTAAGTTTCACAGAATGTAAACTTATAGTAAAATAATATAGCAGACTACAATGCGTTCACAAAGAAGTGAAACAAAATATACTGTCATGGTAATATGTCTTTAAATTACGAGAAACATTCAACATTTTATTTCCCACTACCTGGAGTTATATGTCACAATAAATTGCGAAGTAAATATTTTCCCCACAAATATGAAACAGATAATAAATTTTCACATCGTTTCCTGCGGCTGGTAACTCGAGCTGAGGCACGCCAATAAATTGCAATCATATCTCTGGCAGTAGACTTGTTTAGGCATCTACATACGAGTACTCGTAATCATCATCATTACATTAATATAAATAAATAAATAAATATAAAGTAAAGTCGCCGTTTTCCTGTGTCCGGAGCACCGCACTAATCTTATAAACCACGCAATGGATTTTTATGCGGTTTTCACTAAAAGATAGAGCGTTAACTGAGGATTGTTTTTGTTTATATTTTGTAGATATATTTTTTTAAATGGCTGAAGTATGACGGTTTTTTTAAGTAAGCGTGGACCAAGGCGCGGGCGGGCCGCTAGAACGTTATAAAATATGAACTTCAATCGCAGCGTGAAAACTCTGCCCCAAAACGCTAGCAAACTTCTGTGAAAATGAAGTTGAGTTTTACTGCCGTACTATTTTTTTGTAATAGTTTTTATTATGTTTTATTTTCTGTATTATTATAGTGGTGAAATAGAGAGGAAACGTTTTTAATATCTAGCTCTACGGTTATATTATGTTCTATTTATAAGCAATGTTAAAAACATTTCTATTTTTCTATTTACTTTAGATTTACTTTATTACAGTTTATTTATTTTACGGTCTTATCTCTTTTAAAAGCTTTGTCTTTTTTCACACATCCAGTCGTATGGAAAGAACTTAGAGACCAGAATCGCGGTTGCAAATAATTCAAAGAAAACAATAAGAACTTGCAAGTAAAACTAATATTACAGTAGCATCTGAAACAAAGTAGGTTCAATACGAAACAAACAAACAACCAAATCGAAAACTCACTATCCCAAAATTTATTCAAAACAGAGAGTAGATAATCGTAAAAAAACCGTTCACGAACCAACAAACACAGATACTACAGAAAAGAGGAACTCATTTTCAATACACGAAGAAACATCGTATAATAGGTCGAGCTCACAGCAGGCAGGCGGAACAGAATGGTAATGAGAAAACATTCGCGGGACAGGCGATTACTCGTCTAAGATCCGATAATGCCCTCGTTTTTCTTCCATAATCCTGAAAAACTGATGCTGCCCCGCATTATTCGAAAGGCAAAAACGCCCGCCTCCTCAACTAACATAAATAAAACCTTGCGGATCTATGTTTTTTTTTGTTTCAGTGGATTCACTAAACCAATTGTAGGCCAGTTTTCATATTTCTCAACCTTATTGATATGGAAACGGAAAAGAGTGCTTTGTTTTTCCTCTTTAATAGCTTGTTTGTTTTCTTTAACAGAAACGCTGTTTGCACATCTGGCATGTATAAAATAACAAAAATGTTGTTCTTTCTTAGTTTAATTGAAGATAATGACAATAATTAATAACATGGATGTTTATTGGTAACTGATATTCTCCCCAACCCCTGTTTCAGTAAAATCTTACACTTGAGGAGGTTAGGATCAAAACCGCAACATTTTTGGGAATTTCGTTTTTTTTTCTTGATTTGTACACTAAATGATAAAGTTTACCATTTTACAGGGACAGTTTAATACAAAACAGCATATTTTCCACAGTATATCATTGTCTAATATTAATGTTTCGTTCAAAACCGCAACATATGCAAGGTTAAAAATAGTTAATTTTAAAATTGATTCAAAATCACACATATCCGATAAGTATAATGATATGTTACTATTGTACAGGTCAAAACCACACATATTCTGTACTTTTTAGAATTATCGGACTTGCGTCGTGTTGAACAAATCTGGCTAATAGACCTGAAGTCCTTTGATTATTCAATTTAATAAAAACTAGCTTAAGTACCAGGTTGGCATTACTGAAGTTGTCATAATTTTGATATTTAGCTCGCTTTTCGTGGTGTTTACTCTATGTGTTTTGAAACATTAAGAGACACACTGAAACATTAAGAGTGTAGGTAATTTTGAATTAAAAGATTTGATTTTGTTAAGATTGATTTAATTATTATTCAAAACAAACGTCACATATCCAATCACGTTACGTTCAAAACAACACTTATCCAAATAGGTGGTACAAAACAGCACTTATCCTGATTTGTTTTCACAATACCACACTTATCCAAAGAAACTTCTCTGGATTGATTGATATCGGTGTAAGCAATTACATAACAAAAATTTGTTTTTAGTAACCTATTTCTCACATTCAAAAATGCCATACTTCAAAAAATATATAAAAATAAGTACATACAATTATTCAGTTTATTTCGGTTTCTGTCTTTTTGATAAAAGTGGATATTGTTTTCTGAGGTTTAAGCGAGCACTACACATTGAAATGAAACACTTTTTACGGATTAACTCGCGTCGCAGTCTCCCTGTGACCACGGACCCTGTAAAGGGTTCGAAACGTCAGGATAATATAAAAACTATGTAAATAGTAAATTAAACGCGAGTTAATCCGTAAAAAGTGTTTCATTTCAAAAGTGGATATATTGCGGTTTTGATCCTAACCTCCTCACTTATACTTACATTCTCCTTTCCCGTGCTCTGTGCTTCTGAAGGCATGTAAAAGCGGTTGGTCCCGGTTGTTGTCGAAAAATGGTAGTCTTAAAAACCCACCAGCCCGCAAAGGGCGGACGGGTCACCCACCAGGTAATGGCCCTATCTCCTCTTGTGATATTGTCTATGTAGGTAGAAGTACGAGTATGCTTAGCAGTTAGACACTTAAATGCTGATGATGGAGAAATAAAGTAGTTAGTTTTAATGAATCGACATGTCAAGAGACAAAATTCGGTGAGGGTGTCACAAAAGGGGTGCAGGACTAAGAAAATTTTTGAGCAAAAACTTTTTTTTTTACAAACTGACGAAATATATTGCTATCAAATAGAGATAGATAGAAAAAGTTCCAAAAAAAAGTCTTAAAATATAGTGGAAAAAAAAAATTTTTAGTTGATTTTTATATGGAGCCGACACTTAGAAAAATATGCGATATTTTTGTATGAGGGTTACCCGCATAATGACATATTTCGGCCACGCGTAATTACATATACGCGAAATGACATATCCGCGAAATGACATATACGCGCAATGATATATTATATTCGCGAATTGGAAAATGACCGTAAACGTCCATTAGAGTATTGATGAAAATCATTACACAAGAAAAAAGACGGATCTCCAGCTTGGCCCAGGTGGGATTCGAACTCACGACTCTTCGCTATCCGGGCGACTATTCCAACCGCTGAGCTACCGAAATTTTCAAGTGTAATGCTGATTTAACGCCCTTGCTGACGGTGCCTCATCAATGTTGTAGAAGTACCCACAACATCCGAAAGAAATACTTATAAGTACAAGTTTTTGACAATCAGTTAAGATAAAACCATAAAGTTACTATACCTATATGGATAAAACATTGATCTGTCTTTTTTCTAGGGAAATTGCGATTTATTAAATTAAAACTAAAAAGTGGTTCGTTTAACTTTTGAGTTCAATTCACATTTTTAAATAGGACATACGTTATGTGTAATTTTTTGTTTTTTTTTTTAGTGTGGTCAGCATCAAAAGTAGCTGAATACTACATATAATAAAATTTCTCAGTACTAAGGTGCTCAGAAACTTTTGATGCTGACTGTATATATAATAATATCTAAACGTGGATTTTCTTTTAAGTATGAACTTGTTTTATTTTTTGTTAATTATTAGGTACAATAAATAAATTACAAATTAATCTAAATTAAATGCATCATACTCATTTTCAAACCCATTGAAATGTATCATTGTGCGTGTTTATCATTATGTGTGTAAGTCATTATGCGTGTGTGTCATATTGCGTGTGTGTCATTATGGTAAAATTGTGGACGTTTGTCATTATGCGTGTAACCCGGATCAAAATGTATGATTGCCCTGCTCCAGTAGGTCACGTGATAGGTTAGAAATTTACGTTATTTTTTTATTAGACAACAGAAATCTTTCTCCATACAAAAATTAGATTTTTTTTTTTTTTTCCTTAAAAAAACTTTTTTTTGGATATTTTTTCTTCAACTTCTTCAATGTTATTCGTCAGTTTGTGAATAAAAATAGTGTTTCAATTTTTTATGCACCCCCTTTGCGACACCCGGACCCAAAAGTCCCCAAAAATAATAAATATTAAAAAAAGAAAGAAATAAAGTAAATAGTCTAAATGAATATAGTTCCTACCAGGCAAAGGAAATATGTCTTTTCGTAAAACGATACCAGTGGAAATATGTCTTTTCGTAAAACGATATCCCGACTACTTCGTCACACACAGTCAAAGGAATCCAAATGCTCGTGATTCCAGAAAAAATAAATTATGCTTACCTTACCTTACAAGCAATCTAACGCTTTTTAGTAAAAATGTATTTTGTATGGCAGTTAAGATATACAATAAGTTATTGCCAGCTGATGTTAGAAATCGCTCATCTGACAAAAACTCTTTTAAAAATTCCCTATGTCGTTGGCTGCTGGAACGCGGATATTATTCGATTAATGAATTTCTAAATGACAAATTGTAATGTGATATTTTTATTTATTCATTAATTTTTAATATTATCTAAACTATTTTTAATTATGATAAATTGTATTAAGTTGACATTAAATATTTTTGTATTATTTTAATTATTATGATTTGTTAATTATTTTCTTTTATTATTAACTTAATCCTATATTGACATGTAATTTTTTTCTTAATACCATATTGACATGTATAACAATTAATTGAATTAGCAGATCTGACTTTATGCATGATTAATAAAAACCTCAATGGCGAAATAGAAATTGTAAAGACAAATTGAATCATATTCTTTTTTTTAATTTCATTTGTGTGTTTTAGAATTTAGAGTCGACATTTATAATGTAAATATTTGCACACCTACGTTAATAAGGTAAAAATATTGTAGATCTATTATTTAATGAATGTAACATCTTGACTGTACACAATATTTGAGCAAATAAATTATTTGATTTGATTTGATTTGAAGGCCGCATCATAAAATTAGTCATCAACAATCAGTTAATTTTAATTTGATCGAATAATAAAATGAATACGCTTTACTGCTACTAATTAATTGTAGTTAATTATAAATCTGAGTGTATTTTAAAGTTAGTTAGTTAGGTGGTTGGATTGCTCTATTCACCATTGTTTTTCAAAAGGCTTTTGTGTGGGTAATAAATAATATGCTACAGTCATAAAACAAGGTGCAGTTGCTATTGCTAATTTATTTATAACTGTATTGTTTACGTACGTCAAACAATTCTCATTAAAAAAAATGCGATATACACAAACTAAATAAGTATAAACTTGTAATTCCTAAATTTCAACTTCAGAAAGTTTATGGGTCATTCATGGGACAAAGTGTCATATATTACAATAAAATCCCGAACGATATTATAATTTTGCCCTTTGACAAATTTAAGACACATGTTAAGGACAGACTTTTAGAAAAGGGCTATTACACTGTAAGCGAATACATCAATGACAAAATGCATGGAATTAACATTCCTCTAATTTCGCACACATATTGTTCTAATGCGTTCATAGTGCCCGAGTAACAACGTTTAGATTCACTTTTGTTTTATGCTGTGATAATTTTATGGCTTGTCAGCAAATTATTGACTTTTTCTTTGTGCAAAAAATATCTTGTGTCACTCGGATTTTTACTTTTTCTCGAGAGAGATTCACCAGAAAATCAATAACAATGGTGTCTTTGTATTAAAAAAACAGTAAAAATCCGACTGACACAATTCATTAGATGAAGAAAACATTATCTTGAATCATATCTTGAGCAAATTTAAAATTAAAATTGGTCCACATCACTGTCATTGGGTAACGTGCCCAGAAGACTGGCCGCATTGCCACGCTGAATGGCAATACTGATTCTCTGGCCGAGAAAAGCACCAGCCCTCTGGTCACGTGAAGAGTCGACCAAACGCTTTGAAGAGAAGATGAGCACTCGGACCCCACGGCCCCATGGTTTCAACCCCAAACGGCTCAAAAATGTAATTGTTTTTATTGTTTTTATCTTTTCTTTTATTATATAATTGTTTTATGATTATTGATATCTAATTTGGTAACGACATATTGTTTTGTAAATGTCGGTAGTCCGAGTGTCGGTACTTCTATATAATTTTAAGCTGTGGAGTTTCTTGCGTCCGTTCTTCTCCACAGCTAAATTTATACGTCCTGAATGGGTGTTGCCGATCCATTCATATAGAGAAGTAAATTTTAACTCTTATTTTAATCTTAACTTAACGATTCAAAATGCTTATTTTATAAGCTTACTGAATAACAAAATTTTGTTTTTTTTTTTATTTTTGACCTCTCTAACCTCCTTTCACTCTTCACGGTTTAGGGCGATAACTTGCCAGTCCTTCCGCCATCTCCTTCTGGGCCTGCCGCGACGTCGTGTAACGTTACGTGGGCACCACACACCCCTGTAGTCCTAACATGCGCAACACGAGAAAATTTTCTCGACCCGTTTTCTCGTGTCATGTCTATATGTCGTAGGGATATGATAAAAACAGAGATTTGATCAATTCCCTAATAGTAGAGGATCCAAGTATACAACGACCTTCACCGGGCCGGTTAATGGATGAAAAGTATTTTACATCAAATTGAATCTGTTAAAAAATATATTGCGAGTGGTGTGGTTGGCTGAAAAACTTCAGTCCAGTATATGATTAATTAAATATTTAATTTATTTATTTTTTAAACATTGCACTAGTTTGGATAATAGATTAATTGACATAGGTACCAATCGAAAGTATGAAGCCTATAGAATATGCAAACGTTATAGGTTGACTATTTTTTTCCCGTCATAACATTGAGTAGGCAGGAACAAACCTACAACCTCTGCTTTCTTGTAGCCCTCGCCTACGGCTCGGGCTAGCAATATCGCCTCGGCTGTAATTTTCAACTTACCGCACTTATATCATAATGTACTATTACTAAATTGTGCCGCAATATACCTGTAAATTAACCACCACTTCTTCTACGTCTTTGCAATATTAACTAGTAATAGCTAAAATAATTAAGCGATTAACCCACCGATCCGAGCATAGTTTTATACAATGTATACCTACTCTATATCTACATCACTTATTGCTATGAATGAAGTGATATATACCGGAGCTATTTAAAGATAAAAATAAAGATAAAAACAATTTATTCAGTACAACACAACACATTACAATTTTATTTGGACAATTAAATTAAACAGAATTAATCGTCGTTCATCGTTCAGTACTGAAAAGGAATGTACTCACCATATGCCGTGGTGTCACAATGACACCTCGACGCTGGTCTTCCGTACATGCCTATGCAGTGAAGCACTACTATAGCTAATTCTTATTTTGGTGTGTTTGTAATACATATTATACGGGATACGCAGTGTTCACGCGAGTGAAGTCGCGGGCGGGCTAGTTTATAATAAAAGTGACAAATAATAAAACTTATCTTTTTTGTACTTACTTGTTTCATTCCAAATTGTAATAAAACTCTTTATGAAGGACTTGGGTACTTTTATTTTTATTTCGTCATCATCATCATCAGCCTTTATCCGCCCCACAGCTGGGCACAGGCCTCCCACGTGGACAAAGTACGTGGGCCAGCGTGGTGGCCAATGCGGGTTGGTGTTTTTTTTATTTATCAACAAAAAATATAATTACATTAATGGTTAGTAGTATCTTAAAGTCTATGTTAGGTTTGTCTAGATACTAAGTTCCAATATAATAAGTAACTGAATTAAAAAATATATATATGATGGTAACAGAAAAAAAGGCAATACATTTGTTAGCGAACGCGCTCAGCTTTACTAAACAGCAGAGTAAAACTGGTGCAACAAAGTAATGTAAAACTTTATCTCTATAAATACTTAATATAAATTATTATGCACGGTAAATATTTAAAGAAAGAATAATATAAAGTGCCCATTAATTTATTCTTACTATATGACTGAGTGGTAGAGCCGCGCTGCGTTGCAGCACGCATTGGGCCGACTCGATCGGGGTAACCTCTCACATATAACCGGCGTGAAACAATGGCACTTCGTGCTGTGGTGTTTCGTCCGGCCAGTGAGGGTTCTGAAGGCCCATCCTCCCTCTCACAATTCCTATTCCTTCCTTAAAGGACGACAATGCGCCTGCGATTCCTCTGGTTTGGCGGGTGTCCATGGGCGGCGGTGATTACTCTCCATGAGGTGACCCGCCTGCTCGTTGGCCTCCTTCTTTTATAAAAAAGGTGTCCTAGGTAAGGTATATCGTTTTAGGCAATGATATTATAATTTACTATAATATCATTGGTTTAAGGAACGTCGTTTCGGTCGAGTTACGCTAACCGTGGTCATTTTATTTGTAGTGAAACACGAGAGTTTACAGTGTATAAAGACTTTTTTATTAGAAGTTTAATACACTAAACCTAAAGTACTTATAGAAAAACAACGAACAACGACGAATTGAAGGCGATGGTGGAAACGGATTCAACTCAATCTACGGCTGAGCTTGCTGCGGGCCTTGGAGTTGGTGTCGAAACAACATTGAAGCACTTGCGGCAAATCGGAAAGATAAAAAGCTAGACAAGTGGGTGCCACACAAACTAAGCGACCAACAGCGAGACTTACGAGTCGAAGCATGCATATAGCACTACTGAATCGGCATAGAAACGAGGGAATTCTAAATCGAATTGTTACCTGTGATTAAAGGTGGATCCTATAGAACAACCGTAAGCGTTCGTCTCAGTGGGTGGACCCTTGTACAGCACCTAGTCAATGCGCTAAAAAAAAGATTACTCATAGGAAGATGATGGTGACTGTCTGGTGGCCCAGTGCCGGACTTGTACATCACAGCTTCTTATCGAATGGCACTACAGTGAAGGCAGATGTATATTGCCAAGAACTGCAAACAAGATGGAGAAGCTCGCAATTCAACAAGCAAGACTGGTCAATCGCTCTTCCCCATTGCTTTTCCACGACAACGTGCGAGCTCACACTTCACGACAGACCATCGCAAAGCTACAAGAGTTACAGCTGGAAGCTCTTCGTCACCCACCGTACTCACCGAAGCTTGCTCCAACAGATTTCTACTTTTTTTTAAATTTAGACAATTTTTTATGTGGGGAAAAATTCATTCAACACCTGAGAGACTTCTACAGTAAAGGGATAAACAAACTGCCAGTACTTTGAATGGCTAAAATAAAAAAAATATAAAATATTTTATATTTTAATATTTTTATGCAAATCTCCAATGATTATGAGGTTAATAAAGACTAAAAACAAAAAACAAAACGAATCAAAAATGCTACTATCACGAAGGAGTTCGTAACGGGATATTAGAGACTTCCTTATTCAATTTCGGAACACCAAGGCGAGATTGCAACCCTTTCTCAGCGCAAGCCGTTATAACTTATAAGCATAAACTTGATACAAAAGTTCGGATGAACTCATTAATACAACTTCAGTATTGAGTTTACTTTGAAGCCTTCTTTCATGTGAGTTATTTGACGACCCATTTGGACTGAACGGGAAACTTTATGCCGTTGTAGTGGGTTCAATTTCCGTTGCGCGATAAATATCGGCTGGAGGAGGGATTATTTGTGGTAGGTCTGCCTTTTCAGTTATATGTCGGGAAGAAAAACACTTACGTTATAAAATATAGTTCGTGTAATCCGGTGAATTCGATATGCTAACACACGAGACTACATTGTAGGTGGTGTTGATAAAATAACGCTCATTCAAGAATTCACAAACGTACATTTATCCTACTAATATTATAGACGCGAAAGTTTGTAAGTATGGATGGATGTTTATTACTCTTTCACGTAAAAACTACTTAATCGATTTGGATGAAATTCGGCATACAGATAGTTTATAACCTGGATTGACACATAGAATACTTTTTATCCAGATATTCCCACGGGAACGGGAACCACGCTGGTGAAACCGCGAGCGGCCGCTAGTACAAAATATTAGCTCACTTAAATATTATCTATGACTAGCCCTTTGGGAATAATAGTAGACGTGGATCTATATATGAATATAATAAAAAGCTCTCTCATGTTACTCATCGTCACTGTTTGTTAATTAAAAAAATATGTACACACCTACTTTAGATATAAACCCACATTGACAACCTAGCCACAAGCAAACCCCTCCGGAACAATCAGTCTACTTTCCCGTGCAAAAGTGGACCGATCAGGAAAGTAGACCGATTGTTCCGGAGGGAAGCAAAACCAACAATTTTACGACAACTTTAAAAGGAATGCATTGATTTAATGTATATTTTTACATACATACATATAATCACGACTATTATTCTATAGTCAGAGACTAGGCAACGAGGACAGCAAAAGCAGTCCACGACCATAGTCCACTTTTCATCAAATGGAGACTGCACATGTGCTCGGCGTGACAGTGGTGAGCCCATCGCCGCTCTGCGCTATTTAATGTAAGTATGTCAATCTATAGTCCGTTAGTCGCCTTTTACACACCCAAGGAAAGGGGGGAGGGGGGGGGGCAGGCGGGTCACCTGATGGAGAGCAATCACCGCCGCCCATGGACACCCGCAAAACCAGAGGAGTCGCAGATGTGTTGCCGACCTTTAAGAAACGAATAAGGTTAGGGAAGGAATAGGAATTATGAAAAGGGAGGGGGAGGGGGGGAAGGGGCCTCCGGAACTCTCATTGGCCGGACGAAACACAACAGCACCAAGTGCCATTATTTCACGCCGGATATTCGTGATATGAAATGAAATGAAATGAAATATTTATTTGCTATAGAGACACGGTTTACAATATTGGTATTCAGACATTTTTTAATAGTGCAGGCGTGCTCTGCCGATTCCTCAGCATGCAAAAACTTAAAAATTAAATTAAAACAGGACATGATCATTATATTAATTGGAGATTATACTTATTTAAATTAAAATAGAAAAATAGAATTCAATTAGCGCATAGATAATACAATAATATAAATTAAAAACAGATTATGGTAATTATGATTGTTGCATGTCAAAAAACTCCTTCAAATTATAAAATCCATTGTCAATAAGCCATTTTTTTAACATTCTCATAAATAATGTAGTAGGGTGTCTTCTTATATTAACAGGTATTGCGTTATATATCCGTATTGGCATTATATGGCAGTTATTCTGAAAAAGAGCACTATTACACCTAGGAACTACCAGTTTGAATGGATCTCTTGGCCGCAGTCGATGATTTTGAACTGGAACCCTGAATAAATCCTTATTATTCCTAACGAAATACCCTACTTCGAGAATATAAAGCGACGTTAATGTTAATAATCTATATTTTTTAAACAATGGTCTACAGCTATCTCGAGGGCCTGCACCGCCAATAGCACGTACACATTTTTTTTGTGTTAAAATAGTTTATTAACGTCCGTAGAGTTTCCCCACAAGACAATCCCGTACCTCAATATCGACGACACATGGCCGTGATATGCTAGAAGAGCCGTTTTCTCGCCCGCTGTTCTTCGTAGACGGTAAAGAGCGAATACAAAACGACTTAATTTACTACAAGAGCTATGCACATGGCCTTTCCAATTACAAAAGCAGTCTACTACAATTCCCAAGAATCTAAAAAAGTTAATGGTTGTATCTTTGCTTTTTATATTAAGAACATGAGTCTTAGATTTATAGTTTGAAAACTGTATATAGTTGGTTTTAGATGCATTAATATTAAGACTGTTTGCATGTAACCATTCGTTGATATTTTCAATTGCTTTATTTATGGCAGCCTCGTAGGTAATTGTATTATCATCATCCGGTATTATAAGTGATATATCATCAGCAAAGAGAACAGTATCATATCGGGTGACTTTAGGCAGATCATTGACATATAATAGAAACAAAAGTGGTCCCAAGACGCTTCCTTGAGGCACTCCAGAATTGTTTCGTAGGTATGACGATTTGTAATCAATTGCTTCGTTATTTCCATTGATTTTAGTGATATGTACACACTGTGTTCTATTAGTCAGGTAACTACTAATCCAGTTAAGTGCATTACCCCTAACGCCGTACTTTTCACATTTATTTATCAAGATAGAGTGTTTAACAAGGTCGAAGGCCTTAGCCATGTCAAAAAATACGACCGTAACTGGAACTCTCTTGTCTATATTACCCGTAATATTGCACATAAGTTTATATCCGGCAAGAGCTGTGGATTTACCCTTCTGGAAACCATTTTGTTGACTGGCTATAATATTATGTTTTTCTAAATAAGACAAAAGTCTACTTTTCATAGCTTTTTCAAAAATTTTTGAAAGAATAGGTACTAGTGTAATAGGTCTATAGTTATTTAAATCTTTCTTGCTTGTTGACTGGCTATAATATTATGTTTTTCTAAATAAGACAAAAGTCTACTTTTCATAGCTTTTTCAAAAATTTTTGAAAGAATAGGTACTAGTGTAATAGGTCTATAGTTATTTAAATCTCTACTTTTCATAGCTTTTTCAAAAATTTTTGAAAGAATAGGTACTAGTGTAATAGGTCTATAGTTATTTAAATCTTTCTTGCTATTCCTTTTATATATTGGCTTAACTATGGAACGTTTTAGTGCTTCGGGAAATACACCTTGCGTAAATGATAAATTAATGAGATAGGTAATTATTGGTGTGAATTGTTTATTACACAGTTTGAATATGCGCGTTGGCAGCTCAACTACCCCAACAGACCTCGTATTGCTTAAGGACCTTATGATGCCTGTAACCTCTTTTTCAGTGCACGGCTTTAAGAATATGCTAGTTGGTTGATTATCTATTTTGTATAGTGTGCGTGATTCTTCTATGTGCGTATTCGATGTTTTTGATAAACCTACGTAGTAGTGGTTGAATTTGTCAGCAATTTCATGTGGGTTACTCACTATTTTTCCATCCACCTGGATTGACTCTATTTCAGCACTAGCTCCAACACAATCTGACCTCTTCTTAATAACATAAGGTGATGGAATGATGATGATAAATGATGAATACGGTGATATCCAGGCGAGCCCGCCCATTGCGTGCTGCAACACAGCATGGCTCTACCACTCAGTCAGCGTCACTCATTTAGCACGTACCTACTTAAATTGAATCGATTAATTTGAAAACAACCAAAGTCGAAATTTTTATGAAATTGACTTTTTTATTGAAATTATATAAGTATCATATAATTTCAATTCATTCATTCATTCAATCAAAGATTCATGTGGAAATGACCAATGTAAGACCACTCCACACGGAGAAATGAGACTTGGAATATGCCGTAGATTTGGCCGTTTTCAAATTAAACGTTTTGCGCTATTTAAATGAACTGTCAGGTTGTGATATTGAAAATAAATTTTCTAAAAAGTAACCTGTAAGTAAAGTTTTTTTTTAAATATAACAAATAATGGAAAATACAAAAATAATAACTAATATACCAAAACTAAAAATAATACAATTGTGAGATTCTTGATGTTTTTGACAAGCACTGGGAGGTTTGATAAAATTTAGGTAAGTACCTACCATTTTTTTCCACAACGAGGGCACTCATTTCTGTCCTGTAATGGGGATTTTAGATGTATAAAAAGAACAGCTAAAGTAGACTACTTTAGCTATTTTCAAACTAAATCCATACATTTTATTTGAAAACAACCAAATTCAATATTTTTAATTGCATTTTATGTGAATACGGTAAAACTTATAAAATTGATTATTACAATAAAACATACCTATTAACATAGACAATCATTTTAGAAAGTAAAAATTAAGCTCTTCATATAATTTTTTACACAGTTAGTTTTTTTGCTTCCTGTAAAATTTAAAATGTGTTACTTTGATCGTTTTATTACAAGCTTCTAGGAATTCTCAGTTCCATGAATAGTAGCTAAACTACTGATATTTCACAGTGTTACTATATTATGTTATTATAAGGTTTAGGCGAGCGTGACAAGCGGCAAGCGATAAGCGGTAGAGGCAGCGTGTGTTGCAACGTTGGAAGCATTAGGGACTGCCATCAAGGTACTGAGTGTGACCATATTTGTAGCACGATATATACGGGCTTCCCACATAGTAGCTTCTTTTTAAACTTATCCACTTACTTTGATAAAAAAATAATATTTTACGACTGTGTTGTATTTATTTAAGTTTTATTTTCTTGGAGTATAGAACGATTGTAGTATAATAATATAAACCTTTTTGGTTTTTGTTACACTTCAGACTATACAAAACTGTAAAAATTCTCCAATCGCTTTTCAACTTTAGCTGTTAGGTGATGAGCTCAAAATCTATTGTAGAATTTTGTCATTTTGGAGTAGTCTGGCGTGATGTTGTCAGGACCTCGCTTATCCTCTTGTCTGTCAGGAAGACTTTTAGAGGTTGCTAACAATTGGATTTCTATTGTATCTTACGACCGCTAAGCTCTTAGTCTGCGGGCACGAGATTGGCGACGGCCGAGCTATGGCGACGCGACGACGTGACGGCGTCGCGACGGCGATGCATACAACAACATGGATACCTATGCTATGGTGACGCGCACGAAACGGGCGATAGCGGGGCGATGCGATCGAGCGATGCACGGGCGACTCGGGAGCGACGGCGGCGCGGCGCGGAAGCGACGAGAACAAACTAGTTTGATTTGGTCGCTCGCGATTACAGGTGTTGTGTTAAAAATATTATAGTAACCTCCTAACTATCGGAAATTGAAATTGATATTGAAGAATTTAGGTATCTCGTGTATTTTGTCAAAACCTGCTTTAAGGGACAGTAAAATGTTCACCATAAAAACAAAAAGATTGCAAATAAGTTCTATTTTCTCTAAAATGTAATCAAATGTGTATAAACTCATTCTGGTATAGTTATAAAATTTTGTTGGATGGCACCTTAGCTCGTAAAAAGGGTAGAAAATTCGCCCAAAGTAGTTCTTCCTTCATTTATTGGATGAACACCATCTCTAGGTAATATTAACTCCGTTCTCATTAGTAGCCTTGGCTCCAATAGTTCTCTTCGACGTAAACTTTTGTTATGATGACGTGACATGTTGCTCACAACACTCCTCTAGAGCGACATGGAGTGACAAGTTTCGTGCCCAGGCGAGATATCGCGCCTCATCGCCCCGCTCCGCCGTCGCGTCGCGTCGCCATCGCTCGGCTGACGCCAATCTCGTGCCCGCAGACTAATAACGGTGACGCGTATCACGCCGCTGCTGCTCGTCACTAAGCCGAAAGCCGTGGCCAGGCCAAGTGTTAATTATGAAAGCTAATTCTATTTTTTTTATGTTGCAGTAACTCATTCCGCTCGCCGCTGTTCACACTAGCTGAACCTTTACTTAGCCAATGGCAGAACAGAATTAGCATATACGAGCTACCAAGGGCTAACTAACCACTACAAGTAATTTTAGAGCAAACTAAAGTGATATTCATGTTACCTGTCGGTAGCAGACATGTTCGTAATATTTATTGCTACTCAGTTATCAAGCTAATTAATGTACCTACTGTAATGTTATTTTCATACAGCAAAGTTTGACAGAAGGGTTTAAGTCCTTAAAAAGAAAATAGGTAGACTTCACATCAAATTCCAATTTCCAGAGTAAAGTTCGTTGCACCAGTGTTTAAGGATTGAGAAAGAACTAGCTATGTCACCTTTAAATGAGGAAATAAATAAGAGTGCTGTTACCATTAATTTTAGAGATTGGTAAGACTGTGATAACTAGCCAGGTGAACGTAGAGCAAGACTCATCACTCATGCCACGAAACTATTTTCTATTTTTTTTTACGAAATCGAGAAGAACATACCTACATTCTCTTAGCGACTAATCCGGGTCGACCCGATCTGTGTCCGGTGATAACATTAGTCTTTTGCTCCACTTAAACGTCGAACCCCGTATGTACAATATGGCGTCTAACGTCCAGCCATTCTGACAGCTGTCAGAAAGTTGGCCGAAGCTGACCGAGACCACCCGAGCTGACAAAAAAGCTTAGCACTAAACCATTGCTAAAGCTATATCAAAACCTAAAATACGTACCAAATGCTAAGAAAACGCAGTATATTAATAAGTTAACAGTTCATAACGAAAATCTATAACAAAAATGACAAAAATGAAAATTCCAAGACAAAAAACAAAAATATATTTTTTATATCGACATGTAGAAGTCGTTATTACTTGAAGCTTGGAAGTCACTGTTTAAAACTATAAAGAATTATATCATTTTTATAGCTAAAACCATAACGATTGTTTTGATGTGCACATTATTAGGAAGAATGATGATTACGAAGAGTAATGAATACATCATTAGCACAAAAAAATCCTATGTAAAAAAAATGGCGAACCATCAAAATTGTCAATAATTTCATTTTTTTACTAAAGGTACTCGTACACTATGCCATAGTTTCTGTTGCTCTACAGGTCAAACAATATCCATAGAGCCATCTCAAATTTTCCTGCGGAACTACCAACTAGGTGTAGTGAGCAACAACCTTAACAAAGAACGTTGCCGTGTTTATGGCGCTTGGTCAGAAAAAAAATATTGGAATGTCACTGTCTACAAATGTGAACAAACTTAACTAATCCATAACGATCATTAGTATGCGATTGTTTTGATGTGCACTTATTTAGGGAATACGGTGAGTAGAAGAGTATTTCGACATTTTTAAAAACGCTTACGCTGCAAATTCCGTTTTGGCGTACTGTCAATTTTCGTCAATTTTATTATTTTTTTCTGTGAAATTATGTTTGCCATTAGATAGATTTCTTTTACTTTTATAATGAATTAGTAACCACACAATCACCTCAAATTTTTTGATGGACCCACGTACTACGTGTTTTGGGTGACTACACTCACCGTGGACGTATGCGAGTACAAAATTCGCAACTGTCCACGGGTGACTATACTCACCTTGGACGTATGCGAAATTTTTGCGCTCGGTGACTATACTTACCTTGGACGTGACAGTGGGAAATAACTGTTCTGTTACTGTTGTTCTCTTTTTTTAGCACAAAAGATCCTAATGGGTCGACGTGCTGCTGCGAGATGGAGACCTGCAGGCCCCACTAAGATAAGATAAGATTTATTTATTTTTTTGTTGGAACGGGTAAGCGCTTAGAGTAGAACTGTTTTAAAAAAAAATGTAGACCATTATTATATATATTTATTTATCATATTTCAAACGTTATGTATCCTAAACATGCCTGTATAAATATTATAAAAGTAATTAAGTATGTACTGACACATTTAGGGTAGCCAAAAATAGAAAAGCTGGACACAGATTCTTATTAAGCAGTAAAACCAAAAGCTTATCAAAAGCCGGTCAGGCCGGACTTGCATATAATTGGCCGGACACAACTGTAAAAAGCCGGACGTGCCCCGACTAAAGCCGGACACCTGGCAACCCTAGTCCCACTGCTAGGCAAAGGTCTCCATCATTGAAATCAACTTATCGTTACATCATAATCAGTACTTTGACGTGCCAAATGCGTGTTGGTGCTCGGGTCCAACCCGTATTTAAAATAAAAATAAAAATAAACTTTCCTACACTCACACCAATTAGCCAATTAGCGGGCCCAAGAGAAGCTTCGTTATGAAACTCGTTAAATGGGTACTAGACAACGGATAAACATACTTAGAATACTTAAATACATAATCATTATACATAGAAAACACTCAGACCCGAGACAATTTAGAAAAACAATAGTTTCTAAATTAACATCACTTTGTTTATAATGTTTAATATTGTTCTTTTTTGTTAAAACTGGGCCACATTCAATTGATTTGTGATTAATTTTATATAATACTACAAACTACAACTCTATAATTATGCATTGTTCTAATTCCAATTCCAATTCGTATTTTCCCGTATTTGATTAGGTAATTGTTATTACCAACCATTATGTTACGACTTTACCTTAGTGTAAGTTCTTTGAACTTATCTCATAATGTGTAACTAATCTAGTCTAGCACTTAGTTTTGTAATTTAGCTTAGACACTTAATAGAAATCTAATACATTCTGTGGCTTCAAGTTTTAGATTGCATTAAGATTAACGGTTTAAACATCGACGAACCAAAATTGCTCTAAAGTTGATTTACTTGGTCTTACTAGCGACCGCTCGTGACTTTGTTCGCATGAACACACATATCGAGCGTTCTCGAAGGAGTAACTAACAACTCTTCTTAAAGCTTTTTCACAACCACAATATTTTTATTTGTTAACCAACTATTTGTTGACGGGGTGGTATCTCGAAAGAATGCGATTGCCGCTGCGCCAATGAGGTCGTTTGTAGAAAATATAAGTTTTAAAGTCATAAATGCTTTATTTAAGTTCTCTTTTATACGTGCCATTGATGAGAACAGGCCTCCCACATGCACAGCAGCACGTGGGAAGATTAGGGTCAGAACTCACCACGCTGGCCCAATGCGGGCTAGTGGGTTTTAAATACTGCCCTTTTTTTTTTCTGAAGTACGGATTTATCTAAATAAATGTTTCAAAAAGTGTTTTTGAATCGTCCAAAACATTTCTTTGCCTACTACCCTAAATAAATCGTATTAGAGATGTGTTTCACACAATTGCGGTTGTGTGGCATAAATGGATTAAAATCCAATTGCAGGGGTCATTCAATTTGCGCCGTATCACAAATGAAGCGACCCCTCTGAGCGCCCCTTATACGAGTACTGGTACACGTACCAAATAATGAATTGACAATGTAATTTGGTTGTAAAAGGCGATGGCCGCGTGTGGTCAACCTAATGGCTGCCGTTACGGTCCGATGTAAGCCGCAAACCGAATTCACTGGCATGCTAAATAAATTGTCAAATGTATCCTTAGCGGATACGGCTGTATTAATTTATGTATGCTAATTGCTGTTTGCTCTTTTTTTGAGCTTTGGCTTTGGCCGCGCGGTCGTTAAGCGGCCATTTGCAATAACTATTCTTTTTTTATTAAAGAAGAAAAGAAGAGAAAGAATTAATAGCTTCAAAACTGTAACATTTTTCATAGCAATTGTCATAAAAATTACATTTGCTCCAGTGTGTTAATACCTGTTAGAAATGTATTAAAATTACGCAGTGATAAATAGAAATTATACCTTTACGGATGTTTTAAAATAAATACTCAATATGCAATATAACCATATCTTCTCTTATAGGTTTACTTACATCTTTCTGTGCAATTTGACACATAGAGAAATTTAAAACAACCTTTCTTATGTTTCAACAATCAAAATTCATCATTCCATGCTAAAACTAGCTAACATTAAACAAATACATACGTCTTGTTACGTAAATAAAGGCAATGCATTTGCAAGCTCCACGCTGAAGAAGGTTTGAAAGATTAATGATTCGACTCCCAAAACTAATCTAAAGTTTACGGTTACTGTTCAAAGATGATTGCAACTTTTAATAGATGTTTCCTGTACAGCTGTGGATGCTTGCTTCGCTGTTAGAGCGCTATCTTACGATGTACTACTTTGAAATGTACGAAGTTAGCTACCGGTTTTATTAATGCTTGCTTCGAGAGAGGAAACTAAAAAGTAAACTTTCTTTTTATAAACACGTTTAAAAAATATATATTTTTAATAGTTTAGGAAGTTGTTAGAGTATTAGATGTGCTTTTGTCATATTTTAAACAAGTATTTAATAAAAATACTGATTCACCTAATGAAAAGCGGTCAAAATAGCCTCGCTTCTAAGGGGACTTGTGGAGTCTGATGATGCAGCGACTATTACATACATACGTATAATCACGACTATTATCCCCCCAGGGTTAGTCAGAGACTATTCAATGAGGGTTGGATGTATGTGAAGTATTTAGTCCGTTAGTCGCCTTTTACGACACCCAAGGGAAGGGAGTGGTAGTATTTTTTCACCGTTACGCGACACGGTTAAGCGTCTATTTTATTTGAGGTTTGTAAAACATTCTAATTTATGACAGAAAAGTGAATTTTTAAAATAAAAATGTAAGGACGATAATTCGACA
Organism: Scoparia ambigualis; assembly: GCA_963921215.1. Classification (NCBI taxonomy): domain Eukaryota; kingdom Metazoa; phylum Arthropoda; class Insecta; order Lepidoptera; family Crambidae; genus Scoparia; species Scoparia ambigualis. The sequence continues at coordinate 17,609,884 of OY992504.1, forward strand.
TTGATGGAAACCAATTATTATGATTATTAGAGGACTTCCTTATTATATCAACAACGGGTAAGCGTTTTGCGTTAATCTCACCTGATGGTAAGTGATGATAAGGCCGAAGGTGGAAGTGCGCTTCACCTGAAATCCTCAACCAACTAGCATTCCTCTAACTTACTTTCTTATTCAGTTGACTCAGCAACCCGAGGTGGATTTTGGCCTTCGATACGAGACGACACGACTGCTCCCTGTTCATAGCAGTCTCTTTTGTGTTGATAGGTCCTCGCAGCTCGAACAGGCCTTTGACAACTATCTACATCCTCTTAGCGGTATTTTGAACACCCGATCGAGCGTCGCCCACAGGGTGTTTCCAGATACACGCGCTTTGACGTCTGGTTTCCATGCGTTCCACGTGGCCCAACCGAAGTGGAGTAAGTGTCACTTTTCTCCCCCATAAGTACCCCTGGTTCTCTTCGGTTCCTTCAACTTCCATCTTCTCTTTTCGGCGGTCCCAAAATCTTGCGCAGCATCTTTCATAGGTTCCTCTTACAGGTTATTAAAATGCAGCAACCGCATTACAAACCACAAGATATTGTGAGCTCATAAACTCGTAAAAATAATTGACGGTTGCATGTTACAAGCTATTTTTAAAGAAGACCAATACCTTATAGTGTCTTTTGATAACGGGGGAAACTTTCGAAACGTCAGTATAAAATAACGTGTAAAGGAAAAGCGAGTGCAACTCAACAAAGTGTTCCTTCCATTCCAATGTGTCAGCTCAATTTAAAAAAAAACAACAAAGTAACGCTAATAAAAATCCGTGCAAGGTCATAAAAAATATCGACGGTCCGCAATAGGTGGTGCACCGTTCAGAACTTTATGGCATCCGGGGAGCGGGCAGGAAGGACGGTCGCCGGCCACTCGATTTATGGCGAGATTTCCCGTACGTTCTATGCGGCTACTTACACGGGCATTCTGCAGAGCTATCATTTCGAGCTCCATCGAATATTGAATAGCGGTCGGCGCTGAACGACGCCAGAGGATGGTGTCACAGCTAGCACTTTTACGATAGAAAACTTTAGCTGTTTTCGCGGAGGCGGAGGCGATCACTGTGTGGGTCGTTAAGTTGAATATTCAACGTAGTTTCTGCTTCGTTAAGGACTTTGACCAGACGGGTCCAGTTGTTACCACTATGATCGCGATATATAAAGCGACATAAAGTGGATTTTTTACTAGGGTCAATGCTAGAAACGAAGAGCATGGAAGACCATGATTTGGAAGGCATGCTCAAGGCAGTTTGCAACAACACTCAACCAACACGTATTATACAGGTTGGGTTCCCATAATCACATGCTATTGTTTTTGTGAGAAAGCCTTAGCTCAGCAGTGTATAGTGTGTTCAAATCGGATGCTGATGATGAAAATCTTTTACCAAGATCAATAATGATAGGTTTAGATTAACCTATATCGCAAGGCATATAAATACATTGTTCTTTGTCCCAACATAACCATAATAATATTTTCGTGCTATTTGTTGAACTCGAAAGCAGACATTTCCATATATCTTTGTTTTCAAAATTGTAAGAGTAATGTATGCAGGTTGCCTCAGAATTCTGTTGTTTTAATAGCACTTGCTTCGTATTATGTTAGTTTACAACTTCCATGTAATCCTTTTAGCTTTGTTAAATGTGATTATTTTTTATATCACCAGTGTCCAGTATAAAAAGAATTTTCAACAAAGACTTTCTATTTTCATCTTATACAATGTGTGAATGCAGAACAAAACTGAAAGAGTTATTCCGCGAAGTAGTTCTAGTCCGTTTCAATAAAATGTAAAAATTATTAAGAGTGTCGACTGGGATTAGATTAAATTTTAGTTTCTGCTGCGAACAGATCTAGTTGACTCTTGGGATCGTAGTCTAGTGTCAGTCTACTTTGTTGTCGTCCAGTAACTCACACAACCAACAATAAATAGCAATTGGGTTGGATAAAAATTTTGAGTACCTACGCGTTTTTTGACATAGATTATACTTAAAACATTAATAAAGGCGATCCATATGTTAGACTTAGTATCAAACACAGTTTATTTGATCTTCTATAACGTTAAAGTAGTTACTAACTCAATTCGTTCTAGCAAAAGAGCAAGCTAAGTGCACAAACCGACTTATGTATCCTAGTACAGTAAACTTGAGTATAATCAAATATTGGTCCTTCGAACCGGATTTTTATCAAAATATATAAGGTTCAAAGTATGAAATCTCCTTCCTTATGTTAGATCATGCCGGTCCAGAAAATTAATGATCGCCATCGCGTGATTGACATAAAGGTTGCTTAATTAATTCGTAGTTAAGCTTTATTGGAAGTGGAGTCAACTCATGCAAGGCTCGTGTGAAAATCCGTGAATATTAAAGGCCAAAATATGTCAGAGGGGCGGGCATTTACCGTGTGTCACGGCAATGAATCACTTGAGCGATAAATCCTGCGTTATCATCGCACCCTTTTGGCTCACGGGTGGGTAGGGGTGGCTCCTGCATTTAATTTTGCAGGACTTTGGGTCAACTTTCAAAAGCAATTTGATGTGTTCGCATATAGTAAAAAAAAACTATTGTGCATACTTATTACAAAATTCTTATGGGTTTCAATCATCATCCACGTTGGAACTATTCCTTACAAGAGCTTGGCTTTCTGGAATGGAAGGATAAACAATGAGGTCTCTTATGATTTATGTACTGTTAAAATATTAGTTAATTAACCATACGTGTTGTTACAACATAACCATAAATTGTTTACATAACCCTTACCGTGGTAAATTTACCATAGCGATATATCTAAAATAAATAATAATGTGGGCAAAATAATCAACATCTGTAACCTATGTTGGGATGAATAAACGTGAAGGGGCCAAAGGGGCTTACTGTTGAGGATTGGATAAGCCATTGACCGAGTTGTAACTAAAGTGTCCGACGAGCTTCGGTAATTCTAGTCAACCTAAGGGTAAACAGACCTCTGAAATTCGGACAGACAGAGCGTTCACATTTTCATGGGAGACAAAGTGGGGTCTGGTTTTATTTCAACGCTGATGAGTTAATAAATATCGAGCATGATGGCTGTCGGTGACATGCAGAGGTTGAGGGCCTCTTACCTTACGCCAATGGCGTTTTTGTTTACGTTCAAGGTTTTCTTGCTAATTAATTAAGTTAACTTTAGCAAAAGTTATGTCGTTTAACTTACCTTATCTTAATTGCTTCTGATTTTAATAAAAAGGTTTGAAATTCTTTCTTTATTTTATACAAGGTAAACCCTATATCGCATCGTAAAGAGTAGGGTACATTAAGATGAATGTTAGGATTTTACAACTGTTTGATTATAAAACTAGTGGTTTATGTTAGTAGTTCTTGTTCTACCTGTTTACATATTAAAAAGGTTTAGATTACGAGAATTTGTATGGTATTAAAGCGGTGCCTCCTTGTGACAAAGAGGTGAGCTGTGTGTCCATATTGGGTTGCATAAATTAAAGAGGCATATTTTAAGGCTGCATAACGGTTTTTGGCATTATCTTCGTTTCGCATAACGTTCATTCGGAATAAATCATTACGGATACTTTATTTCCCCATAACTTCTTTTATAATAATGATATATCAGCATCAAATGTTTATGCATAAATGTTTTTACAATAACGATTACTAACCATAACATTTATTGGCAGTCATATAGAATACCATAACGTTAACATTTAGGGTTACTTATCTTAAATTCGAATTTTTTCTGTCCGAATTTTATTTCGCTGAAAACGTTTTGTAATTTTTTGTTTTCCATAATTTTCTTTTTACTTAAAAGACAATTGACAAAGTTTTGAAATGCCTATTATCAATTTTTATTTTTTTCAAAATCTTTATGTTTTGAAATCCAACTCAACGTTTGGCCGAAGCTATTAATACTAGATGATTCATTTTCCAGAAACACGTTTCCAATATTATAAAATTACAACATTTCAAATAATTGAAATCCATAATTGAATATCATCGAACAACTTTTAATCGTAGCAACGTTTAAGCATGCAAGCAAGCACGCAGGATGCAAACAAGCATGCAGCATGTAAACAAGCATGCAAGCAGGCATGCAGCATGTAAGCAAGAATGCAGCATGCAAGTAAGCAAGTAAGCATGGAGCATGCAAGCAAGCTGCAGCAGGCAAGCAAGTATGCAGAATGTAAGCAAGCATGCAGCATGCAAGCAAGCATGCAGCAAGCAACCAATCATGCAGCATGCAAGCAAGCATGCAGCATCATCTAAGCATGCAGCAGGCATGCAGCATCATCAAAGCATGCAGCAGGCATGGTTTCCGTCACAGCTCCGGCGCTGCGAGGCTCCGGCGGTCCCACGCGAGCTTATCGTCGCCGATTGGTTTCGCTCACCACCGCAGCTTCGGCTTGCTGCTGCAATGACTGACTGCTGCTCAGCGTGACAGGTGATGAGCCCATTGCCGCTCTACGCTGTTGGTAGTATGTACAGTCTTTGTTCCGTTAGTCGCCTTTTACGACACCCAAAGGAAGAGAGAGGGTGGTTTAATTTTTCCCCGCTACGCTACACTACAGCTGAGGCCGGCCAGCTTCAGCTACGGCGGCGAGCGTTAAACCCACCTGCTCTTCAGCTCGCGGGCCGCCTCGCCCCTTCGCGCCTACGCGGGATTAAATTACACTCTAGCGTAGGGCAGACTTTTGTAGCACAACCTTACCGAAAACACAAAGTATTAACTTTTTAAAACATTTTACTTTATTTACCTAATAATTGAATATATGAAAAACAAAAAGAAACAAAATCTGGGTAAGTATGATATTTTAGAGAAAAAGTTACTTCGAATTTTAATACAACGCTGCCCTTCGCGATTGTCTTAAATTTGTAACCTATCACGTGATCTACAGGAGTAGGACCTACAGGAGTAGGACAGCTAATATTTTTGTTGTCTAACAAAAAAAAATAACCTCGAAATTCCTTACAATCGCTACGCTGCGCTTCATCCATTATGCGTTTGGTATTTTATGAAAACTTCAATTTAGACGGATAGCAATTATTATGTTATTTACATTTATGCTGATTAAAATTATGATAAAGACAGTTATAGTAAGTTAAAATTATGCCGATGAAACCATTATGGGTTAATAACACTCTGCTTGTCATGATTTACGCGAAAAAACTTTATGCTGAAACTGTTATGCCAAACTACATTTTGGCGAAAGAAATTATACGACCGAAAGGGCTCCCGTGAGCTGTGACGCACTAAGCACTTACCTAGATGTCTAACGTGGCTATGTAAAAATAACGTCATTTATAAAAAATATACTAGCTAAGGTGGGAATTAAACCCACGTCCTCCGCCATCCGGGCGGATGCGTTGACCACGTAGGTATTGTTTAGACCTCTCAAAATTTTTCAACGGTTTTGTCTTTATTTTTTTCAATGTTTCTATATCTTCGAGTATATCTGAGCGTTATTAACGCAAACATTACACAAACAGTATGCAGGCTGTACTTTTTTAATTTACTTTTAATTGAGACGACCAGTTTTACCACTTGTTGTTATATATATTATGCCGTGACCATGTTGTTCCATTGGCCATAATTATCATGATAATGCTCGACCATTTCGTGGGTAGGTTAGGTTAGAACATAATTATTTCAACCGTGTAGCGTAGCGGTGAAAGAATACAACCACCCTCTCTCTTCCTTTCGGTGTCGTAAAAAACGACTAACGGAACAAAGACTGCACATCTACCAACAGCATAGAGCGGCGATGGGTTCACCACATGTCACGCTGAGCACATGTGCAGTCGCTATTTGGTGAAAAGTGGACTATGGTAGAGGACTGCTTTTGCTGTCCTCTTTGCCTAGTCTCTGACTAACCCTTCGGGGATAATAATCGTGATTATGTATTATATGTAGGTATAATTATTTCATGAAATATTTCATGCAATTCATGATATTATCAAGGTACATATTATATAATGGTATAGTCGGTCTCGAAGACTGTCGACAATGAAATCCACCTTTATTTGGGTGCGTATCATTTGATATAATGACAAATGAACTAATTTCAAAGGACATGACGTTCATTGGATTTAATTTTTACTTTTTCTAAATACACTTCCTATAAAAACATTACGTATTTTATTCATTTGGTATAATACTCATATACTCTAACAACTTTTTCTATAATGCCATATTGGTAGAATAATCATAATCTATAACATCATTTAATATAATTTTTGCTTATAAATAAAGCTAGCATTTTAACCCTAAACCGATTTCAAATATTGTCTTAAAAAGTTAATACGTTGCGTTTTTGTTAAGGTTGTGCTAAAAAATTAAGTGACAGAGACGAATCGCGGCAAAACCGACTCCACGTAGACTTGTCTGCCCTACGCTATAGTGTAATTTCAGCCCGCGTAGGCGCGGAAGGACGAGGCGGCCCGTGAGCTGAGGAGAAGGTGGTGAGCGAAAGCCATCTGCGACGATAAGCTCGCGTGGGACCGCCGGAGTCCCGCAGCGCCGGAGACGTAACAGAAACCATGCCAGCTGAATGCTGCATGCCTGCCTGCATTCTGTATGCCTGCTTGCATGTTGCATGCCTGCTTGCATGCTGCTTGCTTGCTTGCATGCTGCTTGCTTGCTTGCTTGCTTGCATGCTGTTTGCTTATTACATGAATAATGTTGTACATGGTTAGATTTTTTTATAAAATGTATATTATATCAAAAGTACATTATATCAAATGAAATTATGGAATCTAGAATTATATTAAATGTTTATTATATTAAGTCAATTGTTATATCAAATGAAATTATATGAAATGAAATTATATTATCTGAACGTACACCATAAGTATTTATATCAAACATTTCACACCCCCTTTATTTATTATATCGGTCAAACAATATAAGTACCAAATGAACCAGGCGCCGACGACAAAGTGTATTTTTCACCACCGTATTTGTCATTAGGTAAACATTTGTACAGACTGTTTATAACGCCTTAGTGAATAAATAAAATAAAATGCTCTATCCAATGAAATTGGCTATTAAACGAAAGGGTTATAAATATAACGCGAGACCCTGTTTCCAAGCAATTTCGTTAAAGCGCCTACTCGTAGCTGGGTATTTTTGAAGCTGACTCCGCCTATTTATTATAAAATTCACCAACGACCTTCTCAAGAGTGAGGCTAACTTTGTTTATGGATGATCGATGGACCGCGATGCGATGTTATCGAAAATTGACATCAAAGTTTGTTCACCAAAAAGCTTTAGCGGAACACATTTCGTAATATTGACAAAAAAATATACACATTTATTACTTTTCTCCTGACGGACATAAATCGTGGCGAACATGGCGGTACTGAGAGAGATCGATGTAAATTTTTATACTTTTTTAAAAATTAAATGAAAATAACTTTGTACTGCAGTAATTTAGCACGTCACAGAGTAGGTACTGTACGTGGAAAGTTAATTAGCATTGCAATAGAAACTGGAAAAAAATCCTAGAAGATAATGGTTAAAAAATAATTTCTGCTGCACAGTGACCAAGTACCGTAGAAATACCCGCGTATTTATTCTACTCCGATTGATTTGAAGGAATTCTTTCTTTAAGTTCACCTAGCTAGCTGCAAGCTGCCTGGCTAGCTCTATCGTCTTATCTAAACTAAGTCTGTCTTTTAAAAACAATGTTGTTGCCGTTGCTTGTAGAATTATTGTGTTTCGATTCAAAAGTTAGTGATATAGGAAGCCCTCAGTAATTGAGGATTCTAGGTCAAGTGCGTTTATACCTTCGGCCTTATCGTTATTTAGGTAGGTACCTAAAAGAACAGTACATTGATTCTGGTTTTGTAAAACGTCTTCAATGTATCTCAGCGATTAGAATTTGACATTTAAAGTATGAAAAAATACCAAATTAGATCGCTGAGATAGGTACGACTGAAGACGGACTAAAAAAGACAGAGTAGACGAACAGGTGACGCAAAGATACTTTCTGCACTACCAGAAATTATATCTGCCAAACAGAAACATCCTGCTTTGCGTGTATTGATGATAAGGGAATTCAGACGATTCAGTGCAATACTAAGAAAAAATTATGTCTGCCAAGCGGTGACATCCTAATTTCGCCTCTTCACGCCTTGTTTGAAGGACCAAAATAGTTTGACGAGCATCGATATGGTGATCCAGTGCAATTACTGAGAATAGAGGTAGGTAGGTCACTAACATGTAAATCATGCACATTGTGTTACAGGCGTCTATAAGCTGCGGTGCGGGCTTACCATCTGACAGGCCGTTTGCCGCCTTTGATGCCGGTGATGATGTATTGTACTGTACCTTGTGCCAATGTGTGTTCGGTTATAGGAAGGAATGTAATCACGCAATTGGGTTTGGTAACAGGTACATAACCGTGTCTCGTACCGGTGTAAGAATACCTACTATCACCCGCTCTCTTCCCTTGGGTGTCGCAAAAAACTACTAATTTACTAAAGACATAGTCATCCATCAGCATAGAGCGGCGATGGGCTCACCACCTGTCACGTTGAGCACATGTGCAGCCGCTATTTGGTAATTGGTTAATTAATGGTCATTACCTAGTCTCGTACTAACCCTTCGGGGATAATAGTCGTGATTATTATGTATGTATACATAATTCCGCTCCATGACGTAGCGGTTATACCTTTTACCAGACAACATAATATAGGTAATATTAACTGTAAAAAGGAAAACCTATCTAAATTAGTTGACAATTAATATACTTACACCTTACAAAAAAGGCGCAGTAACCAAGTTTGTACTTATTCTTCAAGCATAAAAATGTTCAGTATATTATTATTATTAAATAGGTTATCCCCCCTCCTTACTTCACTAAGTTTTATTTTGTTCTGGCACCTCGAGACCAACCGTTAGGTTATGCAAGAAGTGCCAGACGTCCCTGCGCCAGTAGAACACTCGCGCAGGAGACCACCAACGTTAGGTCTTGACGCCAAATTAGTGCCCGCCGCAGCGCGCTCTTCATTCGGTACTCATAAGACTAGTGTCTCAGGAGAGTATCCCCGTGAACACGTGTAGTTCACTGCCTATTGTCCAGATAGGTAACCGGAGCTGTCAAGCTCGCTCACTTCTCGTTGCACGAAGGGCACAACTCGCAGTTGCCACTGCTAGGGTCGTCGACTCTAAAGTCGACTCCCAAGTGTCCACCTTGGTAGCGGAGTAGTAAGCACATTCACTTCTCGGAACCCATCCGGGCGCCTAGCCAGTTCCCACGTCCTACGCGGCTGGCTGGACCGGAGACTTACGGCATCTAGGAGGCCGCCTCTACTAGTTATCCAGACTAGTACCGGAGATGTCAACACCAATGTCCAATGAAAACCACCGGACAAAGCTGCCAACTATAAGGGAAACTCACGTTCCCCGCAGGACTTTTCGCTTCTGGCCCCTCAGAGACCGCTACTAGGCCCCGCTCGCTGTGCACGAGTTTGGAAGTCCTGGCTCACAATACCAGGACAAACGAACATTCCCAAGCTCTACAGCTAACCACACGCCACTACGAGTCCAACCCATGTCCGGATCCCGCCGGAGGCGCCTGGTTAAAGGCACGACCAGCGGGGGGCTTGAACCGGAACCCCGTAGTACCTCTGAAAACACAACCGGACCCGTAGTTCCAGTTGCGATACCCTATCTATTGAGGTCGGTAGATAGGGACAATTAAATAGGTTATGTGCAATGTCACCCTCTACCAAAATCTGTGAAGTTAGCAGCTTATAGCAACACATAAAAATGTAGAGGGCACTTCGAATCGCTGCGCTGTCCAAGTGCCCTCACTTTTAGTCAACCAATAATTCCTATCGATTCGTTTCCCTTCCGCGCTACGAGTGCTCTACAGTCTAACGAGTTACTTCAAGCATTCCGGGAGCAATTATTACTAATCGCCTCCTTCATAAGTGAATTTCCAGTCGCAACTTTTAATTGTTCTTACTGAAACTGACTACGTACTTACCGTCCGCTAATTGTGTTTTACTGGCGATTTTCAGACGATGAAATTTTAAAGCTGTTTGTAGGTTTTCGACCCCGCTGAAACGTGCCGACGACCGAAAATAAACGTTAATTATAATAACTTGCGTTGTAAAGGTCATTCTACTTTTTTAAGTGAAAATAATGACTTTAAAAAAACGGTTTTAGTATCTTTAAGATGAAGGAGTGAATTAGTTTCATTTAAGATTTCGATTTAGCAGGTTCCATGCCTAAAGTTAATTCGAATGTGCCATAATTTGTTAATAAAAATACGTAGATACAAGTAGAGCATTTATGGTTTTCTAAGGTTTACGCGAGAACTACACATTGAAATAAAACACTTTTTTCGGATTTACCTCACATTTATTTATACTTTTTATGGATTTTATTTTAGTCCTAACGATTCGGACCCTATAAAAGGTGTAAAATATAATAAAAACATATTGTAAGCTCGTTTTGCGTAAGCCTGAAATAAAAATGATTGACGGTATGCAAATAATTTTTAACTTTGAGACGACCAACTCCTCAGTCTCCCTGTGACCAAGGACCCTGTTTACAGAGTTTACAGGGTAGAACCCTTTAGGGTCCGAAACGTGACGACTAAAATAAAATCCATAAAAAAGTAAAAATAAACGTGAGTTAAATCCGAATAAAGTGATTCATTTCAAGTAGAGCATTGATTGAATGTGGCCTGAAACTTGCAACTTCTCCTGATTGATATTAGTTAATTATATAAACGTGTTTACCAAAAGCACTTTACATTTCTTTGTAGTTATTATGTGTCTAAACTTTTTATCTAACTTAAAAATGTACACAAAACAGACATTAATTATTCTACAATTTATAATTAATAATAGGTAAGGTTTGAGCTTAATTCCTAAATACTCAAAAATATGTGTACATGTTATGACTAATTCTGCATTTTACACTATTGCTTAGGTACTGTAGAACTCGTAAAGGTTGGGGGGGCGTTTGTTTTAATAACAACAACCTTTATTTAGTATACGAGTTCATTTATTGTATACTTTTATACACATTTACAATTACATATTTACAATATAAAAATAACATGGTCAAGTCTACCCATGTTGGCACTTCCGATCGTTCTCTTCAATTCCCGGTTTGACATCTTGTCATTTCAAATTATGTTTTTAATAAATTACTATAAAGTAAAACCAGCCAGCGCCCTAACATGGTATAAACTCTACATTCCTCCCGACCTGGGGAAAAAAAAATTTTTAAACAAAAAAATATTTTTTTCAACTTTTTTTTTACATTTCTACCCATTTCTAAACATTTCTAAACATCCTAGCAGAAACGGGAAAAAAATACATACAAGAATGATTCAACCTAAACCCGACTTGGATTTAGCTATTCGAAGAATTAAACTTCGAAGAACTTGGCACATATAAACCCGTCAAAACTATATACCTATTTCGAATCATCCTCTAAATTACAAACTAACACGACTCATATACATCAACCCTTAACAAAAATTACATAACTAACTTTATCAATCTGCATGTAAAAATATTTAATGTTAATGCAGAGAAAAATTCCAACTTTCTAAGGGTGTGATAGTCGTTCTTAAACTTAAGCTTTATAGCAAGACTCAAAGCAGATACTATCAACTTATCAATAGGAAAAAATATTCTACACCATTATATTTAAAACTCTCAAGAATTCAAGAGGCTCAAGTACAAGGTAAGAAATAGAATCCCCAAAAACATGTCAACTATCCCACGTTATGACTTGATACTCAACAATACAATATTCCCTCATAATCTATAGAATTAGGGAATTATTGATTAAACTTTAAGGCAAAAGATAATCCCTCTATTTCCAATCCATTACTTAGGTAGAACTTCTACTAAGTAATTCCGAATGCTTATGAGAATAGTCAATCTATTCTACACCAGAAATTGCTTATCGTGAGAGAATTTTATTAACTCACTACAAACTACTAAAATAACAAACTAATTATTAACCCTATACTACTATTACACTACTTCTATAAATCAAATAACCTACAACATCATACTCCTCCATACTACTAACTCCTTAACCCTTCATAAACTAATGTTATAAATACTCAACCCTTTATCTGCATACTACATACTGCTAACTCCTAAACCTTCACCAACTATGCTATAAATACTCAATCCTTTAACCCTCAGTAATAACCAGTGGTCGGAGTAGGTATATTGATTTTAGATACTTGCGTCATGATATCATAACATGGACATGCATTTCTTCCGGAATGTACCGGAGTTTCCAAAAATTTGGTAAATAGAGTAATAAAATAAAAAACCATATGTAAGCAAACAAAATTGTTTATTGTTAATACAAATAATCATTATTACAGTTTTATTAAAAATAATTATTTTTAATCCTCATCGGTTACAAGTTCTACATTTTGATTTTCTGTCTCTATACAATTAAAATAAATAACTATAATTTTTTCAATATTTTCTAATTTTAAGCTATTTCTTTTAACATCTAAGATCCATTTGTAAGTGGAAAATGATCGTTCAACATCTGTAGATGTCAATGGAGCGAATTTGAAATAAAGTTTCTGATTATTTGCTACGCTTTTTTCAATACTCTCGCTGTATTCTCTAATTGTATCTAAATCTGGATTTCGTTCCATAACTGATTCTATTTTATTTTTTATATTCTCATTATTGCACTCGTTAAGCGTAGCCCTTACTTGATCAAATACTAAAAGTGAATCAGCTAGAGATAAATTTTGTTTTTGTAACTCTTTTAGGGCTAGTAGTATAATAGAGTAATTTTCTTCAATATATTTTAAATCATTTTCTAAATTTTGTTTTTCCAAAATGTTTTTTGCGTTTCGTATGGCTATAGCATCAGAACTGCTCAAGCAGGATAAAACTTCTTTTATTTTATCTAAATGTTGAGCGTAGTAAGATGCTGCCTGTAACCAAGTACCCCATCTGGTAATGACTGGTTGCGGAGGCAACGGTAAGTCAGGATATTTTTCTTTTAAAATGTTTACCCTACTAGGAGCCTTTAAAAATACTTTTTTAACATTTGATATAAGAATATCAACATCGTTGTATTCTGACCTTATCTGCTCACTTACACGATGAAGAGCGTGCGCCAAACATGTCACATGCTTCATTTCAGGTAAGTAATGTTTTAAATTTCGCCCTGCAGATAGCATGTACGCTACACTGTCAGTGCAAAGCATTAAAATATTGTCAACTTTCGCTTCAAAAGTGTTTTGCCATAAATTTTCTAGACATTGCAGTACAAATTGTGTTATTGTTTGTCCATTTACTGCTGTTAGCATTTTACAAGCAATCAAATAAGGCCGGCCTGCACTATTACTAGGATGCAATGGTTTTATTAGGAAATTGACTATGTATCGACCAAAAATGTCTGTTGTCTCATCCAGCGATATCCATAGTTTCTCATTTTTATTAGTTTCATAAATCGAATTGATTTTATTCCTATAAAACTTCTCCAAATAAACTTTTCGTAACTGTGATTCGTCAACCACTTTACGATTGGTACAAACGCAACAACAAGTACTGCACATATATTTCTGAAAAAACTCTTTGAACGCTGGATTTTTCATTTGCGACCAAGGAATATTGCATAGAATCAGGAACTTAATGAGGTCGAAGTAAAATTCCTCTTGCGGTCTCTTAAATTTTCCTTGATGTACAGCGCCTTCAATGTGTTTGGTAATGTTGCCTCTATTCACAGCTTTCAAATGACTTTCACACTTTGTACAGTATATAGTGCCACTAGCGTTATCGTAAAGTAGCTCAGGATAGTGCAATAACCACTTTTGCACTGTTTCAGCCTTGACCTTTGCTATATTTATTTATATCTCACCTAAAACAATGATTTAAATTTACAATATATACATACACAACTGTAAAGTCGATAATGAAATTCTGTTTCATATAAAGTGTTTTTTTTAACTGAAGCGGTGATAGCCCTGCGGTGTGCGTACCGGACTCTCATGCGCTGTGATGATTGCTATAAAGTGATTTTTTTAACTGTTTCCAAGTTCTAAAACCTTCTTAAATAGTGAAAATAATTAAAACTTACCCGTACAAAAACAACTTCAAATGGGCCCAATCCAAGAGTAATAAATCGATGTCCGTAGTTATAAGCCAAATTCGTCGTTTTAAGTAGATTTCAGAAGACAGTAAACAAGCCAGGGTCAAGTCAAGATATTCACAACACATAAAATAAGCGCACTCCACGAACCGAAATAAGTGAGTGAGCCACTTGGTCTGGATGTCGGTGCGAGCGCATTGTTTTCGAACAAACAGTCAATGAGTCATCCTGGATACTTGATTCTAATTGGTCAGATGCGTTGAGCATAGAGATAAGAGGACAAAAGACCCTGTTTGCCGGATGTCGTGTGTTGAAATGAATATTATTATTATATCATTTTATACATGCTTAGGCTTTTACTCCAACACTTTTACTACAACAAGGTTTTTACACACCAGTCATTTTTTACTATTAAATTCTGGTCATCTACGCCACTAGCAGCATAGCGTTGAGAGTATTGATACATTTTTAACTAGTTTCATGTAATAATTTCGATGTTTCGGTATTTTTATCATAATAATCCGGAAACTCGGAGGAGTATCCATATTAACATATACGTTTGATGTCAGTGACCTTAATTCAATATACCTACTCCGACCACTGGTAATAACACACCATTTACAAACCAGATACTAACCCTATATCCCATCATTTATGTGTGTGAAACCCAAATCAGGAATCCATGACAAATAGCTTATTGCCTAATCATGTTACACCAAATAATAGAATTAGTCGACTAGATCTATACCAATCTAATTCTACTTTACCCTTACAACTCCTTACCTTTCTCAAATCATTACTTTACCAAATCATTCAACATTACAAATACGTTAACAAACCTATCTCACGCTTTTTAACAATATTTTCCTTAACATATCAAACTACATTTGTATTTGGGCCTCTTTTTCAAACATCAATTGCTCCCTGCCATCATTAGATTACCTAAAATACGTTATTCTTATTTCTCTCGTACATGAAAACATTAAGACACATATTAGCAAATAACATGACAACATATAACTTAAAATTAACCTACTAAAGTCTTCTCTTTATACACAAACATAATATAATTTACAAACATACATTCACAACAATGTCTACAAACACACATCATCGTGACATGAAATGCTTTAGGCGATTTGTATGAAAAACGAACTTTACAAGCCACCAACATTAGACCTCCTATCGCTTAATGATTCTATATGCCATTGATAAAGACGTGCCAGTTTCGTACATCTGCCAATAACTCGCCTTGGAACATAATAAAACTAAATCATTGACGTTAAAGAATACCGGTCTAATTCTTACGTAGTGCCTTCGTAAATAATCTACTCATACAACCTACCTGTTCTATCGAATTTTCGTTTTAGGATAACCCGTTCCTAAATCTACATTAGTTACAAAACGTTTTTCCTCCACCGGCAAGGAAAATTCACCACTATTTGGTGCCTTCAAGAAATATACGTAATCATTGTTACGCAATTTCTGAAAATCAATAAAGTCAACAATTGATTGATGCCTGTCACTTGTTGACACATCAATGTTTTTCTTTTCCGCGCCCGGCTCGGAACTTTCTAAAACAATTGCCTGATATAGAACATTCGATGACCTATCTGACTTTTGTTCTAACTTCAAACTTTCTAAACCAATTGTTTGACATGGAACATTCGATGACTTACCTAACTTTTGTCTAACAAGTGAACTCGATTTTTCCGAATCCTGTATTGCAACAATAGCGGCTTTACCTATTTCGCTCGACACATTTGGCTGAACTAAATGAATATCTCCTAACTTTTGTCTAACAATCGAACTCGATCTTTGCGAATCCTGTCTTGCAACAAAAGCGGATTCATCTTTTTGGCTCAACACATTTTGCTGAACAGAATGAATATTTCCTAACTTTTGTCTAACAATCGAACATCTTTCAGAGTCCTGTCTTGCAACAAAAGCGGATTCATCTTTTTGGCCTAACACATTTGGTTGAACAAAATGAATTTTTCCTTGGGAAAAAGACACACAATTGTTATAAAAATCAATACACATTTTATTCTTTATTAAGAAATCCTGACCTAAAACTACACTACACTTTAAGTCAGCTATAATTATAAATTCTTGTTTAAATAAAAAATCGCTCAAAGAAAACATTATATCGCATTTTCCAACTACTTTTAACCTACTACCATTACTCGCACTAATACATCTATTTTCTACATCTCTACATTTTACTCCTATCTCATCCGCGGCAGCTTGACTGATGCAGGAACCGTGGCACCTGTGTCTACAAGAGCTACACAATTTACCTCATTTGTAGAAAATACTAATAATGGCAATAACGTAGAAGAAGGTCTAACCTGTTGACTAGCTTCATCCATCGCTTGCAATTTCACGTCAGATGTGTTTGTCGGCGCGGTTGAAAACCCGGCTGCGACTGCGTTTTCCTAAAATTAGAACGTAAATTATAGCTATTTGAAGGTGCAGGTCCTGGTACAACGCGGCATTCATCTTGCACTTTCGTCGTCATTGGCGGACCAAATGAAGTGGGCGTACTACGATCACCTCCCCCACCAACAAACTTATGAACGAACGCAGCAGGATTCTGTGCTAAGTTCATCTGCTCTTCACGTGCTTGTGGATACACCTTCTCTAATTGCAAAATAACCTGCCTGAGGTCTCTTTTACACGCATAGTGAGAATATGCTAGTTTATTCTTGAAGTAAGGCTTTAATCCCTTCAAAAATTGCGTAATGAACGTGGAATCCTTGGTTATATTTGCTTTGCTAGCCAACTCCGATAAATTATAGAAATACTCGCTCAGGCCTTTCTGGTCCTGCTTGGCATTATAAAATAATTCGGAGTAATCACACACTTCAAATTCTTCCCTCAATTTATCCACCACTTCTTCAAAGCTTTTACATGAAGCTTTTATTGATCGGAAATAGTGAAGTGCTGATCCTCTTAAAAATGCTGGCAACAACAACAATAGTTCCTCAGAGCTAGTGCATTTCTTATATATTGCTACTGCTTGGAACTGCTCCAGAAACTCTTCCACCGACTCATCAAAATGACCCGTAAAACAAGTGACTACGTGATCCATTTTGCTTTAAAAAAAAATTTCCTCTTTCAGGTATAGATTATCTTAATTTCTTTTTTATTCTTCATTCTTCAACACTTAGCCTATTCACCATTCTTTTCAGTGCTTTCGTGTCACCTGAAAAACGGAAACTTTTCGCGCACGGTCGGCTTTTGGCGCCTCCACCATTGTAGAACTCGTAAAGGTTGGGGGGCGTTTGTTTTAATAACAACAACCTTTATTTAGTATACGAGTTCATTTATTGTATACTTTTATACACATTTACAATTACATATTTACAATATAAAAATAACATGGTCAAGTCTACCCATGTTGGCACTTCCGATCGTTCTCTTCAATTCCCGGTTTGACATCTTGTCATTTCAAATTATGTTTTTAATAAATTACTATAAAGTAAAACCAGCCAGCGCCCTAACATGGTATAAACTCTACAGTACTAATCTAAATACATAACAAACATTGTACAATATTGACAACAATAACCTCATTTACCTTTCTACAAAAACCTACAAAGAGAAACACACGTTTTAAAATTCAACGTGCAACACTGTTTACATTATTTTTAACAGTTTCTATTTATAAATCTATCAATATTTCGATTCCCTTCTACGGCACAGGAGGCGGCAAAAGTTTATAATAAAATTTCCTCTGGCCGGTAAAATATTCAACCAGTTCGAAAACCAATGTGGCGTCGCTCCTGAAACTACAGGGATCAATAGGAACAGAAACAAAGTTGAAAATCATGTTGCTAATGTTGCCATGTTTTACGTCAACTTTCTTTTAAGTATACATATTATATAATCACGACTTTTATCCCCGAAGGGTTAGTCAGAGACCAGGCGACGAGGACAGCAAAAGCAGTCCTCTACCATAGTCCACTTTTCACCAAATAGTGACTGCACATGTTGCATAAGCTCATGTTGTTGTATGTATGTGCAGTCTTTAGTCCGTTACACGCCTTTTACGACACCCAATGGAATAGAGGAGGTGGTAGAATTCTTTCACCTCTACGGTTACACATCATCATCATCAGCCTTTAAATGTCCCACTGCTGGGCACAGGCCTCCCACGTGAACAATAGCACATGGGGATATTGGGCCATAACCCACCGCGCTGGTCCAATGCGGGTTGGTGGGTTTTAACGACTGTCATCTTACGACAACAACCGGGACCAACGGCTTAACGTGCTTTCCGAAACACGGAGAAGCTCGAGATGTTTTAAATTTGGTCACCCAAAGCGACGCCAGCATTGCGAAAGTTGCTTAGCGGGCAAGATCGCAAGCCGAACGCGCTAGCCGCTGCGCCATCGTGCTCCTCACAGTTCCTCCCACGGTTACACGATTTTAAGTAAATTATAAAAATGAAAAAAAAATTTGGGGTGGTTGGGATCTACCTCCTAGCGGTCCACCCCGGGCAACGACATCACGGAGCAACATGGCCCGTGGTGACGGCTGAAGATCCCAGTGGCGGTGGTAGGCTCCGCAAGGAGCCGCCTGGCTCGCGACCACCATCCTGCCGAAATTCCGGCGCCAAGCAGTCCGCTGCGTTCCGTCGGCGTGCGGGAGTGCCAGTGCCAATGGGGGTTGGTTAGAAGTCAGTTGCGCAGATTAGGACCGGTCTTGAACCCTTAGCATTGCTGTACCGGGTAACTCATTCTGGAGGGTAGCGGGATCCGAAGCACGGTTTTAGCCGTTGGCCGACCGCAGTTAGTAGGGGGCCCAACTAGCGCGCTAGCCACGTGTGAAAGGCTGCCCCGCCAACTCGCGAAAAATCCCGAAATGCTCCACCGTGCCAGTTGGCGACTGGACGGGAGGACCCGGTGGCCATTTCGGGGGGGTTCGGGCGTCCCCGCAGTCTCCAGGTGAGTTCCCCTTTGGTCAGATTTGCCTAGGGCAACATCGATGGTCGACTAAGTAGCGCCTCGACTGAAAATCCTTCCCCCCAACACTCATCACAAAACATGACAAGGCAAAGCAAGAAGAAAGTGTGTAAACAACGGCTGCACTTCCTCCCATTAAAAGTGCACCTCGCGAACATCAGAGGATTGCACTCAAATCTCGATCCGGTCCATCACCATCTTGAGACTGAGAAGCCACATCTATTCTTCTTGACGGAGACGCAAATAGCAACCCCGTCGGACGTGGCGTACCTCAACTACCCTGGCTACTCAATTGAGCATAAGTTTAAAAAGCGTGCAGGGGTCTGTGTGTACGTCCGCGATGACATTTGCTGTAGGCGTCTCCGTTGCTTTGAAAAATCCGGGTTCTCCGTTATTTGGCTTCTGGTGGACACTGGGGTAGAGAAGATAATCTACGTCTGTGTCTACCGATCGCACAGCGGTGATCAGGAGGCGACTCGGATCATTGACTACCTCACTGAGACGGCAGACTTAACAACTCAGCGGTATCCAGCGGCGGAGCTTGTCTTTCTGGGGGACTTCAACGCTCGCCACAAAGAGTGGCTGTACCCGTTCCAGAAGACTGACCATGCTGGGAGAGAAGTGCGAAGGTTTTCCCTAGCACTAAATCTCACTCAGCTGGTGGATCAAGCGACGCGAATTCCGGATATCGCTGGCCACACACCCAATTGTCTTGACTTACTGCTGACAACCGATCCACACAAGCATTCGATATCGGTCTCAGCCCCGCTGGGAACGTCCGACCATTGTGTGGTGAAATCCGTATCGATTTGCTCTCCTCCGGATATGAGCCCTAGGGGCACGAGACGAGTATGGCGATACGAGTCAGCAGATTGGGACGAGATGCGTATTTTCCTTGCATCTTATCCCTGGCGGCAAACATGCTTCTCTTCTAACGACCCTTCGTGTACGGCCGATGCGATTACGGATGTAATCCGGCAGGGAATGGAGTTTTTTATTCCATTCTCCGACATCCCGCTCGGTTACAAGTCCCGCCCTTGGTATAATGCGGACTGTACTCGTGCTGAGGCCCGAAAACAGTCTGCTTACCAGGCTTGGGTGCAAGCCCGGGATCGCAAAGTCCGTGCACGGAGAATCCGAGCAAAGAAGAGAGCCTTTAATTCGGCCGCCAAGTCGTGCAAAAGGGTTATTCGAAAGGCCAGATTCGATCACATCAGCCGAATAGGGACAAAGTTGTCATCCTACCCGAGCGGTAGTAAACAGTTCTGGTCCCTTTCGAAGTCAGCCGAGGCGAATTTCTGCCGTCCTATGTTACCACCCATGCAGAAACCTGACGGGTCGCTGGCTCATTCTGCAGCTGAGAAAGCAAGTTTATTTGCCTCTCTGTTTGCGAGCAACTCGCGTCTAGACACCGGCTCTCAACAACCACCAAATTTACCTCGCTGTGATTCTTCGATGCCGGAGATCACAATCCACAATAAAGAGGTCCGTAGAGCCCTGCTTAGTCTAGACGTGAACAAGGCCAGTGGTCCTGATGGCATACCAGCAAGGGTACTGAGGTGTTGTGCGCCTGAGTTGTCACCAGTGCTAACGCGCTTGTATCGCCTTTCTCTCGAGGCAAAAACCGTACCTAAATGCTGGAAGCTTGCTAATGTGCAGCCAGTACCCAAAAAAGGAAGTCGTGCCGACCCATGCAACTACCGACCGATCGCCATCACTTCCATACTCTGTAAGGTCATGGAAAGAGTTCTAAACTGTAAGTTGCTCTCATACCTAGAAGTTAATGACCTCCTCAGTGACCGTCAATATGGGTTTCGCCGAAGACGATCGACTGGGGATCTTCTAGTTTATCTGACGCACTACTGGGGTGAGGCCCTCGAGATGCACGGCGAAGCACTCGCCGTATCACTTGACATCTCAAAGGCTTTTGACAGGGTCTGGCACGCAAGTCTACTGCACAAGCTTCCAGCGTATGGTATCCCCGCTGACTTTTGTAGTTGGATAGCTGATTTCCTGACGGAACGGTCGATCAGAGTAGTCATCGATGGCTGCTCCTCTGACTCAGTGGCTATTGATGCCGGAGTTCCTCAGGGGTCTGTTCTCTCTGCGACGCTTTTCCTGTTGCACATCAATGACCTGTTGATACCGGGAGTTGTTGGGTATGCAGATGACAGTACTGTCGTAGAGAGATTCCTTTCGGATGCAAGAGCTAGTGGTGATGACGTGATGTTGATGAGAGAGGCCATGGTTGAGCGAACGCACCAGACATTAATTCACGTTTGCCAGTGGGGTGACAGTAACCTGGTAAATTTCAACGCCACCAAAACGCAAGCGTGTTTATTCACCGCTAAAAGGAGTCCCTTTAACCTGACTCCTACTTTTCGGGGTGCATCTGTGCCTGTTACCGATAGTCTCGTCCTTCTGGGCATGGAGTTGTCTTCAGACCTCAACTTCGGCACCAGCATCGAGTCCAAGGCACAAACTGCAGCTAAAAAGCTGGGCGTCTTAAATAGAGTCAAGCGATATTTCATGCCGGGACAGCTTTTAACTCTCTATAAAGCTCAAGTCCGATCTTGCATGGAATATTGCAGTCACCTGTGGGACGGCTCAGCTAAATACCAACTAGCTGCACTGGACACGATTCAACGCAGAGCTGAGAGGCTAATTGGCGACAAAGAACTAGTGAAGAGCAAATTTCACACCCTAGCTCACCGCCGCAAAGTTGCCTGTCTGTCGGTCTTTTACAGACTGTACTTCGGAGAGTGTGCTCTGGAGCTGCATGAGCTCATACCGCCATCCCCCTTCTTCCATCGGACATCCAGGCGCACTGCGGGCTACCACCCTTTCTTGGTGGATATTCCTAAATGTCGCACAAAGCGTTACTCAACATCTTTTATACTGCGTACAGCAAAGGAGTGGAACTCCCTCCCTGCGTCTGTGTTTCCGAGTACATATAACCCGTCCATCTTCAAAGTAAGAGTAAATAGGCACCTTCTGGGTAAACTCGCACCATCATAGATCCTGTCTTAGCCCCTGGGCTTGATTGGGATCAAGAGCAAACCCATACCTAGTAAAAAAAAAAAAAATGTTTTGTAAAATAACAATAATTGTGGGAGTAGGCACTGCTCGTAAAACAATTTCGCAATAATATCAAATTCTTCGATTAATGTTCAACATCAGTCATCACCATCGCCAGATAATCTCCCAATGTAATGTGTGGGGTGCTCGTACAATTCATGGTAAAGGTACTTCACCGCTCTTCTCGCCGCTGCCGCTGCCGTCATCATCCAGTTTTTTGGCCTAAAGGACCCTCGGCTCAAGTTGAAGGTGTGGGAAAAGCGCTCAGACACGTCTTTTTTACCGTGACTGGTGCTTTCTAAGCACGAAGGCGTTCCGCTACGCCATCGAGCACTCATTTTAAAGCATAACAATTTATTTACCACACATTGAATGCCAATAGCTTAACCTTCCATCTGATTTACGGTGGACTATTCCATTTCAATTGAGATGGAAAGAATGTTGCATTCCCACCTATCGAGTTTACAATTCGCAGCAATTTTCGCTTTTACTTATTTGATGGTTGCTCGTTGCTACCAACCGTGTTTACCAACAAAAGCGCTCCGATCCTAGTTCAATCAATTTGCATATGGCCTACATAGAGGATGACGACAAACTTCGCAGCGTTACCCTTTTTATTCCGAGTTATGTGATTGGACTCATCGGTATTCCACCCTGGGATTCTCAAGTTTTATCTTAATAAAACGTACGCACGGAATAGATAGCAGTGGAGATATTTTGATGCCGATTTATGACTGGCAGTGAAACTGTTGTTGAAATATTATGTGTATCTAAACTTTAGACGCAATACAAGGGCCTCGTGAAAAAGACAAATAATTACGTTTAAAGGGCCTCAAATGATTGTTCCACAAGAATTATCACTTTTAAATAATATTATCAGGTAGAGTCATCCTACTGAAATACAAAAGCCTTCTCTTAATGTTTATAAAGAATATACTCCCAGTAATTTCACTCTATCGCTAAAGAATGAGACGATGTATGGCTTTTCGGGGAAAAGTAACTTACGCAAATTGTTTTCACTTTCACATTGAAATAAAACATTTTATGCGGATGTACTCTCGTTTATATCTCCCGTTTATAGAGTCACCTAGATGTGGCCTTGGAAATGTCAGTATACGTAGATCAGTTTAAAATGTTTATAACTTCATTCTTTACGCTATTCCTTATTTTGTAAATATTTTTTTATCTTACCTTTGTCAAGAAAAAAAACGTAGCTTTGTCTGCATTTTTTTAAACCTAATAGTGTCCCACTGCTGGGCAAATATCTCCCCCATTTCCTTCCAGTTCTCTCTTTCCTTAGCCAACTCTAACAAATTTCTGTCGAAGGCATCGAGGTCGATGCCATTTATTTATTAAACAATATAATATATTATGGGCTAATAATCTATCAGGAGCCACAAACTGAAAGATCCTACGAATTGCTCTGGGGGCCCTAATGTCACCTCTTAGCAGTATTACTCGTATCCTACTATACAAAATTAGTAAGGGAAATTGTATAGTATGATTAAAGTAATGCTGCTCTAAAGGGCCTTACTGCGATCAGCCCCCTTACTCTCGAAACCGATCGCTATTGGATGGGATTGGTTTGTGAATTTTCGTATTTTTAAGTTACGACACCAGCGCTAATTTGGATTCATATTGGGTGAACTAAATGGCATTGAGTTTTGTATTTTTTTCACTCAATATCCACTTAATATGAATCCATATTAGCTCTGGTGTCGTAACTTAGGAGTAAAACAATTCACAATACTAATCCGATCCAATAGCGATCGGTTTCAAGAGTAAGGGGGCAGGTCGCCTGCAGGTATCGGCCTGTCAGTTAGTACTACAACGCACGGGCGGCGGCGGCGGCGGAACTGACAGGATACCTGCAGGCGAACTGATCGTGTGTGGGGCCCGCCGGCAGGTATCAGCAAACTGACAGGCTTATACCTGCCGGTGTGCCGGTGAACTGATCGTGTGTGGCGCCCGCCGGCAGGTATCAGCCTGTCAGTTAGTACTAGCCGCCCGCCGCCGCCGCCGCCGCCCGTGCGTTGTACTACTCACTAACAGGCCGATACCTGCAGGCAACCTGATCGTCTGTGGGGCCCTTAAGAGTAGTAAAGCTTACTTAGAGCATTATTACCCTAATCTTACTGTACAAAATTAGTAAGGGAAATTATATAGTAAGATTAAAGTGATACTGCTCTAAGTGATGGTAAGGCCCCTGGACAAATGGTGTTATCCTTTTCCTGCGGCCATATAGCCAGACGTTTATTACCTAATACTTTATTGCCGTCCACATTGTTTTCAGGTAACAATGTTTAGTAATAGACCATAAAGCCGACCCAATAAATGACAAAGCAATCTGAAAAGGGGCTGTACTCAGAACTACTAGATAAGTGTTTCAACTTTAAAATCATTATATTGAATCAATTCTGAAATAAGTAGATCACTTTTTCACTAATGTCTAATGACTTTTTAAATTCACTTTTTGGTTGATTTTTTTTTCTGTCTGTACAAAAAAAATACAATGTGGCGTATTTACAATAATCAAAATTGAAATATAACGATAATTACTTCATAAAAATAGAATTATGGCGAATTTGCACATCCTTTGTTCTGTGGCAAACTTACTTTGTGGCAAATGTACAATAACCGGTCTTCATACAATACAAGTAGTTGCTACTCCAATGGTTGGGACTAAATAGAAATGGGGAAAGGACTAGATTAGTTCACTCTAACCACCCAGTTAATATGATTAAGATAACGAAACATTGAAAAAAATGTCTACCTTATGTGGGAATTGAAGCTACATTCTCCGCAATTCGGGCAGCTGCGTTGACCACTCCGCCAACGAGGGTTGGACCTATTATTTTTCAACGCTTTTTGTTTATGTTTTAAAGTCAACAGTTTATTTTTATTATTGAAATTTTGCATTCACAATGCTATATAGATATAGTATAAAATGTTTACTAGAAAAAAAAACAACCAGTCTCAGAAAAGCTCGAACGGCATTCGAACCGTGACCTTTGGATTGCCGGTCCACTGCACTTACCGCAGCTACCGAGACCCCAGAAGACTCGTTGAATTTTTTCTAGTAGTTGATACGCTGCAACCTGCAAGCCAGCGATATTACGTCACTGTGAAGTCTACCCTCACATTAACAATCGATAAAGTCGTAATTGCTTTTAAATATCTTTATTATTGTAATTTTGCATTCACAATGCTATATAGATAAGGATAAAATGTTTGTTTTCAGAGGTTTAAGCGAGCACTACACATTGAAATGGAACACTTTTTTACGGATTAAAACGTCAGGATAATATAAAAACGCGAGTTAATCCATAAAAAAGTGTTTCATTTCGATAAAATGTTTACTAGAAAAAAAAGAAGTTTTTTTTCTAGTAAACATTTTATCCTATAACAGTTTATTTGAGCGTCATTACCTCAAAATCAAATATTACCTACTAATATGATTACTTTATGTCAATGTCGTTTGAATCTGTATTACTGTACTTTAGTTTTTAATTCATAAGTATAATATTTGCATGTAGTACAGTTCAATTTCGGATGGTTCACAAAGAGAGGCATGCGCTGTAGCCTATTAATAAAGTGCTGTAGTCTGCTTTTAATAAAATAATATTTTAATGAGGCTTCTTTGCGAACTCAAAACGGTATAGCGTGTCCACTCAGGCTGGGATTATGCAGGGGTACTTTTTCGTGGCGTTAATAAGCCTTTTTATTCAGAGCTTCGCTTAATAAGCTGCTTTAACTTTAGAAAACAAAAGATACTTTGCAAATGAGGGCATAGTAATAATTTTAAAAAAGATTCGTCTTAGCCGTTCTGCCGCGCTAACGAAGAGTACAACAACTCGAATTTGCCGCTTCCGTGAAAAACGCGCTCAACATTTTAAACTATGTTTTTCTTGTATCTCATGAACTATTGAGCGATCTACATGAAGCTGGTACTAATTGAAAGAAGTTGTTATAAAATCATAATTTGTACTTCTTATAATAAAATCTAATTTTAGACAGTTAGCTACTTAAATATGTAATCACAAACAAATATTATTTGACAATTAAATGAATACTACCTACTTGATATTAAAATCTAACTGGAATCACAATTATTGTTAGAAGTTTAATCATTAAAACAAGACAGAAATGAGACAGATAATCATTAAAAAAAAAGAAAGAAAATACTCGTCATGAAACTTTTTTAAAGAAATAATGCCTTTTAAATTATATAATTTTTGTAATTTAGTTTTCACAAAGATATCCAATCATGCTGTGATTATACAAACAATTTTATTGTTAGTAAATAAATGTATAAAGTATAAAACATTAAATACACCTACTACTTTACATAAGACTTTTGCAAGTGATCTCTCTAGCTTTAATGTTAATTAAAAACTTTATGAAGATTTTTGTGGAATAATGTTATCTGTCTTGTTTTAAATGATTAAAGTTATAAAAATAGGTTGATAATTTATACATTCCTAATTATAAACACTATTTCCACGATTTCAAGCCATAAGCTTCATATATTAAATTTAAGTATATTTAGAAGTGGCTCTTTATTTGTTCTTCTTTCAACTGGTATAAGTTTTATGTAGATACGTTCAGCAGTTCTTAAGATACAAGAAAAACATAATTCAAAATTTTGAGCACGTTTTTCCCGGAGGTGGCAAATTCGAGTTGTTGTACTCTTCGTTAGCGTGGCAGAGTATTTATCTCAGTAAATGACAGGGATACATTAATCATAAGTGCAATAACTCGAAACTTAATGTATTTATAACTAGTGAACAAACATTGAAATTCCAAGTCCTACTAAATATAAGTGGAACAACTAATAGTTATTGTACTTTGGATTGTACTGATTACTGGTTATTGTACTGATGACACCACAAGTATGATTATTGTATTATTGATTTGAAGTCTTAGTTATTGCATTATTGCTTACTGAAAAACCAGGTTCCTGCAGGATTCATAAAAAGTTACTTAGAGAGAGTTATAGATCACGATTCCCTGATTTCGAATATACTCGTATAACTTAAAATAGACCAAAATCGAGTTATTGTACTTATCGTTAGCGCGGCAGCGTTGCTAAGGATAGGAATATTTTGTGATAATATTTTGTAATTAACAGTCAGCCATGAAACCGGGTTAACATGATTGAGCCCTATTGATAAATTTAAGTGAGTTTATAATCCATTGGGAAACCAAAGTATCGGCACCTCTAAGCTGCCGATCGGCCTGCAAAAGGTAGCGGGTTCAAATCCCACGCCAACCTAGTAGTCTTTTTTCAAATGCTATTTTCATCTGAAAGGGTACATATTCATTTATTTATTCATTCATTCATTTATTGCATATCATATTCATTGCGAGGACATGTGACGCCCTGCTAGGGCACAGCAAATGAGAGGGCCAACCATCTTAAAAATCTAGAGAACTAATTATAATATAAATAACGCCAGTTTGACTAGCATGCAATATTACATTAACAACAATATCAGTACAGTACAATACAATCTATATTTATTTATCATTAGAATCTACATACATTTTACAATTATAATGAATACGGATATCGAAACATTATGTAATTATTTTTAATTAATTGTTAATTATCAAGTATACTATATCATAAAAAAATCTGACAGGTTATAGTAACATTTTTCCAAAAGAAAGCTTTTTAACAATTTGACGAAATACTTAAAATTATCTGCGATTTTTATGTAATTGGGAAGGTGGTTGTATATTTTGATCAACCATAAAAACCAATTTACTAACAAATTACCTTATTTAAGTTATATTTGCTCAGCTTCAAACAAAATGATAAAATAAATATGTTCGTGAACGTTACAGCAGATGAATGTAAAGCGATCCAATTTAAAGTTTACTGGAGGCTCACATCCAATAAAGTCGGCGAACATAAACCTTACGACAACGTCATATGGTCGGTTATAAAGTGGAATTAATGGGAAATCGTGAAAAATTGTGTTATCTCTCTTACGCTTCGCTGTACATTAGCACATTAGTACTGAAATGATGTTTGCTAAGTAAGAACGAACGATGTTAGCTAGAAAGTATTTGTGTTTGATACAGTCAGTAATGAAAGTCGATGAACTCTTTAGTAGGTACTTTGTCAAAACAACTAGTAATATGAAAACTTTTGCAACAGCGCATGTCAACTTGTAGTAAAATTATTAAGGCATTTTAATACTTGTTGTGGACCGTATCTTCTGATGTTTTTTCTTAAAAAGAAAGAGCAAAAATACCTTGGGATTTTTTATTTATTTTATATTGCGGAATCACTTTGCTTACTACATCTCAACTGATGGTGAGTTACTATAAGGCCGGACCCTTCACATCGTCAACTTCCGAGGAATTAGCTAATTTATATTTATCTATCGGAGAGCGCTACTCCAGGCTAACATAAGGTCGATTCACACATTTCAATGAAGTCACAGTTCCATCAACGTGTTCGCTCAGTTCAGTATCAGTGCTGTAGCAATTAAACATTGTTGCGTAAGTGATTCAATTCACACATGTCAGTACCCAGTTCACGGATCTTCAGTGAAAACGTGTCCGTCGTCAAGTATCGTGATTGTTGCTATGGCTCTGTTATATACTACGCAGCTAGAATGATAGTTATTTCTAGCTATTGCTTTAGACGAAGAAAAAGAGCAGCATCAACACTGAGAGCACTGTGTCGTCACTGACATTGACAAGTGGGGATGCGATCATAGAGAATGTATGAAAGAATATTTCGCACCTTGCCGGTGTACTGTGTCGGAACTATGACTTTACTGATATGTGTGAATTGACCTTTAGAACAATCCCTAACATCAAACCTTCGATCAATTGTTGATCGAAGCATCAAACAAACAAATGCAGTATGAACCGCGAGGTAAACTTTAAATAATTAATAATAACACATTGACAATATTTTCCGATGATCGTGGCACGCCGTTTTGTGACCAATAATCTAGGTACTTTTTTGAGTGCCAACTCTATCAATTTAGGCATTCAAAACTGATTGAATGGGTGACAGCCAAAATTATACTCCTTTAATAATAGCGAAACCAAGAAACTTTCCGCATTTCGAAGCTGAATACGAAATTATTGCATTCGAGCGCCACCGCCACCGCCGCCGGGATGTTTTATGAATGAAAACGAGCCTGATGAATACTGGCTCACGTTCAAAAACATTTTGTTGAAACAAGACCCTTTGCGCGATCGTCATACGGATGGGGAGTAAAAAGGAATTACATAGTAAAGCTATGCTTACTCTTTTACGGCCGAAAGATCGGGAGAATAAAGATCTTTTTATTGCTTTCGGTTTTACAACCCCGGTAATGGTTGGATTCGTGAACCGTGCGCCGGGCTAGGGAATTCCAGGAGCTCCCTGCATCGTGGCTTGTCGGACAGTGGTCGTCTTTTATTGTTGGGTGGGCCAACCTCAAATATTCTTCGTGACATTCGGGTATACGCAACGTGACTGTTTATGTTGTATGGCCCGTAAGTGTAACAACAAAATAAACTATATATGGTCAAATTGTATTATAGTAATTTTATAGTTAGTGAGTGGTATTTTTTACTAATTTTCGGGTTTACAACCCCGGTATGGCAGAATTCGTGAATGTAGTTCGTTGTTTGACGTTATACTTACATAGTATTTCAAATAAGTAGTAGTCTTAGTAACGCCGACTGTCGATTTAAAAAG
This sequence comes from Scoparia ambigualis, assembly GCA_963921215.1. Lineage (NCBI taxonomy): Eukaryota > Metazoa > Arthropoda > Insecta > Lepidoptera > Crambidae > Scoparia > Scoparia ambigualis. The sequence goes on from OY992504.1 coordinate 17,639,758, forward strand.
TTTTAGTACAAAACACAGACTTATTAACTTCTATGTATAAAACAGCGTATAACGGTTTATCTAATCAAATACATTTGATTAGATAAGCCGTAAAATTATGTAAACACAAAAGAAATAAATCAGCTTCAATAAAGTAACCCCCCAATACAGTTTGTCAAAAATATTCTTAAAAATGAAGCTTCTCCAATTTATTCAACTGGCTGATACTTTTTTATTTTCATATTTTCAAAGGAACTGATTAACTCACTTCACGCGCAACGCGACGCCCTCGCGCGGGATGCTAATGGAATCAGCTCCCCAATAATTTTGTTGGGAATCATCAGAGCTTGGCGACTCGCAGTGGAACTTAATTGCATCCATCGGCCAGTTTCTAGTAATCAATACGAGTGGAAATATCTCCGGAGATCGATTTAATCGACTTTTACGACACGCCCGAGTACCGATTTTTATTGAGTTTCTTTTGTATTGACGGATTACTATCGGATTGTTTTTCGTTCTTAGTGAAATTAGCCGACGATTTTGTTTGTTATATGTGTACCTACTTAGTTTTTTGCGTAAATGGGTAGTGCATTGATTTAGCACGTCTTCAACCATGTCTCAGCGATATGATGTTAAGACTTTTTCACAGTCTTAAAATCAAAGTCAGATCCGCTCAGTCAACAATGTGAGCCAATAAAAGTTAAAAGCTTGCTTCAGCTTGTTACCTAAACAGGGTTCAGAGTTTATACCTCATTATAAACAAGGCAAGTTTATTATAAAAAAAATATTCACATGTACGGTACCTGAAAACGTACATACATACATCAATCATGACTTACCTAATAGTCGTGGTTCGGCGATAATTCCCCGAAGGGTTAGTCAGAGACTAGGCAATGAGGCCAGTAAAGCAGTCCTCTACCATAGTCCACTTTTCACCAAATAGTGACTGCACATGTGCTCAGCGTGACAGATGGTGAGCCATTCGCTGCTCTATGCTGTTGGAAGTATGTGCAGTTTTTAGTCTGTTAGTCGCCTTTTACGACACCCATGGGAAGAGAGGGGGTGGTAGTATTCTTTCACCGCTACGCGACACAATCACAATCATACCATAAGTATGTTTATATCTCGACATATACGTTTACAAATAGAATAGAACTGTTCGTCGACTTTACTCTATTAAAATATGTATAGTAAACAACATGGCGACAGAGAAAATGAACGCGCCCAGGAAAATATGAGCGCAAACACGTGAGCCGCGTCTGCGAGGAGCCGGCGATCTGGAAACGGAGTTGTGACGGAGTGGCGATGTTTGTCGCGTGTTCCCTTTGTAGCCAAATCAAGTGGAAAACATCTGAGGGTCAAACATGAGCTCGCTGCCTTGCAGGACAGCGTGTTTACATTCATTCAGAATCATAATATTGCGTTTCGAGACATACTACTTTTAAAAAACGTCAGTCAGAAAGTGGGTACTAAGCCGAAAGGAGGGTAAAGTATACGTGATAGTAAATAACTTTTGCCTAAGAACTTTTCCTTAAAAATGAATAATTTTAGATAACAGCTATTTTAAGATTTCATAAGAAATGACGCTGTGGTGGTAGCCCTGGCGGTCAGCTGTTTTGAGAGAGAGAGAGATAGAGAGAGAGAGAGAGAGAGAGAGAGAGTGAGACAGATTTGAGTTCATTGAGTTCATTGCCGAGGTTAACAAGTGGCGTTAGCCCCGCCCCTATTGAGGGTTGTACATTTTTTCAAATATGAATATGCATAAAATATGAATGTTTTTCCCAACGTTTATATTTGCAATAATACAGTTGTTGTTCTTCCCAGACGCCATAACAGCATACCAGACCACCCGGAAGCTGACACACACTCACCTCACAACACAGGTTCTCACGGGGCACGGCGGGTTTTCAGCATACCTGAACAGGTTCAAGGTGTAAGGATGACCCGTCGTGCGTCTGTGATCCTGACACATCAGAAGCACTCCTACACGTCCTCTCCGAGTGCCCTTTACACGCTCTGGAGAGGCTAAACATCGAGATTCAAACAGGTGTCAAGGTTGAGACGTCAAATTTTGCGAACCTCATAAAAGGCAAATCAAAACCTTATTATTAGAATACTCTACCTAGAATACCTATGAAATTGCCGTTTCGTATGGAATAAGTGAAAGTACTTATTTTTTAAACTTTTTTATTTCTGTTATTCAAAGTAACCCATGCAATCGACGCATCTTTGCCAACGCATTGGCAGTTTATTGATGCCCTTCTTGTAAAAATCAGCTGGACGGGAGGCAAAAGACTCTTTAAAGGCATTTTGTACTGCCTCTCTGGAATTGAATTTTTTACCCACTAAAAAGTTGACTAAATTTTAGAAAAAATAATAGTCGGTTGCATCTGCAAGGTCTGGTGAGTATGGCGGATGAGGGAGCTTCCAACCCCAGCTCTTGCAGCTTAGAGACTGCCTGTTGTGCAGTATGGGTCACGCGTTGTCGTGAAGGAGCAGTGGGGCACCAATTGACCAAAGCTGGTTGCCGATGTGCAAGCTTCTCCATCATTGTCTCTAGTTCTTCACAGTACACATCTGCAGTAATGCTCATGCCGTTCTGTAAAAAGCTGTGGTGAATCACACCCGCACTAGACCACCAAACAGTGACCATCACCTTTTTAGGGGTCATTTTTGGTTAAGGGCATTGCTTTGGTGCTGAACCACGATCTAACCAATTTGCTGAGCGCTTTCGATTGTCGCAGAGAATTCATTTTTCGTCGCACGTAACAATTCAGTTCAAAATTCCTTCATTTCTTTGCCTATTGAGCAGCGCGAGGCAGGTCTCGACGCGTACGTTGCGCTGGCGATCGTTAAATTCGTGGAGCACCCATCTATCAAGTTTTTTTACCTTGCCTATTTGTCGCAAATGGATCAAAATGGTTTTGATGCTATCATAAAAAGCTGCTGCTAGCTCAGCTGTAGATTGAGTTTAATTCATCATTGTTGACCAAAGTCTCCGGATGAACACGAGCTTAATTTTTCAAGTGAAAATTTCCAGAACGGAATCGGGAAAACCAATAACGGGTTGCGCGTTCGTTTGTACAGTTATCTCCGTAAACGTTTTTGATGTTACGTGCCGTTTGTGTCGCGTTGGTGCCACGACGGAACTCATATAACATAATTACACGAATTTTTAAAGTATCCATTATGACGAAATATGTTCAAATGTAATGAAAATACAACGCTAATCAAAAAACAAAAGACTGAGTTTGTAAAATCAAAGTCATGTCTTTAAAACAAAATTAATTGGAATTTAGAATACAAAGCCATTCCAAACTTTTTTTTATTTGAAATGACTAGTACTGAAGAACGGCAATTTCATTTCACCTATTATTTTCCAAATATAGTTTAAGCAAAATATGTAGGTATAGTTTTTAAGATTTTAAAAATATAACTGATGAAACTAGTTGCTAAGAAAAAAAGTTACTAAAGTAAAGAACACCCCTAATGGGAATATGAATAGAAGAAGAAGTAATGTAAACAACAAAATGTAATAGAAATTAGGATATAAGAGAGGTGAATTGTAATAAACTCCGAGAAGACAATTATTTTCCGCCGAGTACATTGACTTAAGTACAAATATAATATGAAATAAAAATAAAGTAGATATTTAGCTTAGGGCCCCGACAAATAGCGGAACACTCCCCGCTATGGAATGAATGGTGATGGATGAATGTGTGGTATGCGGTGTGTAAGTGCGAGAAGCAAAAGTGCGAGAACTGGTATGAATGAGAAAAAGCAAAAACAGGCTCCAACGATTATAGTTGGAGGTAGTATTAAATAACAAAAAAATACAGTTGATAGTAGCACATTCCGTTGTCCGCGGCTTAGTACCCCCTAACGTTCCGACTAACGTTGTTTAAATATACTTACATACTCATGCAAGTTTTCCGGAGGTGTAAGCAGATACCACAGATTTTCATGTTGTTGTTTTGTATTTCCAACAATGTAGTAACAACTTATGTATCTACCTATCTTACCTTCAAAAGTATTCTGTTTCAATTATAAAACAGTACGACAATGGTTGACGACACATTGTGTAAAACGTACATCAATTTGTTAGCCATAAACTTATTTTACGTACTTATGTTAAATTTTTCAGAAAAAATTTACCTACCCAATAAATTATGGGAAGTAAATTATCAAGCATTAATAGTTTCGTCCAAACATTAAGTTAGTTGCCAACGATCTACAATTCAAAAAAAAAAACAATTTAATATGGTAAGTAAGTATATAAGTAATTATTTTTACAGTGTTTTTAATTGAAAATATAAGCTGGGAAACAAAAAAACAAAATTTAAAATTGTATTTTGTTATTCTGCTTAGAGTGGCACTGCAGATGAAAAAAAAAATCTCATGGGATTCATATTCGGTCAGCGACTTTGATACAAAAAAATAAAAAAAGCAAAATCAACACTATTTTCTAAATTGTGTATTATTTGGATGCATGTAGATATGTACCTATGTTTTTAAAAGAAAATCACTTTCAGAATAGTCTCCAGTAACTTCGAATATGACTACGAGAGAGAATACGAATACAATTGCGTACTGGCGTTAGGTTATGCGAGAAGTGTTTAGGTTACGATTACGACCATTAGGTCGTAACGCCAAACCAGAACACGAAACGCGTTCTTCATTTTCTTATATTCCGTAAAATCCGTTATTTGCTGTGCGCTTAGCCACTCGGGCACATGGTTTTTCGTTGGTGGAAGTATTGCCGCTATTATATATCCTGTGATTCGATTTAAAAACCGGAAGGATTTGTTTACAGATTACTATAATAAGCAAATACTATAAAATGTTATGTTCACAATTGAAAAGAGTCTATTAGTACACAGAAGAAAGTAAACATATTGTTGTAAAGCTTAAAAAAGGATCATTAATTGTTGTATTAAGTATACAGCAAAGTTAGACTATTTAAAGATAAGAAAGATTATTTAGCAAACAGCCGGCATACCGCGCTTGGATCAGAGGTAAAGCTAATGGTGATCCCGAAACTCGCTCGCTAAAAGCAGCTTATAATAATGCCACCAAGTCGTGGGCCTACATTAGAGCGGATGCCCAGCGCGTTGCACGAGTAGGCCAAGAACTCCTGACGCATCCTACGGGCAGCCGTAGCTACTGGCGTCTGGCTAAAGCCGTGCAATCCAACTTCTGCCAACCCTCGCTGCCACCACTGAGATGTCCTTTTTTTTTTTTTTTTTTTTCTTTAGAGTGGTGGAAATGCATTACGCACGCGCATGGGACTCTCCCCCCAACTCCCGCTCCCCCGTCCAGGCCCTGCGGCCTCGGCGGGGGTTCGAGAGGAGGGGGGCATACCCACTAAAACCTCCACTGCTCTCCAGCAAGACCCGGGGGAAAGTCGAGGCGGGACCGGCCATAGGCACTCTGCCGCCCCGACTCTCTAGGCCATTGGTTCAAGGGAACCCCCGAACCGAATGCACCCCTTGTGCAACGAGACCCCTTGAGGTCACCCTCACGGGATTCGACCCGACAGCTCCTGAGCTGTCAAGTCGAACTCTATCTCATCACTTGTGCTGGAGAGGCAGCGAGCGCCCGGATAGCCCGATCGCTCGCCGCGCCTTCAAACTCGTCCGCATCGCTCGACCCGATTTCTCTACCTCACGAGACCTCAGGGCCGAGCGAGGGAGAGTTTCCCTCACGTCTTTGCCGAGTCGCAGGAGGCCGGACGCACACCGGGGGGTCACGGCCACCTGCATCACAGCCTCAGCCGAGTACCAGGGGCCGATCGCACGCCTGGGGTCCCGACCTCCCGCAACTCAGCGTCCTCAAGAGTGCGCTGACGCTCGGACGCCACGTGTTGCTAGATCCGTTACCCTCTTCAGGGGAGGATCGCACCTCACGCTTCCCATGACGCCATGAGCTCAGCCCACGCCCTCACAAAGAATGCGGATACCTCCGCGCGGCAGCGGTTCGGACGCCACGGAAAGCGAGATCTCTCACCCACTCAGGGGAGGATCGCATGCTTCCCACGACGTCCAAGCGCCCCCGCGCCCTCGCATTCTGCTACCTCCGCGCGGCAGCGGCTCGGACGCCACGGGTTGCTAGATCCGTTACCCTCTTCAGGGGAGGATCGCACCTCACGCTTCCCGTGACGCCATGAGCTCCGCCCACGCCCTCACCCGTGGGACCTGAGAACCCTTAAGGGGCGGCCGTCTTTCGAAACGGCGTCCAGAAGGGACGCCGAGCAAAACAAAGGACGACGCCTATAAGGGCGCCACCAATTTACCCCCCACAGGCCCAGAAAGGGCAAGGGGAGGCTGTGGGCCCAGAAGGAGCACCACCAACTTTGTTCGACACCCAGAAGGGGTGCCAGGGTATTCGCGTAAAGCCCCTTTTCCCACGCTGAACGTGGGCCGAGAGGTCTTACCCCAGGGTGCACCACGAGGAGGTTCCCAAATTTGCACCCCACCACTGAGATGCCCTGACGGAACTTTAGCTCACAAGCCGCAGGAAAAGGTCGAACTCCTGGCCAAACTCTTTGCGGCTAACTCCCGGATCGATGACTGTAATGCACAGCCATCCTCAATTCCTCACTGTGGTCACACAATGTCTGATATTAAAATCAGGCAGTGTGATGTCCGTGCGGAGCTGCAGTCAATCGATGTCCGGAAAGCTAACGGTCCTGATGGCATCCCAGCAATAGTCCTGAAAATGTGTACAGCGGAGTTGTCCCCTGTGTTAACGCGTCTGTACCGTCTCTCGCTCTCTTCGGGTTGTTTGCCGGAATCTTGGAGAGAAGCTAATGTGCAACCGATCTTTAAAAAAGGCGATCGGTCAGATCCGACTAATTACCGCCCTATAGCCGTAACTTCAGTGTTGTGCAAGATCCTAGAACGAATATTGAACAAACAGCTTATTCGATACCTAGAAGATCACTCCCTAATTCACGATCGTCAATATGGGTTTCGGCCAAAACGGTCAACGGGTGATCTTCCAGCGTACGTCACACATCTCTGGGGTGAGGCTATTGACAAGCGTGGCGAGTCACTGGCAGTTAGCCTTGACATAGCCAAGGCTTTTGATCGGGTCTGGCACAAAGCTCTTCTCTCCAAGCTCCCGGCATACGGTTTGCCCGCTCAGTTCTGTACCTGGATTGCTAGCTTCCTGCATGAGCGTAGGATCCGTGTCCTATCGGATGGATGCGCTTCGCGGTTCATGTCAGTGAACGCTGGTGTTCCTCAAGGCTCCGTTCTATCCCCCACGCTGTTCCTTCTGCATATCAATGACATGCTTCCTCTTGGAAACATTCATTGCTATGCACAGTGCATGGGGGATATAACGGTCACGCAACGGCTGTGCGGGTAGACACCGAAATGAAGCGAGTAAATCTTGTCATTGAGCTCGATCGGGTGTTGGACCTCATTTCTAAATGGGGCTCCGATAATCTGGTGGAGTTAATGCCAAGAAAACACAGGTGTGCGCGTTCACAGCGAAAAAGTCACCATTCCTTCTCCTTCCCTCTCTTCAGGGTACATCTCTAGGCCTGCAGAGCAGTATTAACTTGCTCGGTATGGATATTCGCTGCGATCTGAACCAAAAGGACTACATCGAAACCGTGATTAAAAATGCCTCACGTAAACTCGGTGTCCTGAACAAGGTGCGGCGATTCTTCACGCCTGATCAGTTGTGTCTATTATATAAGACACAGGTGCGATCTTGCGTGGAGTATTGCTCTCACCTTTGGGACGGCTCCGCAAAGTACCTTCTCGATGCCTTGGACAGATTGCAGCGCCGCGCTGTGCGCATTATCGGCAATGCGGAGGTCACTAAAACTCTCGAGCCTTTGCAATTGCGTAGAGATATTGCGTCACTCAGCGTCTTTTACCGTTTATACCATGGCGAGTGCTCTGAAGAACTCTTTGACATCATCCCTCCTTCTCCCTTCCTCCATAGGAGTTCGCGTGCTGCTCTCCGGAGTCACCAATTTACAGTCTCTAATATTCCATCACGCACAAAGAAATTTGGTGACTCGTTTCTTTGCCGCACTTCCAAAAGATGGAATAGTCTACCAGCACACGTATTCCCTCCTACCTATAACATAGGGTCCTTCAAACGAGGCGTGAAGAAGCACTTTGTGGGCCGGCAGAGTGAGGGTGACTGATGCTACGTCTCTTACGCGGTACCAGTTGTCCTCGCGCCTGGACTTCATTTCCACTTAACATCAGGTGGAGTGGGGTCATTTGCCGGGCTTAGTATAAAAAAAAAGAGTAATGACATTAAGTATTAGATTAGATAAGTAATAACAATCTAAATATGTTATTGTACATAATATCTTAGATTTAGCTGGTACAAATCTTGTACACCTAATGCACGGTGGACTTTTAGTAGATAGCTTCTACATTGACAAGAGAATAGAAAAAGAATATCTTTAGCAACCGGAAATATTTACATTCTGTTTTCCAATTCTATTTTCGAAAGGTAGCGAGAAATTGAATTTTGTATATTTGCATCTGAACGTTTGTGCTCCTAAAACCAAGTCCCATTCAAGACTTCGATCAGACTGTCTAGTGCTCTCAGTAAAGATGCTTTACTGACCACGGCATTTATTCCGGATTTAAGTAAAGCATTTAGGGTGGATTCGACCAAACTGGAATAAGGTCTTATACCTAGATTAAACACCGAATTTGTATAGACTAATCTCGGAGTAAGTCTTATTCCAGTTTGGTCGAATCCACCCTTAATAATGCTGCTTGTTCTAACTCTAACTAAGAAACTTGTTTGAATGGTGATTGCATTGCAAAATGAAAGTTAAGGAATAGGTAATATGAAATTGCTTTACCTGCCTTGTTTTCTATTAGTTATAGAGATATAGATTTATTATTTTAAACAGTAATTATGTCTTCCTTGCGTTACAATGAATTAGGTACACACGTGAAACATTTAAAACAGTGAAATATTTTTACAAATATTTAACAATACTCAGATCGTGGGATAAAGTCCTACAATTGACTGTGACAAAAATACGTCTTTGAGCAAAATTTAAAAGTAAAGATTAATAATTTAAACAAAGTAAGTATATATTTTATTGAAACTTGCTTGTAGCTTTTAGTGTAATAGAAATAGAACTAAAAAGTTCAAAATAAAAGCGTACTTACATTTTTTTTTTCGCTGAAGTTACTGTACAGACAGGGACAGGTGAAACTAAATAAAAGCTTGCATTAATATTAATACCATATTAAAAGCAGTCATTATAAGCTATAGAAACATGTTATGTATAATACAAATCACAACTGTTAATCATGTTACCAGATAAGGTTGTCTTGTTACTCTTATTAAACAAGTCTCAAAAGCTGTCCAAGAAACATGCTACGAAAACTTGTAAACTGATTATGAAACTCACGAGTAGTTGGTCCCATCCAACCTCAGACTATGTCACTCACCCAGCCCGCAATGGTTAACGCTACACTTAGACAACACAAACAGTGTCTGTTTAGGCTTAGAGCATTAAACCAAGTTTTACTATATTAAAACGTTGAAAAAAATTACAACTATGGGTGGGAATGGAGGTGGAAATTGACGTAGTAATTTTTTTTACGTTCCAATATATTAAAATAGGTATTAAAACTATTTTAACGGGACCTAACACGATTAATTTTTGTAAGTAAGTACATATCTACTTACTGCTTGATGTTTCGGCCGCGATGCTGCGGCCGTGGTCACAAGCGAACTGCAATGAAACTTTTAATGCAATGCAACGCGATAGTTTAGTCTTATATAAAATAGGTATATTTGAGCGTTATTAAAGTGAAAAACGTTAAAAATTATAGTCCTTTACCATAGTCCACTTTTCACCAAATAGCGACTTCACATCTGCTCAGCGTGACAGGTGGTGAGCCCATCGCCGCTCTATGCAGTGCTGTTTTAGTATGTGCAGTTTTTAGTCCGTTAGTCGCCTTTTACGACACCCAAGAGAAGAAAGAGGGTGGTAGTATTCTTTCACCGCTACGCGACACGGATATTCGTATGTAAAGTATTATAGTTAATTATAATTTCTAGAAAAGAGGAATACATTAAAACGTAAATATGAAAGTGCCTGTAGCATTTTAATAATATACGATCTTCTGAAATTTAACACAACGTTCGCCATCGTGGAATGTAACACAGTACTCTCAAATATTATTATATGCGTATTAATTAACATAATACTCTTGGAATATCAGATACGTATAGGTAACTAGAGTACCTGACATGGATTAATTTGCTGTCAGTCCTAATAGAATACGTAATCATATTATGCTACATCAACTGGTGAGATTAAATAGCAAAGTTTATGTAAACGATATCAAGCCTATAAGATGAGAATCTGACGAATATAGATTAAAGGTTTTTTTTCACAATATTATTTCACGTTATTTTGATTCATTTCTTACAGTTATTGCTTTACTTTACATTTTATTACACCTCAAGACTATGGCTAATAGAGTTTTATACAAGCATATAAAAACAATACAGGTTTACCAATGTCTCGGTATCAACTCTAATACCGAAACATTAATATCAGAGTTGACACCCAGGCATAACATAGGTAATTACTACACATAAAAAGTAATTAACTACTTGTAGGTTACATTGCCGTTTAAATATAAGACAAAATAATGTGAGAAAATTAATTCAGTTCAACTAAATAAACCAGTCAAGCATAGTGTATTGTTCATTTGTTTCAATGGGATCTGAAATCACCCTGTGGAAAGACTAACTGTAAAGAATTAGATATTAGGAAATCAGACAACAGAAGAAAAAGGTATGAAAGTGGCAACGAGTGTCGTCAATGAGTGTTTTCGACTAAAACAGTCGACCTTATTTTATTGTTGACTCGCTCCAATGGGAGCTGGAATCACCCAGTACTTGGTCTGTTTTGGATTCGCCATTACGGCTCTATTGTTTCCTAAGCGGTTAACAATTATGTCGTCGTTCTGCTGTAATTACGCCCTAAATACTTTTGAAAGAGAATGTCAATTCGCGTATATTTCAAGTTAAATAAAAAGTTACTGGAAAGTATAAGTCTCTTCTTATTTTTTTTTATAAATAACTTTCAAATATCTGTCGCATTTTTTTGCAGCAGGTATTTACGTAATCTGGTTGTATAATAACGTATAATTGAGCATGAAGTAAGGATTACTGTAAACATATGTGTAGAAAATGGATGCGAATTTGTTGTCTCAAAATTGCTTTTGCGTTTATTTTATTATGTGATTTTGTCTTGACGTAACGAATCTTGAGATGGATTCGTGGTCACAGAGAGACTGTTTAGACAAAAACTAATAATAAATAACGATATAGAAAAGAAGAACCGGCACTTTTCATGGAAAAAATTCTTAACTTGTATACAATAGAATTTGGTCATAAAGTAAAGCTAATATTATTTGATACCTAAACCAAGTTTTGTCTTATTTTTATCGAATCTCGGATAACAGTTACTTAATTATTAATATTTTTCAAAAACAGACATGTTACTTTAAAGATGTCTAACGTGGCAGCATAAACCATAATTCTTTTGCTTTTAAAAAAGGGAAATGTCAACGATGCCATCACGTCATGTTTGATTTGACAGCTAGCAACTTTACCACTGTCATTTGTTGACAGATATTGCCAAATTGTTATTGAATTACAGATTAAAAAATTAAAAAAGTATACAAATTAAGCATAAAACGCCGGGTCTCCTTTGTATTTCATTCAAATGCATTAAGAACTTCGTGAGGACACTGATATAATGACTGAAGCTGAAAATAGATCCCAATGAAAAACATGCGTCATTTTATTGCGCACAAACATGCCTTTGCTACTGTTTTCTTGGCTTTGAAACGGTTTTTTAAACTTACTTGTAAAGCAATATTATGATGGAAAAAAATATTCATTGTCACTAGAATTATATTCACTTAATTTTTTTTCTCCTCGTGTGTTGTTGTCCATGTGGGAGGCCCTGTGCCCAGCAGTGGGACGTTTATAGGCTGATAACGATGATTTTTTTACTTCACCTTTGTGAGCGTAGTTGTACATAACTGTTGTAGAGCCGATTTTTTAAATGTCAGATAAAGTTATTCGTTTGTTAAAGTTTTAGGTACACTACTTTTTCACCATTTTAAAAGTCTTGTCAAATCACGTCTTTTCTATTTTTACAAGTGACATTTTTAGGTTCATTGCTTATATACTATAACAAATGGACAGTTTTCTCTGACGAATAAAAAATAGCCCTGAATATAATTAAAATATTAACCTACCTAGTAACAAGTTTAGGTCGTTACCCAAAATATTTTTTTAAGTCTCGTCAATTTAGTTAACTTTTTTTCACCGAAAAATCTACTTTATCGTTAACTTGTTTCTACCGTTAAATATTTCTCTATTGAAAGTGCTTAATGGATTTTACTTAAAACGGAGTTTAGTAACTTAAGTAAGTGGTTTTCATATTTTTTTTCAGTTTATTCAAATTGGACGTCAGTGATTATTCTAGATTTTATTACCAGTCACTTTTTAGAAGCCTGATTATAAATTAAGGTTTTAGAAACACTTCTTTATCAGACCTCTTATGCGTCTGCACCATTTTTAGCAGCTACATGTCTAGGGATTTTTATGCCACAGTTAATGCTAATAATAGGTAGGGGAAAAAGTTTCTTCGCATTTTCTAAGAAAATTTATAACATTTTTTAAAAAGGTTTGTTTACATTTAACTAAGGTATGTAGGTGCCATTTTGATTGATAACTTTTTGCCATCTTGTAGGTAGGGACATTATCCCATTGCTATAGAAATTTTGGGGCTTCGGTCAAAATACCGCGACAAGTGATTTTGGCAGTCCTCTCGTGATTTTACCTGACACTGGGTTTACGCATTTCGGTTTCCCATACAAACTTTCAAGTCGAAATTTTTAAAAACGAAAAATAAAAGTAGGATCTAAATAGTTTGTTGAAAACATTTTCAAAAACGTTTGTTTAACTGAGTTATTGCGATTTTAAACTTTCTATGGTGAACTTTAAATCGCAATAACTCAGCTAAATTAACGTTTTTTAAAAATATTTTCAACTTACTATTTAGATCTTTGTATTTTACTTTAGCATACAAAGTTTTGTTAAAAACGGCTCATAGGTTTTTGAAAATTTCGACTTGAAAGTTTGTATGGGAAATCGAAATGCGTAAACCCTCTTAAAGGATTCTGAAAATACCAAAACAGAAGGAAATCTGAAGGACTATACGGGGGATGCATTAACACTTCCCAGCCAAACTCGCTTAATTTTTGCTGAGTGGCTAATGATGTGTAAGGTCTAGCGCTATCATGATGAGAAACCACACCCCTTCTATTGATTAATTCCGGCCGCTTTCTCTCAACTTCTTGCTTTAATCTCATCAGTTGTTCGCAGTAGAGTTCAGAATCGATGGTTCTGTCTGGTGGTAACAGCTCATAATGATTAATGCCATTCTAATCCCAACACACACTAACAGCATCACCTTATTGCGAGTTAACCCGGGTTTCGCCACAGTCTGTGAAACCTGACCGGCAATTGACCATGCACGATCTTTTTCTCACGTTCTTGTAATACGTGATCCTCTTTTCATCACCAGTTATCAGCTTCTTCAAAAATGGTTTGGTTTCATTACGTCGTAATAAAGAGTCACAAACTTACTTATTCAATCACGAGCTCACTGAAAGAAACCTAATAACCGTGTACTTAACACGGTTATTAGGTTTCTTTCAGTGAGCTCGTGATTGAATACCTCATTTTCTCATATTGAGCTGTTTTGTGTAACCAGTTTTTTTCAAATGCGCCAAAACTGTTTTTTGGTCAATTCCCAGTTCTTTAGCTACGTCGTAACTACTGATATGCCGATATTGCTCCTCTATTTTAAAAATGGCATCCATTTAATCCGTAATAGGGCGACCAGAGCGACGTGCATCTTTGTCATAAAAAATTCCGGATTCAAAACGCTTAAACAAAATTTGTGCTACTCTTAGGCCTCGGCCAGACTGCACGCGCGGGCGCGGCGCGGCGTACAAAATGTATGCCCCGCGCCGCGTGCCCACTATGGACACTCAAATGAGAACACATAATGTTTGAGTACGCCGCGCCGCGCTCGCGCGTGCAGTCTGGCCGAGGCCTTACAGACACTGCATTAGGTCCATAAACATCGCAAATTTTTTCGCAGCTTGCGTTTTTTTCTTTTTACGGGTATCGGGTAAGCGCTTGGCCTTCATCTCACCTGATGGTAAGTGATGATAAGGCCGAAGGTGGAAGCGCGCTTCACCCGGAATCCTCAACCACTGAGGAACTGGCTATCTTTTCTCTAACTGTCGGAACACAACTATGCTATAAACATCGTTGTTATGGCGACAAACTTAGATAAGATGGTGGTAGCTAGCCAGGCGGACTTAACAGCCCTACCACCAACCAAACCGAGCACACAAAGATGTACTCCCCGCTGGGAATCGAACCCGGGACCACTGGGTCTGAAACCGGTGGCTTAGCCACTAGACCACGGAGGCGGTTACCTTTTTTGCTTTGACTATACACATATGTCTAGACGGAGCATCGCGGTACAAACGCTTCTCAAAATCCGCCCGGTTTTTGTATTGAATTTGGTGTGTGCTTGACAGCCGCGTATGACTGACACTAGCGCCATTCGCGCTAGTGCAAGCGAACGCCTAATTTCCGATAAAGTAGGGAAAAAATATTTATGCACAATACAATTTTAAAATTATTCATAGCATAACATAACTTTTTAAATTAGGTAAGTTTATCGTATATAATGGAATAACGCATAAAATTAAACGCTAATGAAAGCCTGTGTGCGTGTGATATATTTGTAATAGGGTCGAAATAGAAGCAACAGGCAGGATGATTTACATTTAATACTTAATCAACATAGATTTTTTAATTAGAAATTTAAATATTTTATATTAAAATCAAAACAATTAATGGCGTTCTCTTTGTATTTGTTTTTTAAATAACTTTCGTTTGGATGTTACATCATTTTTCATGGTCTCTAATTTCTTATTATGTTGAAACCTTATAGTTCAATATTTCGACAACGACTTCTTTCTACCGGATCAGTTGGAAATCTGAAAATTAAAATGTTTGCTATGTGGTCGAACAGTTGTAAAGGGTACATAATATGATGACGGCTCATTAACATCCGTGTCCAGTAGTTTACATGAGACGAGAAATATTGAACTTTAAGGGGCACAAACATACACCCGCACTTTCTAAAACATTGTCATCATCATCAGCAGCCTAACGTCCCACTGCTGGGCACAGGCTTCCCACGTGGACGTAGCACGTGGGGATATTGGGCCAAAATCCACCACGCTGGCTCAATGCCTGTTGGTGGGTTTTAACGACTGTCATCTTACGACAACAAACGGGACCAAAGGCTTAACGTCGGGTGCCGTAAGTTTTGCGGTATAATAGTGACGTCGCCTAATCTGCCGTAAAGTTTTTTATCAGACAGCAGAAATACTAGCTGCCCTACTCCTGTAGGTACGTGATAGGCTAGAAATTTAGGACAATCGCCAAGAGCAACGTAGCAATTGTCTTGAATTTCGAGGTTATTTTTTTTATTAGACAACAGAAATGTAACTCCGTACAAAAATCTTTTAAATTTTGTCTTCTGAACATTATGGCAAATAAAATAATGTTGCGGCTCCCGAACCGATTGAGGTACAATACCGCTTGTGGCACTCTATACACTCTGAACTAGGATGCCGTAATTACGGCATCGTAACCGATCGTACTAGAATGCCGTTTGTGGCACTCAATCCACAGCCTTTTTTATAACCGACTTCAAAAAAGGAGGAGGTTCTCAATTCGGTTGTATGTTTTTTTTATGTTTGTTACCTCAGAACTCAGTCATTTATACACCGATTTAGAAAATTCTTTTTTATTTGAAAGGATATAATTCCAGATTGGTCCCATTTTTATCAAAATCCAGTTCTGATGATGGAATCCTCAGGAATTGAGGCATACATACTACCATCCCCCACATACATTATACTTAAACACACACTTCTTACATAAATACTTACGTACATTCCATTCAAACATAATTATTATTTTATTCATTTTGAATGTCGATACCTTACCACAATAACAAATTATATTATTAGTATTATAAAATATTACAGTAGGTATTATACTTTTTCTTGTTTCAGAACGGAACCTATACTTCAGCTGAATTTGATGACGAATGTTTGTAAACAGATTACTGTTATACACACTCACATTCACAAGAAAACAGTTATCTATTGTGTCTTTCTTCCAAACACAGTAAAAATCCTAGTGAAACTAGACATTTGCACAAATGAGAGTAATATGTTTACAAACATTCGGCATCGAATAGGAACCGTGACATTTACTCACGCTCATAAAAATCAGACATCAGTTTAAAAAAAAAGAAAAACTTTGAAATCGCTCCTATAATAATTATATTTAATTTATCTAATTTATTTACAACTAGACCATGTATAAATATTAACTTACAAAACTCCTCAAATATTTTAGGCATATCTATAGCGATTTTAGTATTTTCAGCAACAAGTCAAGCATTTGCATTCAGAAAGTATCATTTGATGAAGTAGAACTGATGGAGAAGACCACAGAATGTCATTGGAACTTCTCAATGATAAGTAATTCACGGGTGGCGATAAGATATCTCGATTAAGATAGTTATGCGACTATGACGTATTAAAAGAAGGCAGGTACCGGAACTCAGTTCTGATAGTGGAATCCTTGAGGAATTGAGGGAACTCCTCAAATATTGTAGGCATACCTATAGCGATTTTGGTATTTTCAGCCATAGTCTAATGAGATCCACTCCGGCAATAAATCCTTCCTAATTAATATTGTAAATGCGAAAGCGTGTTTGTTTGTTTGTCCGACTCTCACTTGCGCATCAACCTGATTTTGCACATAGATAGCTGAAGAACAATAGTGACATAGGCCACTTTTTATCACTCCTTCCGAAACATTTCTATTAGGATTTAAAAATACACTATTCACACTATTAATTCTGTCACTTCTTATCTAAATTCTTCTTTACATCTTTATGCCGACGACTTACAAATTTACTCTCACGCCTGAGATGAGAACCTCTCAGAAACGATTCAGCAGATCAATGGTGACTGGCTACGATCTACGACTGGAGCAAGTCAAAAACGTTCCACTAGTTTGCTTAACGGTGAACCCTAGTAACACGCAAGTCATCATCGTAGGGGGGTCTATACAGCGTTCACGAGTATATCCGGGTAACCTGCCGTCTGTTTTGGGTGTTGATTTCCTACTTTGTGATAGGCGTTTCTCGTTTTCTTCACTTGTCGCATTTAAACGGCGCTATCTCATACAAGCAGCGCGGTTTGTAGGTTTACCAATATTCGCTTTCGATAAATAGATCGGAACGATTCACTAAAAAGCGAGAAATAAACCAAAATTTTAACAAAAAAAACAACCGACTCCAAAAAATTTTACTGAAATAATTTCACTAAAACGTAAAAAATAATTGCGTTGTTTAGTTTGGTCAATTTACTTGCAATATTAACTTTATTTTACTCAATCTTATAATCTTAAAATATATTTTTGGAGTCGGTGCCAGCTTAACACGACAATGTATCAATACCTAATAAAATCTATTTACTAATGAACACGACAACTGTTAAAGGCTAATTAAAAATATTTACAAAAAAAAAACGACAATGGGGTTAAACGGCAGCGAGGTCGACCCAGACGGAGGTGGAAAGATGAGCTTGATGCTTACGCGACGGATTGGCCAACACACGCAAAAGACCACGAATACTTGGGGGGGGGGGGGGGGGGAAGGGAGGCCTTCCCTTTGCCCAGCAATGGGACAATATGGGCTAATATAATAAAAATATAGTATGTTTTTTAATGTTTATGTTTACCTTGGCTGGCACCGACTCCAAAAATATTTTTTAAGATTATAAGATTGAGTAAAATAAAGGTTAATATTGCAAGTAAATTGACCAAACTAAACAACGCAATTATTTTTTACGTTTTAGTGAAATTATTTCAGTAAAATTTTTTGGAGTCGGTTGTTTTTTTTGTTAACATTTTTGTAAAAGTAAATGTTCAAACTACAAGCCATTTTCCTGGATGCAAAGATTAATTCTGTTGGGTAACGAATGCAACATTGCGTTTCGTATGTTTGTGTTAAGATTTTCTAAGGCTGTTGTTAAATCTGCCACAGTGGCGTAATTTGAATTAAAAATTTAATCTCTTTCAACCAGGAGGGGTCGATTTCGTATGGGTGATGGGAATTTTCTAACCAGGGAAAAAAATTACCAATTAATGTGAATACCAGTGAATGTCGAGTTATTGTCTCTTTTATTTGTGTTGTGAAAATGAATGAGAACTTTCGCAAATGTTTTTTCGTAAATGTTTGTGCGAAGACAATTTAATGTGAATACCCACTAAATACACAAGACAGTTTAGAACACGGGTTACTTTGTATTTTTTTAATTAAGATGTATGTAATTGCAATGATTTGTTAATAAATAATAATATGAATATGTAGATTTATACAACGGTTTTATATATTTAACCGCGACGTGCCACAACACTACACCTAGGCTGGTTTCAGAACTGAATGGTTAATATTTCACACACAATTTTGAATTTATTGCGTGAGATTATGCTTTCAATTCTGATAACTGGCAAAAAATATTATTTTATAGTAAACAACCCCACGTAACCCTATTTTCAAAAGTTCCCGCCTTTGTGAGTTGGTATGGGAAATTTCCTAGTGGGCGCTAAAACGTTCCCTTTTTTTGTTCATAGTTTTCGTTCTTCTTTATTAAATGTTTTTTATGCTCTCAACCCGATGCAAAATAATCGAGTGGCGTCTTATGAGGTGATCTTGCAGGCCATTTGATGGGGCAGTGTGTACTAATCCAGCCAAAAAACTATTGCCATTTTCATTAAATCTAAATTCGACGCCATGCTTCCTAAGAACAGATTTCTCTATCTTACAAACTTTCTCGTTTATAATATTAGTAGGATTATACGTTGACTTTCAGTATTCGATATTTCGGAACAGCAACATAATTACGAAATTACAGTATGATTTACAAAGTTTCTGCATATGTATATTTTATGAGCAAACCAAACGTATTTAAATTAATAATAAATTTATCTGTTTTTAGGGCCAAATTCGATAAAGAATGTTTGTAAACAAATTATTGATCATTCTTTGTGCAAATATCTGGAATTTTAAATTCTTTTAATTGAAAGACACCATTGTATGCACTTTTCTCGTGAACACATAAGAAAAAGTAAGTATAAATCACGACATCACTAGTTTAGAGTGAGAATGTTATATAATTTGTATGGAGCTAAACTCATTTGAATTAAGATACCTTTAGTACGCAAGACCACAGAAAGATTGATTATTATTAATTTTGGCCGTATGTCGTTATTTGCGGGCGAGAAGCGTACCAACGGTTTTCGAAGTCACCATTCAGTCGAACTGGCATTACTCATATTGATAAGACATCAACACATTCTCATTGTACGCAACAACATTCATTTAAATAGGTTCATAGGACAATTGATATGTATCCATGTTTATTACTATAAGTGTCTAGACTAGTTTAGAATGCCCTCTGAATGCCCTCGATAAGTACACATTTGCCGACACGAAACTACTTAGTAGTAAAACAAAGGTGTGGAAGAACTACGTAAACCATGGATAGATGCGTTTATTATTTTGTTAATATGCCTATTACATCTCGACTGTGATTTTTGCGTAAAATGCCCATTATCGCATTTTGTAGTAATTTTGCAGTTGTATTTATCGTTTTTATCGAAATATGATAATAAATTCATGCTTATTATTACAAATCTCCACTCTGCGAGAATAAGCTCAGTTCGGACGGCTGGCGAGGGCGCATCGCATTTTGTAGTAAGTATGCAGTTGTATTTATCGTTTTTATCAAAATAGGATAAATTCATTATAAAATCTTTATTCCTATTGAAGTAATAATTATTCTGGTATACATTTTGCTCAATAATATTATCGTACATAGGAGAAATTCACAGTTAACCTCTTTTCCCCCAAGCGGCCAAATATGGCCGTACCTACCTAAAAACTTGCTATCTTAAAACGATTTTCGAAGTTTTTTGGTTTAGATTAGAATTAGATTTTTTTTCTAAGTAAGTATATAAAATCAATGATATCTAAAAATTCCGAGGCCGCTACGAACTAAACGACTATATTATTATAAGAGATAACATTCTGTTTTTTTATTTGATTTGTTTAGAACAGTAGTTCAACATAGTGCCTTCGCGCATTTTATGAAAATCTTTCTCTGCAATTTTGGATATAATTGAAAAGTTAAGCAAAATTTACAAAAAGCGTGGCCGTTACAAGCTATGCTAATAATTCTATACTACACTATTCAATAAGTCAAAATTGTTAATGTATTTTTGTTTTTGAGATCAAGAACACCAAAGTTGGTCATTTTACGCAAAAATCACAGTCGAGATGTAATAGGCCTCTTAAATATAGATATCTACTGGCAGATCCCCGATATGGCTAGAATTTAGATCTTACGATATTATATACTTACCTATAACCCTTTAAATTAATAAGTTAACTAATTAGATAAACGTCCGATATTTTTTTATTGTTAAATAAAGCTTTAAACTAGAATGAACTTTAGTGATAAGGCCGCCCACGACTTACAAAGTTTGTTAATTATAACTTGTATTTTTGTGTACAATTTGTATTATATTTCATTCTATGTTACAACACTTTAAAATTGTCGTATAAAAACTTATTAATTAAAATACTCTCTGTCATTTTTGTAGATAAAAGGATTATGGACGTCCTTTAATTATGGCAAAGTAATGAGCAGAGGTACGTACACACATTTTAAAATAAAAGTCAGAAGTGAGTGCATAAATAAAAATCTTTAAGTATTAATGATTACAAAGTGATAGCTAGCATTATTAATAGCCGTTGAATAAGCCATTCAATAATCCTTGCATATTAAATAAAGGATTATACGATTTAACGCACAATTATAACTGCTCTGTTTTAAACAATTATTAATTCATATCGATATAATGTTAATACCATTAACACATAATTGATTTCCGATAGTAATGATAATAGGACTACGAAAGATAAAATATGGTATCACGTCGATTATAGTAATGTCTAAGAAATTAATCGCTTCGCAATTTTCGTATCAATTAATAATGAGGTTATCTTGTATTAAGGAAAAAATAATATCTCTCAATGACAAATAAATGGAATTATTACCGTTTTTTTTTCAATAATCTCCATAATTGTATACATTGCAAGACATGACTAAAGACACGTAAACTTTTACTTTGTAGTGAGTATCAGTTCGATTATTTTGCACTACTAACTTTACAAAAATACAATAAAAAAATTCGTGTTAATTCCGCTAACTCCTCCGTTAGTTAACGGAATTAACACTTCATATTTCTATTGCATTTTTGAAAGCCATGGATTTTCACGAAGTAACGCCTTCATTCTAACGATTCCATTTATGATCCATTCTTAGTAACCTTTAAAACTTTACAATATTAGTGGCTCTCTTGAAATAAATTATATTATTAAGTTAAAATTATGCTGTTTTTGAGGAGCTCGATGGCGCAGCTGGTAACGCGTTCGGCAAGCGATCTTCCCGCTAAGCAACTTTCGCAATGCCGGGTCACTGGATGGGTGACCAAATTTAAAACATCTCGAGCTTCTCCGTGCTTCAGAAGACACGTTAAGCCGTTGGTCGCGGTTGTTGTCGTAGGTAGTCGTTAAAACCCGCATTGGGCCAGCGGTGGTCGGTTATGGCCCAATATACCCACGTGCTATTAAATCACTACTTTTATACTTAGAGAAAATTAATTTAATTCTTATTGTTATGACGAAGTCGCTGGCAGGCCGAGGCAGGCAGTTATAAATATTTTAAAAATAAGCTAGAAAGTAAATACCAATTTCCATCGTTAGATAAGTAAACAATTTTGGGTTTAATAAATGGAATTATTATTTGTTCCGTGCAATTCATTATGAGTATTCATTCGTATTTATTAGTTTCATGTTTTTCCTCTAATGCCATCATTCAAGTCCAAGCTCCAATGAATTAGAGGAAAAAATTGCGACCAATCCGTGTTTCCTTAAATTCGCTTCG
Organism: Scoparia ambigualis; assembly: GCA_963921215.1. Lineage (NCBI taxonomy): Eukaryota > Metazoa > Arthropoda > Insecta > Lepidoptera > Crambidae > Scoparia > Scoparia ambigualis. Next base: position 17,661,954 of record OY992504.1, read on the forward strand.
TCGCGTCGGACGAATCCTGGCTGAAATTTGTTATCGAACTAATGAATGCCAATAATTTCGAGAAAAAGTTAAGAATATTCCAACATTATTGACAGTCATTGTATCTATACCCAACATAATCATTAGTTTTAAGCGTAATCATCAGAATTTCAATACCTCCTCCTCCTTTCGACTTTTGTTAATCAGAGATCTGGAGTAAGCTTCTTTCAAACTTCTTCACTCAGTTCTATCCTGGGCAATAAGGATCCAGTTGATACCGGAAACCTTCTTGATGTTATCCTTCCACTTCATGTGTGGTCTCTTGCACCAGGAATCCAATTTTCGTGCAATGTGGCCAGCCCATTACCACTTCAGCCTAGCCACTTTAACGCCAACGCCCTGCACTTAGCTCTTTTTACGAACCCATTTGTTTGTCTTGTGGTCTAACAGCGATACTCCTACCATTCTTCTCTTCCATAACCCTCTGTGAGACACAAGGCCTCTTTTGTAGTAACCAATGTTTCGGCTCCATAAGTGAGTACTGGTAGTATGCATTGATCGAATATTTGTGCTTTTTGTCGAGACGTCCACCTCATGTTAAAGAAACTCATCTTAATCCTCCTGTCGATCTCGTTGCATTGGTTTTCTTTTCACATTTTTGTTTTTTGGAATAGGTATGTACCTATACTTTTAGACACTCTCTGTTCTTTCCCCTCCCACAATAATGTCGGTACGATTTTGGAGCTCAGTTGTCACTACTTTCGTTTTGTCTAGATTCACCTCGAGTCCTACTTTTTCGGATGCATTATGTAACTCCTCTATCATAAGCTGTAGTTTGTTGGAGGTACGCGAAAACAAGACTATGTCATCTGCGAATCAGTGATTTGTCAGATGGGCTCGAATATGATAGATAATTATTCCCTTCTATTGCCAATTTAGTCGTTTAAAAATGTCCTCAAGAATCAACTATTTATATATGCATCTCTTTTGTTTACACGGAATGTATATTTATTGTACGTTTCTTGAGCGAGAAAATCTCCGATAGTTAGTCGTTTCCTTGCGTTGGTGGGACAACTGCCTTAAGGTAACCCTATACCTATCTATGATTGCCTTAACTTTTCTAACTACTAAGTTATTATGGTCTTCTCCACTTTCGCTCTCACTTTTTGCAATTTTTTTGTAATCGTCTATATTTTTAGTTTCATCGGACAAATTACTTCGACGGTCAGGTGTTCTTTTTGCTACAGATGATGCTGCATTTAACATAGCATTGTTAATGATACTGTTTGTATCGTTGATGTCCAAGTTCCTGAGCGGCTTGTTGGATTGAACTGATGTAGGAGATTGGTTGATCAATCTTGTCTGTCTTTGGATTTTTTAATGCTACATATTGTTAAAAATTTTCGTTTACATGTATCTTTGCTGTAACAAGACTGATCACTTCGGGTTTTAAAGTTTAGAACGTTACGTCTTAGATGACGTACTTGTGTGAGGTAAGATATAGTCAATTTCATTCTTATATCTTCCTCCAGGTGTTAACCAGGTCCACTTCCTTTCAGGTCTATTTTCAGAGAACGAGCTCATGTGATATAATTAATGGCATTGAAGAAAATTAACCAGCATTCTGCTTTTGAAGTTTCGTTCTCCGTACCCAAATTCTCCTATAAATCTTACACTAACATCTTCTCGTCTCCCTATTTTGGCATTGAAATCACCGACCAGACAGGTGTATTTGGTTTTTTCGGTTTGGAGAGCTTTTTCTATGTCCTCTAGTTTGTCAATGTTTGTATCCGTAGCCGTGCTTGTTGGCGCATTTTGAATAAAAATTTTACAGTACTTTGCTTGATGATTGCGTAGATCACTCTTTCCGATATCGACCCTGTTTGAAACGATGTGACTTTTAAGACTCTTGTGAATAAGAATGCTGACCCCATGTTGTTTACTTACGTCATCCTTGCCTCGATAGTATAGAGTGTGTCCAGTCTTTAGTTTCAGACACTCTTCGCCATGTTGCCTTACCTCTGACAGGCCCAACACGTGTCAGTTTATCTCTTCTAGTTCCTGGTGCAATTCTTCTATTTTACTGTCATAACTTAGACTATTAAGCATTATATGTACCAATAAATAGTTTGGTACTGCTGTTCTTAATTTTGTTTCGGCAGTTAGTTTTCTCCCAGGGATTTTTCGCACCTCTGGACCAGCCTGTACTCACGCTTCTGCCGTTGCTGAGCGTCGCCTGTTCGCTGGCGAATTTTAATTAGCCCACAACATCTCGGTGGCCGAGTAACACTTCTGTGACAGAGTGGCTAAGCGCTGGACCTAATAACAGGAAGTTTAATTCCCAGTTCTGGAAAAGTGTGTTTCGGCCCATAGGCCCATCCCATCAATAATAGCGAAGACTTGATTTCAATGATAGAGACATTTGCCCAGTAGTAAGACAGTTAGTAGTCTATACTTCACTAATAGCCCACAGTTGGGCTCACGGAATGGCACATGAACATTTGTATGTACACTTGGAGGTTGGGCCAAATGTCATCATAACGACAACAACCGAGATTAACAGCTTTATGCGTTATGCTTACCGGAATAGGGGGAAGGTTGAAATATTTTATCTACACTTGCAAGATCGAAACATGGAAAGGAATTAGTTTTCACAATTTTGTTTTATACTTCAGATACTTATAAATATCTGACTTCAAATTCTTACGATAATCATTTTCAGCGTAAGCTGGTAGTTAGAAAATACGTGCATTTTTAAATTTGTACCATTGCCACATCTTCACTCGAAAACAATATAGATTATAGGCGTTTTAGGCCACACACTGGTCTAATACAAAATACAAAAATAAATAAAAAGACAATTTTACCAATTTTTTACAATGTAACGATCGCAATATTTTAATTGGGTCAACCTTGAGACTTTGTTTTCGTCGCGAGTATATCAATTACTACTCGCATTCTGATAACGATATATTCAAGTTGGTTTATACAACTGAATAATCTTTATGTACGCAAGAATATGAACTTGACACTGAAAGCTATGAATCAACAATTTTACCGCGATAAGGCAGCCCATTGTATAATCGTACGATTATTTAATAATTAAATATAGTCGTATATTCATTAAATATACGAGTTCTGGAGTGGAAACCGCGTATCGGCAAGCGTACGTAGGACGCCCTCAGACAAGGTGAAGCGACAAGCTTCGCAAGGTGGCTGGTAAGACCTGATGGCCTACTCTCTTTCTCCGAAATTTCGGCCCAGTTTCGTTTAATATTTACAATTTTATAATTTTTTTGAAATTTACGCTTTTAAACTTTTGCGTTTCATTATGCACAGTGCACACATATATAAACGGGATACAACGCAAAACTATTTAGTAAAGGCATCCTACGCATACCTTTTATACCCGACGTTTCGACCGAATTGTACCGGCCGTGGTCACGGGCTGACCACGATGCGTAGGATGCCTTTACTAAATAGTTTTGCGTTAAATCCCGTTTATTTATGTGTGCATTTAAGAAATTTGTTTAAAATTTCAAACATGATGGATAGCTTTATAAATAGCAAACGAAAATAGGCCGAAATTTCGTTTCGAAGAAAGAGAGTAGGCCCTTTGGATGAGAGTAGCCGCGGATCGTGCTCGGTGGCGTGCTCTTGGAGAAGCCTATGTCCAGCAGTGGACAAAGTATAGGCTGATGATGAATGATGATTCTTAGAATGTTAGCTTTAAAAACCCAAATAACGGTATGGTCCTGGTCCTGGTCCTGACCTGACCTGGCCGAATTTAATGCCAGCAAAACCCAGGTTTGTGCATTCTCGTCAAAGGTAAACTCCCTTCCTTACGGGAGGAGTAAGGAACTCTTTAGAACTCTCTGTTACCCATTTCGGTGAACCTCAGCATTCTTAGCATGGACATCGGCTAGGAACTAAATCCAAAATGCTACATTGAGAGTGTTAACTGCCTTCCGTAATTTGGGTATTCTCCATAAAGTGAGGCGGTTTTTCACTTCTGAGCAGCGCTGTTTGCTGTACAAGAGTCAGGTGCGATCGAGTACGGAGTATTGTTCTCAACTATCGGACGGCTCCGCTTAATACCTCTCCTTGATGCACTTGATAGACTGCATAGGCAAGCGGTACTGTGGAGATGCTGAGGTTACAGCTTCTCTTGTGTCTTCTACCGGAATTACTACGGAGAGTGTTCTGAAGAACATTTTGATCTAATCCCGCCCTCTCCTTTCCTTTCCCGGACTACACGTGCTGGTCGTAGGAACCACCATCATAATGTTCAGACTATCAGTACTCGTACCAAAATTGGTTGCCTGTAAAGTCGGTATACGGGCGAAAGTTTTACGTGACAACGACTTTGAGTGGTAAAATAATTTTAATGTGAATATTCATTCGTATAGTAGGAAGAAGGATGAAATAATAGTAACAATTTAAAACATTTATTTATACAAAGAATTATATTTAAAACATTAATTTATACAAAGAATCTCGCACTGAATTTCATATTAACAAAATTTTATTTTTACCTTTACACATACATACGTATTTATATACAAATATACATACAATAACTTGCAATACATTTGCGTACAATGAAACAGCGTTTACTGCTCTTAGGCGGGCTAACCATGCCCGAGTGGAAGGGACGCGTGCCTCTCACTCGCTCTCATTGTGAGCGCATAACGTGAGCGGAGCGTAACGCAGTTTCTTGAAGTGTCACCCGGCAAACCAATTTATAAGACGTTGTCACGTCAAAAAATATGGCAAGTCGTTCCTCTGTAAGACCATTCGGCTTTGGAATTCTTTGCCGGCGCAAGTGTTTCCCAGCTCCTAATAGTCCCGGGTCTTTTAAGCGGGGCGTGAAACGGCATTTATGCTGGCCGTCATGAACGGGTGCGCTTGTTATCGTGCTTGTTCCACGGTGGGGAGCGCTCTTAATAAATAATTGCATGTTGCAGCATTGCCGATGCAGTCCAAAATTGGACTGCATCGGCGGCTTACCATCAGGCAGGATGCGGTCACTATGGGGTGCAAATTTGGGAACCTCCTCGTGGTGCACCCTGGGGTAAGGCCTCTCGGCCCACGTTCAGCGTGGGACAAGGGGCCTTATGCAAATCCCTGGCGTCCCTTCTGGGCGCCGAATAAAGTAGGTGGTGCCCCTTCTGGGCATCGCACCCCCTTCAACGCGCGTCCCTTCTGGACCGCATAGCGGGTCACTCTGACCTGCGGGGGGGATCTCCATGTGCGTGCCCACTCTGGGCCGCACGCTCGCCGCTCACTCTGAGCGGCTTTGAGTGGAGCTTTTCCGGCACCCCTTCTGGGTGCTGCGCCATGCAAAGGCTTCGTCGTTGGGGCACGCGGCGACGGGCGCCCGTCTTCAGGACGGGTTGGTGGGCGGCTATACAGCCCACCCGCTAGCGACCATGGGGGGGAAAGGGGAGCACCCCGAAAGGGGTGTACCAGGGGCCTCACGCCAGCCCCTGAGCATCGTAATCCCCGAACCGACAGCGATGAGCCCACTCGAGGCGTCTGTGGGGGAGCTGTTGGGGAGGGGACCGAGGGCCTGCCTTCACCGGCCGGCCGCGTCAGGCAAGACTATAAAACCCGGGAGAAAACCTGTCACAAACCTCCAGATACCACCCGACCTCTGGAGTATCTAGGGTAGCCCGCGTACAGGGGCCTCTGCGCGGGTGGTCCGTTTTTGCCCCATACTCGTGGGATCAGATATGGATGACCAAATAAAACCTTTTACTGACGCCACTCCCGAGCCTTGTACAAGGTACGGAGTGGATGGTGGGGCTAGCGACAGCCGGAAGAGGTCGCGGACCGTCGAGGATGTCGACTCCGATTTTTCGGGTTACGAATCGACTACCTCAAATCCGCCAAAGATTGGCACCGGGCGGAGAGGTCGAGGAAAGTCTGGGACTAACATCGTTCCCAGACCCGGAACTTCTCGGAGTTTTGACGAGGAGGAACGTCGTCGGAGAAGGGAGCTGGCGCAGCCCGACGACGAGCTGGATGCGGATCTGGCGGAGGAGCTTTCCTCTTATGAGGAGCTCCTTCGCGAGATTTGCGAGTCCGAGGGGAAGGCCGCAGCGATTGGGTCGACGGCTACCATCGTGGGGTTCAGGAGAGCTAGGGAGCAGCTCCTGAAGAAAGTGCTGGGGGTGCACAAGACGCAGGCGGAGCGTACCGCCGCTCATGCCGCCGAAGAGGCACGGAATGAGGTGGAGCGCCTGGCCCTTGCCAACTCCAGGCTGCAGAAGGAGGTGGCTGAGCTGCGAAAGGAGCTAGTGGCCCTTAAGAGGGAAATGGGCGGAAGACCTTCCTCCCCACGTGCGGAGGCTGCCCCTGTACCACCTCAAGCTCAGTCCGAGGGACCGGGACCGCTGGACGGGCTGAAGGGCTTGCTCCTGAGCGCGATTGGGGCGATTAACTCGCGCCTGGACGGGCTAGAGGCGAGGAATACCGCCCCGCAGTCCGAGAGGGCACGTCCGCCCCTAGCTGTGCGGGGATTGAGGGTGGAGGAGTACCCACCTCTCCCAACGCCGACTAGGCAGCCCCCGACGGTGACGAATCCTTCCGTCCCCCCACCCCAGCAGAACACCAGCTGGGCCCCAGCGCCTCCCGCCGCACCAGCGACGGGCTCTCGCCGTAGGCGCCGGAGAGGAAGAGCGCCAGTAACGGCACTGCCGTCCACGGCAGCGGAGGCGACCACAAGTCACCCGCTACCCGCTACCCGAGGAGCGCCCCCGCCCCAAACTGCCCCGGCAGCTCCGAGGCCGAGAGGGAGGCGGCTGAGAGGACCCCGCTCGTCAGCGGTCGTGGTCCAGCTGACGGCGGATGCTATCGAGCGCGGCGTCACCTATGCCGCCGTGATAAGGAGGGCCATAGACGCCATCCCGCTGGCGGAATGCGGAATTTCCTCCGGGCTCACCACCCGCGTGACGATGACGGGCGCCCGGTTGCTGCAGATCCCGGGCGCGAACAGCGGGGAGTCTGCCGACCGCCTGGCTGCGCGGTTGAGAGAGGCTGTGGCGGACGTGGTGACGGTGGCCAGACCAGAAAAGTGCGCGGACCTGCGCATTTCTGGCCTCGACGACACCGTCACTGCAGAGGATTTGGCGCAAGTGGTGGCCGTAAAGGGAGGGTGCGCGCAGTCGTGCGTCAAGGTGGGAGCACCACGGGCTGGCCCCGGCGGCTCCACATCCGTTCTGGTGCGCTGCCCAGTTAAGGCGGCCCGAACAATTGTGGCGGCGAAGAGGTTGCTGGTGGGCTGGCTGTCAGCCCCAGTAACGCTCCTCGACCCGCGCCCGTTGCGCTGTTTTAGTTGCATGGGCGTGGGTCACACCAGGGCGAGGTGTCCCTCTGAGGAAGATCGCAGCCTCGTCTGCTTTCGCTGTGGCCTTCCGGGCCACAAAGCAGCGGAGTGCTCGCAGGCCGTGCCGAGTTGCGCAGTCTGCGCGGAAAGAGGGAGGCCTACGGGCCATGTCATGGGGAGCCGGGCGTGCGTCCCCCCTCTAAGGAGGGTGCGGGTTAGCCCCACAGCGCGCACAGCAGCGATGGTCGACGCGCTGAGACGGACCGAACCGGTGGAGGTCGAGATGGAGGAGGCAGAGGCCCCTCTCTCGACGCAACCTTCCCCATCCTCTAACCCCAATGCCTCTCCGACGAGAGGTACAGGGAGAGACCCGGGGGAAGAGTTGGGGGAGGTTGAAGAGGTGGAGGCGGAAGACGCGTCGTCGGACTCGACGATCGCTCCGTCTCAAGCGCGGTCGCGTAGGCAGTCCTCGGAGTCGGAGGTGTACGACTCGGACTAGCCGTAGGCCACTTAAAAGCCCGAGAGGGAAAGCCTGAGGGGTAGTGGCGGCCACATAAAAGCCCGAGAGGAGAAGCCTGAGGGGTAGTGGCAGCACTCGGTGGTGTCCCTGAAAAGGGACACCACCGACTGCAGAGGGAAAAGGGGAGTCTGTGTGTGATGCATAGACTCCTCTTTTGAGGGAGTTATCTCCTTTTTAGGGAAGGCCGCGGCCTAGTGTAGAGGAGCACTAGGCTGCATTGCACCAGCCCTCCACCCGCTTGGGAGCAGCCTGAACCTACCAGGCTGCTCCGTGGGGGCAGGGGACCCAGGTAAAGCTGGGTCCGTAGCGTGCGGCGTCCGCGGGGCATCGTTGTATGGTACCGTGGCGCCGCGTCGCGCTTATGAAGGAAGGTGTCGGTTCTTTTACCGGGTCGAGCCCGTATGTCCTTACTCACCCGTTTCCCCCACGGGGGGGCGGGTGGGGACATATGGGTTCCAGCCCCGGACAGTGCATGGGGTGTCTCACGTTCCTCTCGAGGCCCCATGCCAGTGCAGAGAAGCATTTTCTCCGACTAAAACAAAGAAAAAGGATGCGGTCACTATGAAAAGTCAATAAAAAAAAAATGTTTTGAGAGCCGATATATAGGAAGGTGTGTTTCTCAATTCGACTTTCATGCATTGTTAGATGATTTAGTTGCTGGTGATGTTTCAATTAATTACAGTAAAAAGTTCAGTTATATCTTATAAATACAAGAAATACAGAAAGAGTATTCTTAACTTTCCAAATTATAAACTTATATTGGGGGTTTTATATGCGAGAAATGGTTAGTTCAAACCGTATTATTCCCCAGTTGCGTTGTCTTTCCCACATAATACCAGTTTAAAATCAAGAGAGGCACAGAAGACGAGTAAAGGTTTAAAAAAAAGGTTTTGTTATGTAATAGTTATTGTTTTTATTCATGTTTTATACATAGATCAACAAATTGGTATAGAATATAATTTAAAATAATTGACTACGTGATATGTATGACGTATGGTATGACACATTGTCATAACTTTGTGAGTAATATTTGTTCATTTCAACGATAAAGTTTTAAAGCTAAATTTTATTAATTTGAATACGCCAGGGAAAGAGAAAAATTAAACATCGGTAGGTTATATTATTATTGAAACATGATTTGGATGGTTATGGCCGAACCGTGTGATAACTGATAACAAGTTATGGTTGCTCGGAATTTTAATTTATGACTGTTTAATCTAACCTATTGCTATCGTTTAAGAGTATATTGTAATTAAAATTACCTTACTTGTTTTAAATGGAACATAACCATTTTGTACAAATTGTGGCGGAAATAATAAAAAGTAGGACACTTTTAAATGACGAAAATCTAAAAACACAACCCCTTTTTTAGCTTTTAGCTTTGTTTTGTAATATACAAAAACAATCTTCTTATAAAAAAGTTAGGTATCGTAAAAATCCAGACGTTTCTGACGCTTCCAATCTAAATTGTAGTTAATTAAAAAAAGGACAAGGCCAATGGATTTGCTCCGCTAATTCGTCTGACGGTTTACAAGAAATTTTCAGGGTCTTGACTCTTGCGTCCTATTCATGTGTAACGTGGCAGATTCGTAGCGGCATCTCGGGTTCGTTGAAGACGAGGGGTTTCAGTGGCTACCTCACTCGGTCGGTTGTCGTCTTATCTCGCGTTGCGTGGTTGTGCGTAACGACTGCGCCACGCCCCCAGGCGTCTTCGTACGACAACCGTTGTTAAGATGCGCGCGCATTCCTATTACCCGGTAAGGGTGAGCTCACAAAGGAATAAACAAATTGTTGATAAGCTGGGGCTTTTTGGAGTAAATTTACTTTAAGTCAATTGTTTGAACAAATTATAAATACACAACCTCTTCGAATATTCATTTATTAAAGAAAATTTGGGGACATTTTATTTAATCTGTATTGGCAACATTAAATTGAACTTAACATCTAAATATTTGTAAGAAGATAAAAGATTTAATAGGTCAAGAATCATAAGACCGCGGGCGGTCTCGAAATAATTGATTTTTAATTGTGTCTGGTTTTACGATCCTCAAGAGGTTAAGTACTAAACTAAGTACTTTTCTACCTAAAACTAAGTGGTGTAAAAACACAGCATTTAATGTAAGTAATTATTAGTTCAGAAAAATGTATCTAACATTATATTGTTTTCTGAGGTTTAAGCGAGCACTATCTATTTGTATCTAACAAGTTTAGGAGCAAGCTACTATTAAATGTGCTAGTTTTATAACGCTAACAGCTTTATTTATAGCTTACGTTATAAAAATAACGGTACAGCCATTAATTTAACAGCACCACCATTCGTCCGACACAAATTGGCATGTGAGTGTCCCCTTACGTTACATCGCTCGTCCGTGCGATGCGTTGGAAAAATCTCTAGCTAGAATCAGCGTCGCAGCGCCGCGGTTCGGTCGCCGAAAGTAAACGTACGTCACGCGGCAACGCCATCTAGCGAGAGGACGGACGCACTCGCCCGCCTCGCACCTGCCTCGTACGACATTACTCCGTCGCGCTCGCACTGGTGCACGTAAAACTAACCTAAAACAGCTCATCGCGAACATTTAATCACCAAAATATTACCCCCAGCGGATTGTTCCAAGCGACGTGCATGCAATAACACCATAACAACGGTGCCCGAAAGTGACATAACAATAAACAGTGGCAGCATTTGTTCACAGTGTTACGGTACAGTGATTTTTGACAAAATCGAAAGTTAATATAGAACGTTCTTCCGTTTTTGGTGGGCTGTCAGATGGCAGCCCCCAAATTTTGTGTCAGTATGTGGTGGTGTGTATTTTTGTGTGTTCTCAACGTCAAACTATTTGGAGTGACCGCTACCAATAGCAAATATCAGCTGCGTATTGTTCCAGCGTCTGAAAGTAAGTATTGTTTTCATATTACTAGCTGTTATAATGTCACTTATTTGATAAATCTAGATTTTATCAGAATGTCATGTGATATACTTGCCTTTATATAGGTATAAAACAAAACTATAAACTAGATATTGTTTTTGTTTTTTTATCTAAGTATTTTTTTTGTATTTAACATCGTACAATTTGTTTTTATGCATTTTTTTATTTCCAAGAACTGGTTTGTTACGTATCCACACGTTCGGAAATGTTAGTTCACATGTGGCTGTTGTTTACATTACATTTTATTGCGTTGCTTTACGATCTGATAAAAAAGATAAAATCACGCTAGATAGATCTAGACGTGATCTTGAGAATATAAGATAACCCTTACTAGTCATTTCGTAGGCAACATAGAAAGTCATTGTTTAGAATTACATTTCTATAAAGGTACTGTGACATTGAGAATTCTATTAAAAGCCATTTTATTATTTTAAATCATTGACTCAAATGGCAAAAAAATTTAAATTTCTGATACTTTGACACAGAGTATAATTCAATTTAGTGAGTGGTTTTGCGAGAAACTTTACAAATAGACGAATCACGAATACTGATAAATTAGGTAAAATATGAATCATAAAATTATGAATTGTCAACAAGTGACTAGTTATTTCACGATAGAAATTAGAATATAATAGGAAAATGAACTGTGTTGTCCAATGGTTTCTTCTAGATCTTTCGGTATTTACACACTTCTGCTGAGGCACCTACCTACTCGAATTACTCTTAAATTCTTGAAAGAATTGAATGTCTATTAGTTAAAGGGATATAAAAATATTTGTCAGCAATGAAACCTGTATCTTGTCCATATTTTTTACCTTTTACCTACACACTGGTTGGCCAGCACTGTGTGGTCATGGGATGTTTACCTTGAACAGAGGTAATAAATTATCGTTAAACAATTGTATATTTACCTTTTTTATTAAAATTTTGCTTTCACAATGCTATATAAATATAGGATAAAATGTATACTGGAAAAAAAATCAACCAGTCTCAGGAATCCCATTCGAGCTTTCCTGCGACTAGTTTATTTTTTTCTAGTAAACATTTTATCTAATAATTGTATATTTACTAATAATCTTCTTTTTCTTCTTCCTTTAGCCTGTTCACTTCTGGTAGGCCTCTTCATTTCGCACTCCATTTCGGTCTTTTTCTTGGTGGACTTGGTGACCATAGAGAATTTGGTTCTGCTCTCTTTTGTTTCTGCACCCAGATTTTCCGGTTACTTTAGGCCGCCCTAGTCTATTCTGGAAACCAACTCTTCTAGAGCTGGTTCTTTCAAAAATATATAACCATTAACTTTTATTAGAAAAAGGAGCATACTACTCTGTCAAGAAAACGGGACAAACGGGAAAAGATCAATAATACACAAAATGTTAGTTATTCATCCAAATTTATTTTATCGCCTTCAAGTACGCTCCTTCAGAAACGATACACTTACGCCAACGAATAATCCAATCATCAAAACATTTTTTAAACGCTTTTTCCGGTAGTAAGTTCAGTTCACGCCGCGAATTCTAATTTATGTCTTCTACCGAATGAAAACGGGTGCCACGAAGTGGTAATTTGAGTTTAGAAAAAAGAAAGAAGTCGGCTGGAGCCATATCTGGTGAATAAGGTGGTTGCTCGAGTATTGGTTGAGTTTTTGGTCAAAAATATGTTCACAATGATGGCCTTGTGCGAAGGCGCATTATCGTGGTGCAAAATCCAAGAATTTTCATTCCACAAATTTGGCCTTTTCGTCGAATTTGCTTTCTTAAACGCCGCATAACGCTTAAATAATATTCTTTATTTACCGTTTGACCTTCCGGCAAGAATTCCGAGTGCTCAACACCGCAATAGTCAAAGAAAACAGTCAACATGACTTTGACTTTTGATCGACTTTGGCGTATTTTTTTCGGTTTTGATTCAGTCGGAAGGCGCCACTCCAAAGCTTGTTGACTAGTTTGCATATCAAACACGTCTCGTCACCAGTAACAATGCGTTGCATGAATGTTAGGTCGGAATTGACTCATTCTACAATGTCCTCAGCGACTCAGCGATTGAGTTTTTGGAGAAAATTCAGGTCTTTGGGGCTAGCTGAGCGGCAACATGTTTCATACCCAAGTGATTATTTAAAATGGTACGGATCGACTCATGAGACACATAAAGTTCAGCGGCTATCTCTCTCAAACTTGAATGAGCATTATCAGTCACCATTTCCTTCACTTTTGCGATGTTAACCTCAGTTGAAGACGTTGATGGCCTACCACAGCGAAGCAAATCTTCCATCACATCTAGACCCGATTTTGAACGTTTTGTACCACTTATAAGCACGTGTTTTTGTTAAAGTCGATTCACCGTAAGAGACCGTAAGCCTTCTGTAACATTTTCAGTGACTCCGAACACAAAATTCCATTGGCGACGCAAAATTTAAGACAAACTCTTTGTTCGATGTTTTTATCCATTATGAAATTCGCTATACACACTAGATATAAACTAACTAAAAACAGCACTGTATTAATTTAATCTAAATAACAGATGCAACTCAAACTCCGCGCCAACATGGATAACAGTTGTGCCAATATAACAACAAAAAATAAAATTGAATTTGGAATCATAAACAAATCATCCGTTCCCGAAACTTTTTTGACAGAATGTACTGTCTTTAAGGTCCTTTCTCGGTTAAGTGAAAGCGTAACAAACAAACTAACTCACCTTGGCACTTACAAATATTATTAATAATTATATTGTTTGATAAGAGGTGAGAGCTATTTTAATAAATTACGAATTATTGTTTTGTATTCACCATGCCCTTTTTAAATTGGAAATGAAAAAAAAAAGACTACTTGCTGAACGACAACTTTTCGTTCGACTGTTCCTTTAATTGAGCTATATGGTCAAAGAGTTTTTGTTTCTATAACAGGTATACAGACAGACAGACAGACAGACAGACCGACAAAAATTTTACTGATTGCATTTTTGGCATCAATATCGATCCCTAATTACCCCCTGATAGTTATTTTGGAAATATATTTCAGATCTTTACATTTTTAATAAACCAAGTAATGATCCGTAAATTTAGAGTCTGTATTTAATTTTACTTGAATTTTAAAAAAAGACACTAATGACGTAAGTGTAACTTTGTTTTTCTTCGCTTTGTTTGCATTTATCAATTTGATTGTCTATCCTCTTCTGTTTCGTTATTCTTTCATGATGTGTTCAACTGCTTAGTAGGCACCTACGCAAATGATTAACGTAACTTAGCACGGTCAGTACTTTATTACATTACAAATTATCATTCATTGAATTATGATAATATTTGAGTTCACATTAAAGCTTCATTTGAAAGCAATAAATAATAAATGTGTATAATTTAAAGAACATTAGACTTTTAAGGGGGAATAATATCTATTTTTTTGTTGTTCTTTAGTACCGATCACACGGGACCCCTGGGTGGTGTTAAATGAGTGACACTGACGCTGCGTTGCAGCACGCAATGGGCCGGCTCGCCCGGCGTAATACCATGCACCCTCTCTCGAATATCCGGCGTGAAATAATGGCACTTGGTGCTGTTGTGCTTTGTCCGGCCAGTGAGGGTTTCGGAGGCCCCCTCCCCCTCTCACAATTCCTCTGGTTTTGCGGGTGTCCATAGGCGGCGGTAATTAGTCTCCATCAGGTAACCCGCCTGCTCGTATGCATCCTTCTTTTATATAAAAAAATAACATCTTTTACACATTAGCATGCACCATAATACTTATACCATCGTCATCATCAGCCTATAAATGTCCCAATGCAGACAGGCTTTCTGACATGAACAACATCACATTTAGAGAATAGGCCATAAAGCACCACGCTGGCCCAATGAGGGTTGGTCACACTGATCGCGTAAAAACAACAAAAACGTGCTAATTATCCTGTTAATAATTCAGTTGTCGTAAATTACTATGATGCTTTAAAAAAATAGGTACTCTTACGTATGCTGATAGAACCTATTGTTATTATAATGGTAATAGCCTATTAACTTCTTCAACAATGTAATTTAATTTTACAGAAAACATTGCAAAATCTTTTTAAACAACTGTTTGCACAATTACGAAGTTCTATTTATATTTTGTTTTTCTTAGACCAGAGTAATCATAAAGTAAGCTGATTTTATGTTTGGACTATGAAATACGTTAATATGATTTTCGTGGCTTTTGCACAATTGATAAATAAACATAGCAAGCAAACAGCTAGAGTAGGTAATATTATTTTTATCTGCAAAATCACTCAGTTGTTTTTATAGATAGACGATAACATTTTATTGTACACCTGTGTCTAAAATGTCTAAAAGATTAAAACAATATTATTAACCAAATTCTTATATAGGTAAAATTTTAAACACTGAAAAAGGCCTCCCGCCTGAGGTTGTTGTCTTTTTTCAGTGTTTCAATTTTTACTTAAGTATATTTAAGCGATAATAAAACGCTAAAATATACAAAAAAACATTAACAAATTCTTATTCTTGTAAACTGTGTCGCGTAGCGGTGAAAGAATACTACCACCTCCTCTCTTCCCTTTGGTGTCGTAAAAGGCGACTAATAGACTAAAGACTGCACGTACATCTATCAGCATAGAGCGGCGATGGGCTCACCACCTGTCACGCTGAGCACATGCGCAGTCGTGAAAAGTGGACTATGGTAGGGAACTGCTTTTGCTGTCCTCATTGTCTCATAACGAAAATTAGTATACTTTCTAAGGAAGTGTGTGCTGGCAGCTAATTATTAAAAGAGCACTACCAACCCACCTTGTCTCTTGGGTGTTGTTAAAGACGACTAACGGACAAAAGGCTCACCACATATCACGCTAAGTACATGTGCATCGTAGTCGTAGTCGTTACAAAGTGGAACGTGTGTGGCACTACTTCGTAGTCGTAGTCGTTACAAAGTGGAACGTGTATGGCACTACTTCGTGGTTGTAGTCGTTACAAAGTGGAACGTGTGTGGCACTACTTGTGTGGTTCTCATTGCCTAGTCTGTAGCTAACCTTTTGGGAATAATAGTCGTGAGTGTGTAAGTAAGTATTAAAATTATCAGTATGTATGTAAGTATTAAAATGATCAGTAATCAATCAGTAATCCTTTCTGGATATATTAGTCTTGCTTGAGTGTAATGTGTGTATGTATGAAATAAACTAATCATCCTTTCAGTTCCACTGCTGGACATGCGTCTCTCCCAATACATGCCACTGAGGTTTATCTTTGGCTTCTCTTATTATCTTACTGCTGCCAACCACTTTGTGATGTCGTCATTCTAGCTTACCGGTGGGCGTCCTACATTACGTTTACCAAGATATCGAGTAGAATTATTGTAATAGCAGGGTTCTTTATAACCTTTTCAACCAAGATATTTGCTTGACTTTCATTAAATGTTTTGTCTCTTTCTGACATCAATGACAACATGTACTATAAAATAAAAAGGTCTCCTTCTCTTTTTGACACACGACAACATATACTTTAAAATAAAAAGGTCTCCTTCTCTTTTGACACACACTTTGACCTTCAAAGTAACAGGTTACAATACGTTTCCTATATTACATAATGTTTGGAAATAATCAAGTTCAACCGACGTAGGTATTGTACGTCTTCATTTATAACACTCGAAAGCATAGTGAGTTTTGAATGTATATACATTTGCCAAGAGACCGAAATAGACCGAGTCAGACAAATAAACAGCCCAAAGTGGCCGAAACGATGTGTTTCCCTGTATCAGTACGAAGTTCAATATTTGTGGCGAAAAGCCAAAATTTCTACTGACTATTCTTACTCACCTTACTTATTTTTATTGACACGCAGAAGGTGAACAAATCAACAGATAACGTGCAACAAATAACAACTGTGAAAGATAAAGATTGTATTTTCGGAAAACAATATTGGTTATAGCCGATTCGAACCTAGTACCTAATAAAGCAGAGTTAAGTTGAAATATGCTTTCTGCAATTCCAGTTCAGGTGCACTACCACTATAATTATGTGTATTAGTTACAAAAAGAAGTAAACATTATGAGGAGAATATTTTCCTTACGTTTTTTTATCAAAAGTTAAAGGGGACAAAACCTCCTGGCTGGCATTCCAACATAGATATAACATTCATATTATGCAAGGATAATTTTTAACTAGGAATACACATTTTTTAAAATCCCCTATTATAATTATACTCGTATTTTAACAAAATATCGAATTCTCATTATGGACTTTTGTCTCAAATATTCCCTGAATGTCATAATTAAATATTTGCTCCGTGATGTGGCGCATTATTGCAAACTGCGTCGATTCAATTTCGCTTTTGTTTTTTATCGTGTACCGTGTAAATTTTTTGACCCAGTAAATCCGCCTTATGGTCTCCCCACCCCCTAGAATGTATGGGGAATCGGATATGTGGGGTTCCATTAGTCCCCTATTGAAGGTCTGAATAGCAATCAGTGGCTCTAATGAGTGTCGTGAAGAAAGAGGGAAAATCCACTAACACTGGGGGAATCGAAACCTATTACTAGTCATGGGAACCCATAGATTGTCACGCATTGAATTTTCGATGGTTATCCAGAATTACGGCCAAATCGCAGCGTATCTTGCCTTCCTTTTCCTTCTATCACCTCTCCTTCTACTCCAGAGCTGGTTGGCATTGACTTTACATCGAGCTCTCTTTCACGCTCCGTCTTATCGTATGCCTAGGTTACATTTTTTTTATCTAGTCCTTTTCCTCCTTCTGCTAGGCAAAGACCTTCCCAAACACTTTCCACTTTTATTCATTATTTGAATGAGGATGAGGTGCAATTATCTGCGGTGACCAAAGATGGATGGGTTCATTAAAAAATATTAGAACATATAATACATATATAATTAAACATAATATACATAAATATTTACTCGCAATACATAAATATTTATATAACACCTACATACATTACATACAATACCTATATAATATATGAATAGGACGTTATTGAGATGATTCTGCCATGGTTCTGTGGAAAAGGAGCAAAAAGACTTTCTTTTTGAAAGCGTCACGCACGACTCGTAGCCATCCTGATTTCCTGAGGTAGCGCGTTCTAGAGGAGTATGGACTGGGTATAAAAGGAGGAATGTACAAAGCCAGATGAGTGGGAAGGAGAGAGAAGGAGAAGGTTATTTGAGGATATGAGATTCTGGTCCAGAGAGGAACAAAGATATTGGAAATGGGGAGTAAGAAAAGAAAGAGCATTTAAAGAATTTAGAAGAGAGAAGAGTGTGGAAAGGGTGCGCCAACATTCCGCTGACGAATGGGCAACCATTTTAGCTCAGACCTATGCTGTGAGATGTGGTTGTAGATGAATCTGAGTCAAGGCTGAGTTTAGGTCGTAATAACACACGTCACCATAGTCGATCATAGGAAAGATTAAAGGTTGCACAAGCATTACCTTCGTCACGAACAGTAAAAAGTTCCTCAGGCGATTTAAGGAGCGCAGAGTGCAGGTAACTTTTTTGCTAACATTAGCAACCTGAGAATACCAGCTAAGTGTAGTGTCGATATGTAAGCTGTGTAGGTCGTGCTGAAAGGTATGACTGTTCCGTCAAGCACTACAGGAGCAATAGAGTTAATCCCCACTATATTAATAAATTTCAAGCTGCCAACAAGTATTGCCTATAAATTTGTAGGATTCACAGCAATACCAAACCTACACGACTAGTCGTTAAAAGCTTCCAAGTCCCGATTTATTTTTACAATAGCGTCTGATAAGTCATCTACATGTGCTTGGGTGTAAAGCTGAAGGTCATCGGCGTACAGATGATACGCACACTGAAGGTGGTGGGTGGTGGTTGATAAATATTGAAAATAATAATGAAGAAAGTATACTGCCTTGTGGAACACCAGCATTCAGATTACGCCAATTTCATCATAATCAGCCCATGTTAGTCCACTGCTGGACATAGGCCTCTCCCAATGCATGCCACTGAGCCCGATCTTAGACGCCAATTTGATGATATCTAATCAATGCGGACCAGCTGCTGACGCTCTTAAAGATAAGAAGAGAACCATTCCTGTACCTCAGATGAAACCATAAGATGGGAAAGGATAGAAAGGAGGATGTCATGACTGACGGCATTGAAAGCGTTTGATAAGCCTATGAGTACTAAGACTGTGACTTTTGTATCCTCCATGCCTTGTGTAATGACGCCGGTTACTTTCAAGAGAGCGGAAACAGTGCTGTGTTCAGGTCTGAAGCCAGATTGCAAAGGAACAACAAGGTTATTTAGATAAATGAATCTTGCAAACTGCTTACAGACACACACTTCGATTGCCTTGGACAGAAACGGAAGTATGGATATGGGTCGAAAATGGGTTGGATGGGACGGATTGGAGATCTTGGGTAAGGGACGCACATAGGCTTTACGCCATTGGAAGGGGAATTGGCCAGAGTCAAAGGAGAAGTTGATGGTGTGGGTAATCGGAAGGAGAACATGGTCTAGGATAGACACATACATACGACGACTGATGGCCTCATATCCTGGCGGTTTCCCAACATTTTTCTGTAAAGGCATCGAGGTTTAAAACCCTAAAACCTTAAAAAAGTATTAAATATTCACCAAAAGTTATAATATATATTCAAATTAAGTCAAATATCAAAGTGCCGTTATCTCTACTATATGCGTAATATACACATGAAAATTTTTTTTTTTCAATTTTGAGTTATTTAAATGTTCAAAATGTATATTTCTTTCTCCACGAACTTGGTAAAACAGGTGTATTTCTAAGTCATTTGGTTCACCGGCAGATGGCGGTTTATGTCGCTCTTACCTGTTGTCCCGACTCCCGACCCTCCCGGCGCTCGTGTCGTTTAGTCGCATAGTCGCATCTCAGTTGATTCAGTGGCCGCTCAGTGTTCAGAGACATCGCACGCTACTCTGTGTAGTATTTCGAGCATCCGAGAAAATATCCGAAATGGTAATCAACAGCGTATTAACTTTGATTTGATACTGTATTGCTTGTCAGTCATTTTATGAAACTAAATTATATTTCGAGTTATTACTGTTTAATCTGTTTAGATATTGCATTTTTTGGCCTGATAATGTTTTATTAATATAATAATACTATATTGCACTTAATTTGTTTGATATATCACTAGGTTGCAGTTTCCCATTGCCCATACGAGTATTTTTATTTCGAAATACGACCCTATCTATGACCTGTATGACTATCATTGTTTTTTTATTTTTATTCTAGTGTCGTCTAACAACATGGACCGAAATAAAAGGATAACTAGAATTCTAATGGCAGTAAATTACAATGACAGCAATAGTCAATAGTCAATAGTCAATGTCAGTAATGACAGCGATTCAGACAACCTTCCATCCTCCGAAAAAGGTGATTCTGTGCATTGGAATGCATCTCCCTATAAAAGAATTGAATTAATTAAACAGACCAGAAATAAAACAATTAGTTTACCAGAAAAT
This sequence comes from Scoparia ambigualis, assembly GCA_963921215.1. Lineage (NCBI taxonomy): Eukaryota > Metazoa > Arthropoda > Insecta > Lepidoptera > Crambidae > Scoparia > Scoparia ambigualis. The sequence goes on from OY992504.1 coordinate 17,682,157, forward strand.
ATGAACATAGCTTACACAAAAAAGATGGATTTGAGTCAAAAGAAAAAACAAGATATTATTAAACTTTTCGAAAAAAGGCATGTTCCTAAATCCTACTTTGATTTTTATAACGCACTGTGAAGAAAGAAGAATAGGTCTGTATATTATGATTATGTTGGACAGTTAGAAAAGAACAGGAATATTTTTAGTTTTGAGTATAGTTTATATGCAATTGTTGAAAATGTTTTATTTTAACATCTTTAGGATTAGGTTTAAATAGCGGTGCTTTTTTGTGACGGATTTTTTAAATTGTTTTTAGGAAAAAAAATCTATTTTTTAAATATCTTTAAGAATTGTTTGTGTTCAAAATGTTTGTTATTAAAGTAGACTATTATAACAATATCTAGCAAAGGTGAGAAAGCATAAGTTTGCTCTTAAGATAATTACCTACTTTAAAAAAAATATTATGGTTAACAGTTAATTATAGTTACTACAAGTTTTGATGTCGTATCAAGCAAACCAACGTTTTTATTTATATTTTGTTCACGTTGTGTTACTAGACTGATTCTTATAAAAGACTGCAAATTATAATAATTTTGAGTACTATTTAACTTTATAGAACTTTTACTTATAGTAGCTAACGTAAGTGAAATCAAAACCAATGATAGTAATTTATGAGTTTGTTGTAGTGATTACCAAAAATTCGACTTACATCATATATCGTTTGTTTCAAGACTGCGAAATAAAAGTATGCTTACGAAACATTGTACTATTTCTTTTTGACAACCTGCTATCCAAACAAACTGCATAATTTTATAATATTTGGTCGCGAAGGCAATATAGCATTAACTCATATTGGTTCTAAAACACAAATTCTAAGCCGGAAAATATTGGTCCACAAGCCTTTATTTTAACTGTATAATAAGTAGAAGAATGCACTTTACAACAACATAATAATGAGGCCATAATCATATAAGACTCAAGAATAATGATTTTTTGAATCTTTAAACCGCTTTATCTCGGAAGAACGGTTTTTTAGTTAATACCATGTTGATTTTCATGTGCGATATCTTTTATGAAGGTAAGGTAAAGCGCGCAAAGACCAACCTCCTCAAAGAGTGTCCGCTTACGCGCACACTTTGCACCCTTAATAAGATAACTGAAAATATTGATCTGTTCCACTGTTCTCTGAGTGAATTCACAAGGATAGCACTATACATTTTATGTTATAATACCTAAATAAATTGCTTATCTATTGCATTGGGTTAGCCTGTAAAAATAGATTAAGTTTGAAAGGATAAATAAATAAATAAAAAAAAATCTGCAAATGTGTGTAGATAATAGCACGTACAGACTTCAATACTTTTAGAACTTTGTGACTGGCGGTATAAGAATGAATATCAATTGGCGATATATAACAGTTTTGTATTGGTAAGTTTATCTGCAGGCGTGTGTACATGCATTTAGTCGATCCTTTTACACAATTCGTCTTTGTTTACTCATGTGACGAACAAAACAGTAGGTATGTAAGAAGAACCTACAATGTAATAATGAGCAGAATGATCTGGTATCAGGAATGATAGGTAGGTATCTATAATGTCTTTTGCATAAGGAAAACGATGTACATAGATAAAACATTTAGATTTTATGATTGCAGTGCAATCCAGTAACGTACGTGTTGACTTAACTGCAATGTTTGATGTTAAGTAATATTACATCATTATAATGTTTTAAGAGGACAATTACAATCATTTATTTTTTTACATAACTTTTATTTGTGGTCCGATATTGAATCGGTCTGTGACTATACATATGTATAATATGTAACTATATAGGTAGTTGTTGCCTGCGTCTTTGTGCGCGAGAACTGCACTACCCCACGGGAACTCATATATTTGGACATTTCCGTGAATTTTCTAAAAAAGTTTTCATACATACTTGTCCTTGCACTTACCTAACGAAAAATAAAGAAGTTGAATCGGTCGTTCTCAAATGATGCTACGTCGTACACGTAGCAATTGATTTTTATTTTATACTTAGATTTAATTTTAATGCAGTTATTGTTTTATTGAAATAACAAGTGTGCATACACTGTGTACGTATAAATATTTATTTTCTACGAGTTTAGTATTTCATTGTAAAAATAGCTGACAGATTACTATTAATTACAATTCAAATAGGTATTCATCGTAAAGAAATGATGTGTCGGCAAATCTATTGGTATTTATGTTTCTTGTCCAAGGTGATAAACGTGCTTGGTCTAAATTAATTACGTTAAATAAAAATATTTTAATTTTTTTTTCTGAAATTAAATGACAGTCTGTGTCTAGTTATTATTGTAATGATAAATATAACAGTATATATAAATAGGACAAAAATCTTTGTCGTCGTATAAACCACCATAATATATCGGTCTTTCGGTCCTTTTGGTGAAGAATCACGGAAAAGTACTCGATAATACTAGACAAAGTCATCGATATAAGCATAAGCAATATTAGGGACACTTACTTTGTTAACCGGAAAAGAAGGGGCTCCCATGGGACCATTACCAATCTATTTTTATACAATCTTTATTCCTTTAGAGTTTTAGAGAATACATATTATAAAAAGTGTCGTTAAGCTTCTAGAGTCATCCAGGTGGCCAGGCGTCTCATCTACTTATACACCTTAAAATTAAAAAAAAAGTACTTGTTTAATGTTCTTGTCTTTTAGAAACAAAAGTTTACATGTTCCTTTGTTTTATAAATTGTTCACAAACACAGGCTTTTAAAATTCCCTTTTGTATCAACGAAGGTCTTGGTAAAAGAAAATTATTATTAGAATAGAAAATTGATAAAGCTTTTCAAATTTTTTTTATAAAATTCTTGGTAGTGGCATTTCAAATTCTCTTCTTCTCTTTTGATTAAAACGTGGCAAGTAAATGGCAAGTATAAAACTGCAAAAACTGAATCAGCGATTTTTAATCATGTTACAATTATTGTTATTATAAATCGATTAACTACATTCATTTCAACTTAAGAACTAGTTTCCAATAACTTCCTTATACGTACGTTGAGTTGTAGTATGAAGTATAAAGAATAGCGTGACAGCAATTCCATTATAAGCGAACTCAAACACGACCAATAATTATCGATGTCCGTTTTTATGACGGAGAGAATGGAATCGTATGAATTATATAATATCAAGCACACGAAAAGTCAGTCCTACTAAAACTCTGTGTAAAACTCTTCTCCGATCCGATTTTCAGAAATTAATAACACATTCAGCGGGGTATGTGCATTGATTCAGTCAAAAAATCGGACAGGAAGCAGGACTCAGACAATCGGTCGGATTAACAATGGACAAATAGGACCAAGTGGTCCTATTTAAATCGATCTGAAGCGAGAACGGGAATGGACAAGTGACCAAGACACAAATATCAACAACGTCATAAGAACAAAATAGCACTTCGGCTGGTCGGGTTCGACGAAAGTGCCGTGTCAATTTTGGCTAACCACAGCTGACGGGACGCCCATATACGTTTCGCTGATAAAAGAGCACAACTCCATTGTAACTGATATATAAGAAAGAAAAGAAACCCACTATTAACATAGCCAAGACACATGTCCACAACGTCATAAGAATGAAGTAACAATCCAGCTCTGGTGCGACGAAAGTGCTTAGTTATGACTGTCTCAATTTTGGCTAACCACAGCTGACGCGCCGCCCATAAACGTTCCGCTGATGAAAGAGCACAATCCCATTGTGACCGACATAAAACGCCTTTGTGCCCCAAGGCGTCATTATGTGAAAAATGAAAAACGAATCGCACTTGTCATATTCAGCTCGACTTTATTGGAGACACAGAAGGCCCTTTGTGAATTCGCCGATTGATCCATATAATTTTTATGGGCGCGGACAACGGCTCGCTTGTGTCGCTGAATACGGACGACGAATGGCATTTGAATTAGGCTTGTGTAGTACATGTACTAAAGAACTAAAAGAATTGCTTCCTAGCACTGAACTAGAACGAACTATTCCGCATGCTTATTCGGTCTTCGTTCATTTAGTACACTCAGTCGGACAGGAACGAGATGTTCCGGTCGGCTCTCTCGGTCTCGATGGTCTGCATCGGATCGGAATCGGAACGGTAGAGCCGAGAGCGTTTACAAGGGAGCATTTTTAGTGAGAATGTGGTGTTTTCACAATTTAAAAGATAATAATGTCGTAGGTGCGGTTAGCATAATATTACGATTCACTCTTTGAAAAAACAGTCTTACGTAAAGCCTGCCAAGTATAAAGGAAAATCAAATTTTTATTATGCTTTGATGTATATGACACCAATTTACCTTTTTTTACCTATCTAATTATTTAGTCTTAAGTAATTTGTGGTCGATTTACGCAATAAAACTATCTTATAACTTAATAAACTCTCATAGTACATCCGTGACTGAATATTTATCATCAAATAAATCAGTGTACTAAATGAACTAATAGTACTATTAGAGTGAACTAGTACATTGCCTGTAATGTACTAGTACGGAGCGAACTTTGAGATGACCGAGCAGGCACAAGACTAATTTGAATAAATTATAGTAGGATACGACGCCTATCAGATTCTTTGCGTAATTGGCTTTATTTCGAAAACAGAAACGGTTTCAAGGTTGCCTTTGCCCCAATTAGGGTTTAAAATTTGGTAATTTTAATACATCTTTAAAGTACATACATTTGAGTTTTATTAACAACCAAAAGTTCATTATCACAAAAAAATATGTCTTTTTCATGCAATAATAAGAACTACTTAAAAATATTTGGTCATAGAGAATGTGTTAAATATTAGCAAAGAATAATAATAAAGCAAAGAATAATCACGAATGACTATTGCCAAATATTTGTTGGTAGATTACAATTGAATTCGAAAATGGATTAATTGGCCACTGATTTAATTAAAAGATCATTAGGTTAAACGCGTTGATGAATTTGATTACAATGAATTGTTAATTTCGGCACTACGATCAATACCTACAAATAAATAGCTACTTTATTGTATAATCCATATCTAATCTTAATGTATAGTGGTGAAATACTAACAGTAAGTTTATATTTATTGACGACCTCCTTGGTCGAGTGGTTTGTACACCGGTTTTCATGGTGTCGCCATCTCTGAGGTCCCGGGCTCGATCTCCGGACGGGTCAATTAAGAAATTATTGTTTTTCTAAATTGTCTCGGGTCTGCGTGTTTTCTATGTATAATAAGTATGTATTTAAGTATTTTAAGTATGTTTATCCGTTGTTTAGTAACCATTTAACGAGTTTCATAATGCAGCTTCTCTTGGGCTAGATAATTGGTGTGAGTGTAGGAAAGTTTAAGTTTATATAAATATTGATTTAACTATCATCATCATCATCATCAGCCTATAAACGTCCCACTGCTGGGCACAGGCCTCCCACGTGGACAATAGCACGTAGGGATATTGGGCAATAACCCACCACGCTGGCCCAATACGGGTTGGTGGGTTTTAACGACTGCCATCTTACGACAACAACCGATACCAACGGCTTAACGTGCACGGAGGAGCTCGAGATATTCTTAATTGATCATCCTCAAGGCGACCCGGCATTGCGAAAGTTGCTTAGCGGGCAAGATCGCAAGCCGAACGCGCTAGCCGCTGCGCCATCGAGCTCCTCAATTTTACCACATGAGTAAAGAAACGGAACATGTGATTTTACTTTTATTAAAATGCAGAATAAAGTTGATAGTAACATATGAAAACAAAAGAAAATCGAGACAATAGAAACTAAATACCATTACATGGATAGGGCAGGGCACAGCTGCGTGTTTGAGAGGACAGTGCAGATTGAATAGGGCCATCTTACCACTCTGACGTTTGCCTTCGTCTAAACGAAGGTCACAAACTTCGTAAGCATCACCAGACTGTGCGAAAGAAAATAAAGTTGTCATTTTGAAAACACATTAAACTACTTAGTCTGAATGGTTTGAGTTTATTTTAGAGGGTCTCAGTATATATTTTTTAGCTTTGACCTGAGCCTAACCTTTTGAAGATATTTGGAGATGTTCAAAATTACTTTGTTACACTTTTATTAAAACGAAGAGTGATGGATTGTTTACTGTACTTTCTAAACTAGTTTACTAACAGCTTGAGCTTTTTGCAACTAAGTTACAGCTTAAAATATTGCTAGAAAATAAAAGAAACAAAAATACTCATTCAAATTAAGGGATTTACCAATAATTTTGAATGGAATGTAAAATTCTAGTATTTTTTTCAGTCGCCATAATTCAACCATATACATTCTTTATTCATAATTCGTCCAACGTCCATACCGTTTAAATTGTGCATAATCTGCTATCTTTAGTATGACATTCACGAGACTGTCTTACAATGAAACCGTTCATCACTTTGTTGTATATATTTGAAACTGTATAATGTGAATAGATAGCAACAAGAATTTACATATCTTTGGCGATAGTTTGACTAAAATGAATGACTTGAAGTGTAATTTTAGATCTCAAATTGCTGTTTTACGTGCTTACTTTTAATTAATGCCCCTAAATAATAATCTAATGATGTCCGACTCGTGGAATGTGTTTCGGTCATATCAACCTTCAGTCAAGACACACTATCCGTTATGAAAGTGACACGCGACGAGGGTTCACCAATTGCTCTCTCAAAACTCAGAATATTGTTTTGGTATTGTTGATATTTGTTACAATTATTACCTGTAACATTAGTAGCATGTGTAGTATTAACGACAAAATGTATATTAGTTATGTTTGACTAATATATCAAATTGTTTCCAATCGGGTTTTATATTCGATAACAACAATTCAAGTCATAGGTACACTTTGGCACTATTTCTAAACTTCACGGTATAAATTAGTATTGCGTCACAAAGTTCCTATTCTTCAACATTACCTTCAACCTCTTTTCAACCTTTTCTTCAACCTTTTCATCAACCTTTTCTTGAATAGCTCATACTTTCTTTTTACAAATCTTTTGATACAGATGTTCTATGTATATTGTAGACCAAACCAAAACAATTGACTCGCATTTTGTTAGCGTGGTGGTTTAGGGCCCGATCTATCTATGTTCTATGGTACCTACGTGTAGAAAGACTTGAACTCAACATAGAAGTCGTTGAAAAAAAGACTGATTTTAAAACTATAAATGATGCATTTTTTCTTTTTCATTAAATAACGGCTTGGTGCGTTTTGCACATTTAGCCAGTGTCAAGTACAGGAGATTCAGTTAAATATTGTAATGAGTAAGTAGGGGAGGGAGGGGCTTGTTGTAACGGGGGTAAGTAGTAACAGCTTCATAACTCAGTCGGTTTCTAATATTTTGTTTCGATTTTGAACTCAATATGCTCTGTAAGTTAGGGCCTACGACGTAAGCGCAGCCAATACAGCGTGGGAGGGCGGCACGACCGGTTGTCAGCAGTAGTACTGTTTTTTGTCACGTAACCTAAAAAATATTAGTTAGTAAAATTTGATTTCAAGATGAAACAGTGTCTAATTGCAAAATGTTTATATTCATTGTTGGTATGCATTTATTAAACAATCGTATGATATTACTTTCACATAACCCAAGCCAATAAATATTTTTTTATAAACAAAAATGTTAGTAATTTCGGTTTGAGGCTAGTTGTAACAAAATTTTGGGGCAAGTTGTAACCTGTTAACAATTGCCCTAAGCTTGCAATCAATGTTTTTTTAATTCTCTATTACTTTAATGGTTATACTTAACATGTTATTTGTCACGTTCATTGTTGTATTTCGGGATGCGGAATTACAAAAGGAAGTCAGAAGAAGCTAAATCAAAAAACAAAAGACAGGAAAGGGCAAAGGCAAAGCAGTTGAATAGAGCTGAAAAAACCAAGATTGATAAAGTGAAGAAAAAAATTTTCAATGAAGACTCAAACTCCGAAGAAGAGTGGTCATGTTTGATTTGCGGAGAAGAATATAGTAAATCAGGCAAGAAAGATTGGGTCGAAAATATGATCTGTAAATTATAGTCACACGTTAAACGTGTATGAGGTGGGTGATCCTGTTTCGTACGTTTTTATTAACTGTGACTCTGATGACGACTGATTTATTATTATATTTGTTATACTTTTTTATGAAGTTAGTCAATCTTGCCATGTTTATTGTGATATAGTTATATGTTTAGTTAAGCAGCCAAGGCTAAGGAAGTTAGTTGATTGAGATAATTTCGTTAAACTTTTGACCAAATATATTGTTCGATTAGTTTCTTTTCATTTTTCGAAGCTCATGTAGCTTGCCACACTGATCGTTTAAGTTAAATACAAAAATATTAAGAATTGTTATAAACAAAAATATTTTGTCGATTATTGGTGCAAATTATTTTCACTGATGATTGAGTTTATTATTAACCTAAAAATATGCTATGTAAGTCAAAATAGACTATTGTTGTTAGAGAAAACGATAAGTATTCACCTCATTAGTGCGTAAGAAATATAATTTTGTATTTTTTTGTTTGTTTATTTTATAAATATAAGCCTTAAATAATGAAACCTGTTGTTTTAATATGACGTTACTACTTGCCCCACCCTAGTTACAACTTGCCCCAGGAACGGGGTAAGTTGTAACAAGCGACTTTATCCACAAAAAGTGCTATAAATAAAAAAATCTAATAGATTTAGGAAAAAATATTGTGGAAATATGTTTTCAAATATATGATTACTCATTTTAAAGCCTTTATTAATAAAAATACTCAATAGTTTAGTCACTTCATCGAAAGAAGGAAAAAATGTTACAACTAGCCCCTCTCTCCCCTACATGACAATGAGTGATAATAATAGATTCCCTCCAAAGGTGTGTACTTTATTAAGATCTCACAAGGACTTCTTCGTGTAGAAAGACTTGAACTCAACATAGAAGTCGTTGAAAAAAAGACTGATTTTAAAACTATAAATGATGTATTTTTTCTTTTTCATTAAATAACGGCTTGGTACGTTTTGCACATTAAGCCAGTGTCAAGTACAGGAGATTCAGTTAAATATTGTAATGAGTAAGTACATGACAATGAGTGATAATAATAGATTCCATCCAAAGGTGTTTAACGCTTTAACGCTTAATAATACTTCATTATTTAACATTAACCCCTTGAGGATTGTAAAACTAGACACAATTAAAAATCAATTGTTTCGCGACCGCCGGCGGTCTTATAATCCTTGACCTCTTAATATTCGATAGGTATCGAAGGACAAAACACTAATTTTAGAAAAAAATACTAAACTGCTGACATGACGCTTTACTTTCCCGCCAAGAAGTCCAACAATCATGATGTAGTTGAGTTGAGTCACAATGATATTTTCCATATCAACATTTGGTTTATTTTAATAACTCACAGACACAGACATCATCACAAAAAGACTAAAGTCACAAAATGTCAACACGCTCTGTAACTTTCGGAAGGCAATCGTACATATTTAACTTTTGCTAGAATATGTTTTGTTTGCTGCAGAGACTGCTCCGACTGCAGACTCGTTACGTCACATTTATATATATTTGTCATTGCACAGCTAACTCTTTTCATCAAGTTTGCTTTGATAGGTACGCCCGGCGTGAGTCCATTTATGATGTACAGTACAACCAACATACATTTATTTACATCAAAGACATTTAAAGTACAAGTCTTAACTTAGTTTTAAAGGATCACAAGACGGTACAGTATAACCTTGTTCCTGAATCAGCAGTGAGTTATCAAATCCTCATTCTCTAAGAGAGTCGACTTTAGACAAACGTCACAAAGATCACTTTTGATCAGCACGTGAGGGTTGAAATGAGAGGTGAAGATACGATCTAGCTTTAGAGAATCGACCTGCTACATGTAGTTATTGAGCACAACGGCACAATATTTCTAAAAAGCTAATCCAACTTTTTCAAAATTGCTCTAATCTTGAACTGGCATATTTCTTCTGATATTGCAGTTTTTCTGGCAAAGCTCTCTTCATCGTCGATCACATCTTGACCTTTCGGCACAGACTGACGTCAAGCAGCAACTCATTAATTAAAATATTTTAAAAAATAACTCCAAAATTTATTAAATAATTTATTGAAAACTACTACACCATACCCCGTGACAAAAAATAATCCCTAAAATTTTCTTTAACCTTGCCCTGACAATTACAAACACAACAAAAAAATAATTAGCTAAATAGGTGCAGCCGTTCTGAAGTAATTCGCGTACAAACATTTTGGCAAGTGATTTTTATTAATAGATAGCTAAGGGTGAGGCTAACTAAGTAAAACATAAACATAAGATAATGTTGATTTTGATATCTATGAGTAACTTCATTAAGTAACACAATATCTTTATTCATACAGCTTTAGAACTTCAAGAGTTACCTTATTACACCTACGTAGAAGCTCCAGTTCACCATTAATTGCAAGTTCTATGAGAAGTTTGCGAGCACGATGTGCGTATAGCCTGAACTTTCACCGTAGCAAAGTTATTTGACTCTGGTCTATATTATCCGATGTTCTGAATATTCAAGCTACAAATTTATTATTATTGTGCTTTAAACTAGCAATGTTTAAGATGCCTGGTATTCTCTGAAATAAATGAATTGAATTGAATAATCAAATCAAATGTGTATTAATAATAACCAATTGCCTTAAGTATGACGGAGCATCACTTGAGAACGGCGCGACCATTATTTTCATCGCTGTGTTGTAATTGTCAAGACAACGTTTGTATAAAATATTTTATTAGAAAATTAACAGGAACAGTCGGATGACGCTGCTAAAGTTTTGGTCGTTTTGATATTGATAGCTATAACATTAAATGAGGCTCATTGTGAGAGTTCGGTTGTCACATGGAACTATCGATTTATTTATTTAAACGCGTTTTTTAACATGCAAAATTTTGCGCACCCTACCCTAACGTTTTGTAACCGTTGCCTGTCAATGGTCACTGAAGAATTTTTTGCGTGGCCACGAACGTTAACTGAACGCGAATTTGCGTTTGCGTAATGACAGGTTGTTTAACTATTACCAATGTTGGTTCCAGATAGTCATGATTTAGCTATTGCTTTCAAATCCAGAAATTCAAAGATCATGACAACCCGAACTTAGAGATCCTGAACGGCGACATTTTCGTCGATCGGATGTGCGTTGCATTCCTAATGAGCGGGTGCCACGTTTATTTCAATAGCAGTCCCTGGACTTCGTTCTGTATGATAACCTCTCAATTAAGGACCGCTGCCAAGTCCACTGCGACACTTAACGATGACCTCGATCCTGTATTGGACCGTTGTCATTAAGCGTTACTGCCCTATGCTATGTCGACGATACAGACGGACGTACGTTCAATAAACGAGGGTACTCGGACGATTCCAAACCAATTCGGATCGCTCACTCAATTCAAGCACTTGTCACTTTCAGCTAAGTTTGGCTTTCGCTTAAAAGTACCAGTGACACACAATTCTAAGCCCTTGTCACCATCAGTTAAGTTTGACTTTTGTTTAATAGCACTAGTGGCGTACTTTGTTCAATTTATGCAACAGCAAGTATGGAGCGCATATCAATTGTGAGTCGTGTAAACTGCCACCTTTCAATAAAAGTTAACTCCACTTAATTGACTTCATCATGAACCTTTCATAGTTTTATAGATAAGATTAAATCTCGAATCTGCTGGTTTAGTAAGCTACTTAAATGAGAATCTGTTACCTGCTATGCGAGCACATTAACGGGTTTTATTGACAAAAGTATTGACCAACATACAGAAAGCTCTGAAAAACATCCCCGTTTTATTCAACAAACTAGGCAGTATCCGCAAAACTGGAAGCATTAGATGGTTAGACTATCCAAAGTAGCCGTGCGGCATCGACTCCTCAAAATTAGTTTACGTGTGGTAAAGTAAACTCTTCTATCAAGATTTGAATACAGGCAGAACTTCAAAAGCTACGGTTTGGTTGGAGTTATACTCGTAGTGGTTTCGTCATAGTACTACCTAATAGCTAATGAATTGTTAGTGAATTTAATTAACTTAAATTCAATTCAATATCAAACGCCTAATATAATAACAATTTTTTTTACTAACTTTCCCTCATAGCCCTCACACCAATTATATTATCTAGCCCAAGTTAACCTTCTAATGAAAAATGTTATAATTGTTAAACTAGATAACGGATAAAAATAACTATTAGACATAGAAACGCCCAGACCCGAAAACAATTTAAAAAGAGTTATTTCTAAATTGAACCGACCAAGTATAGAACCAGGGCCCTCAGAGGTAGCGACGCCAGAACCGGCGTATAACCATACGACCTCAGAGGTCGGCTCACGTCATTACTCTCATATCACAATCGCATACTTATAAAGAATATAAAAAAGTTAAAATATACGACTAATTATTGTAATTAAAGGGTTAAATTAAATTAAAAATTAAAGGTCATTGGGCATTTTGTTCGGACATTTGATCCACGGCGTACACAAACAAAATAGGGAAGACTATGCAAATAATTGTCGCTGCAACACAATAATATAGGTTGCATGCTTGCAAACCGTAGGAGGATTGAGGGAAAAAATATATAAAAAACCAACTAAGTCCTACGTTTTGAATTTTATGATACTTTAGATAATTTTGGCCTAAAAACGATCAGTGTAACTAAATGATCGAAAGGAAAATAAAAATAAAAATTCTACAAAAAACATATTTTTTTCCGCTTGATCAAAATCAATTGTAAGATCACCTAAAAATCATCATCATCTATTCCCTCGGAATACCGTGGGAATATTTTGATATGCTATCCTGCGGTGTAGGTAGGCTTATTAGCTTACACCGCATGATGGCATATCAAACTAGAACTAAGTAAGTAATATTTTGGTGTATCATTATCGGTAAGAAAACCAACATTTATTGTTCAATACATTTTTTCTCCCGGAGATTTTAAACAAAATAATTATATAGAATGAAAAGTGATATTAAGTTCTTTAATCTAATACAGATTTGCTTTTTGTACGCAACCTTTTGTGATCTGGGTCAAAAATGCCCAATGACCTTTGTTTACACTCACACTAATTACCTAGAGTAATCTAGACCAAGATTAGTATTCTTTTGAAACTTGTTACTAAGGTAAGATCAATATACATAAACATAGAAAAAAACACCCAGACCCGAAAACAATTTATAAAAACAGTTTTTCTCTATATTGACTCGACCGGAAATAGAACCTGGGACCTCAGAGATGGCCAACGCCAGACCCGGCGTGCTGACCACTCGACCACGGAGGTCGCCAGTCGAGGTCGTCGTTAGTCAGAGACTAGGCAATGAGAACCGCAAAATCATGTTTAACACACGTTTCACCAAGGAACAACTGCACATGTGTTCAGTGTAATAAACGGCCTATCGCCGCTCTATTCTGTTGGATATATGTGTAGTCTTTAGTCCGTTAGTCGCCTTTCACGACACCCAAGATAAGTGAAGGTTTGGTAATGTTATTATAAGCTCATCCTAATTAAACAACGTAAATAAAAATTCGCCATTAAAAGTTAACGTAAAAATCATAGTGACTTCATATCGCCGAGTGCATCGTTAATTGCGCGTGAAAACGCAGTCCGAATTCCTGTATGCACTGATCGATCGTATGATGTCACTGGACGCTGTCGGTTTTGAAATAATGTTCCACACAATTTTGCAGCAAAATGTAGTATTGGGTAAATTATACTCATATTTTGTAATTGATTTAAGTACAATCATTACTTTATACGTTCCGCATAATTTATGAGTAAAATATTGTGTAAAACGTTTCATTATTATTTTGATATTCGTATACAATTATTACTTGCCACGTTGGAATCAGTTGGAGGCGAGCTTAATCGATCACTCGTTTCGAATGAAATTCCGCGAATGACTGCTCGAATGGCAATCCTCTGTGTTGACTCTGCGCTTTTGATACGCTCGGATCTGTCTGATTACTTGTACAGATGTATTGGATATGTAATTATTCTTTCAAGTTAATACTAACTTGAATACTACGAAAGAGGTATCCATTTCAACTAAAACAAATTTGTAAAAGAGGTTATGTTATAATAATTAGAGGTTGAGGACTCTCTTAAACCACTAAGTCTTAAACCGTATTACTTACATATAATGTTTAGCTTACTTTATTTATGTGAACTGTACAGTAAATTTTCTTTTATTCGTTTTTTAGGTTATTTATATTCACGTTATTCAATACGGTGTCGCGTAGCGGCAAAATAATACTACCACCCCTCTATTTCCCTGGGTGTCGTAAAAGGCGACTAACGGACTAAATACTGCATATACTACTAACAGCATAGAGCGGCGATGGGCTCACCAGCTGTCACGCTGAGCACATGTGCAGTCGCTATTCGGTTAAAAGTGGACTATGGCAGAGGACTACTTTTGCGGTCCTCATCGCCTAGTCTCTGACTAACCCTTCGGAGATAATAGTCGTGATTATATGTGTGTATGTATGTTTTAGTCATTGTTTAAAAATTGATAGCTGCACTGAAAGAACAAAAAGGTTGATTTTGCACAGGTTGGCGACACATTAGTTGAATTAACAAAGTGATGGGTTAAAGCAACATGAACAAATTGTTGTTTTCACAGAAAAGTTTTTGTTGATATGAAAGCAGTTGTTTTTACCTATTTGTACATGTTGGCGTAAAAAATCATCCATAATTCAATAGGTAATTGTTGATTTTACTGTTCAAGTTGTTGAAATAACCATTTTTAAAGTTAAATTTACAAAATAAATACGTTAAAACAACAAAAGATATATGTAATAAGTTCAAATTACCGTAACTGATCAACAATACAGTTTTTGTTCATTCAACAAAACTCAAGAGTAGGTGCTATATTAACCCTAAAATTTTGTTGAAATATGGTAAACCCAACTAATAATTTCTTTCCGTGTGCATAAAATTATTCCTAAACAAATTACATTTACTTACTACCTTAACCGCGTCGCGTAGCGGTGAAAGAATACTACCACCCCCTCTTCCTTTGAGTTTCGTAAAAGGCGACTAACGCACTAAAAACTGCACATACTACTAACATCATAGAGCGGCGATGGGCTCACCACCTGTCACGCTGAGCACATGTGCATTCGCTATTTGGTGGAAGTTAACTATGGCAGAGAACATGCTTTTGTCTGACTAACCCTTCAGGGATAATAGTCATGATTATATTATATGTATGTTAATTTAGGCATGTGTTTGGCTTATAAAAGAATACACTTACTGAATTTATTGAAAATTACTGACATAAGCACACACCTACACAGGCACAAACTTTTTGGATAGGTTACTAAGACACACCTTTATTAATGTGTTAATAGCGAAAATTATCTTTAAATAATCAACTGCTGATTTTTCTTTTAAACAGGTGATTCTAAGAAGTCCAATACTTTTAAAGACCCTACATAAAACGTTTTCTTCTTCTTAAGATTTATTTGCTATAATTTTCTCACGTCCGTGAATGATAGCTTAAGATTCCGGGGGACGGTTTGTATATTCTCCTTCAATTTGAAAACTTTCTTATATTATGTACTAAACGGCACAAATTAAATCTGTTAGATAGTTACGAAAGCATATATTTTATTTATTACACTAATGAAACATTACAATAGGTTTGATACAAATTAAGTAACCGTCTTTCCTTAATTATTATGGTAAATTGTTACTCGTAGTAGGTAAATTTTAAATTCGCTATCTTGATTTGGGTGCTATGCAGTATCACAATTTTATGGCATTTTTATTAAAAATACCAACAATTTTACACTCTATCCTTCCTGCATTTTTATACTAGAGATAATTTCCATGGCTGTTTATAACCAAACAAAGTAGTTATAGCCATAAAGAGCCTGTTGTCGATAGCACTTTTAGATATTCAATATTCGAGGGTATCTTGTATTATCATCTTTTTAAATAATAAGAAATTGCTATAAATGTATGTACGCGCATTACTACAGAAAATATTTTTCTGTGGTTTTTGTAATTGTCAGGACAATATATCAAAACAAAACAAAATTCTAGCTACGCTAATGTGAAATAAAGTCAGTTACATTGCAACATCTCCTATCTCACTCAGGGTGGATTGGAGCAAACTGGAATAAGGTCTTAAAGGTACCTAGATTAAACGCGGAATTTGTATAGAGTAATCCCGGAGTAAGTCTTATTCCAGTTTGGTCGAATACACCCTTATTCTAACTACAAATTATTGGATTTTTTCACAATGATCGTGTTTTCGCAATTTACCTTATTAATCTGTCAAGCCCCAGCATCCAGACATAATAGAAATTCTATTGTTTAAGACCCTTTGTGGACTTTTCGGGACTTGAGAGATTAAAGGATTATGTATTTTAGAAATAGCTTTAGTGGTACCTGTAAGACATTATACTAAAATAAAACAAATGTCAAATACATCACAAGTGCGCCTTCTGTGCTTGTAGATATCTACTGTTACATTTGGGATTTTGTCCCTTTTGGGGAAAAGGAAGGAAACCCCAAACGCAAGCTTCAGTGGGTTGTTATAAAATAAAACCATAAAATGTTCAACAGCTGGGCAGTATATTGTAAAAGAACACACACCCTAAATTTGGTACAACAACAATAAAATAAAATAATAAATTTTATTTCACTACTATTATTTAAAAGAGGGGGTTAGTCACATTTTTTCCTTATATTATGTTAGGTACTAATCATTTACGTTACTCATTTTAATTTATCAAGCCGAAAATAACAAAAAAAACTATCAGTCGAAATTGACCTTAAGGATCAATCTCAAATTAAATTTCAATAAATTTTCTAATAATTTTGCCAACTATAATTTACTGTTTAAATTAATCTAAACCTTATTACAAAGCTAATCACCCCCTAAAACACAAGAAAATCCTAAGAGTCAAAAGCGACCCAGCGGGTCGGTGATAATTTTAATTTCAAATAAATTTTATAATACTGTTCCTACTACTACCTAACCAGCCAGCTAATATTTCAGTGGTAAGAGCTATGGTCGTGGGGTGGTTGGGATAAAACCAGTACCGTCCGGAGTATAATAATGAAATAAAAAATCAAATTTCTCCGTCAATAAAAATGTTAAATTAAATGTTTTAATCAGTCCAACCGTATCAAAACCATCAAACGTTTAAAGCCTATTATAAACTAGAGAACCGTGGGGTTATACCGATACACAATTAATATCGGAGACGACGTCACTGTTCAAGTGCACAACACATGTCGAACTCGCAGATCCTCAATTGTTTCACAACTTCCCCAACGCTGGGTGTAGTTGGATGTAAAAAGAAAATACAGGTTAAGGTGTCAAAACCTTAATTTAAAAATGATCAATAATAATATAAAAAACAATGATCCCAGAATTATTGGGTGAAAAAAAAACCGTCAACGCCTGCTCATCCGCTAGGCGGCGACAGCTCGTCTGGCAGCAGGTGGCCGCTGGTACCCCGAAGAAACAGGTCTCGCGTCCAGGCTTTAGGGCCCAGCTCTAAATCCTGGCGGCGAGACGGGCTTCTCGAAGCACCTGGAATTATCAACTATTTTTGAATTTTGTTGTAAGTAAATATTATACATATTAATTTATTATGTAATTTCTTATCGGAACTGTATCGGCTATTTTTTAAATTGAATTGATAGCTCCAAATCTCTTTTTTTGAGTGTATTTTCGCCCCGTTACTATTTGTCTATGGGCTGTCATAATTGTCTTTGGCGTTATGTCAAATACCAATCGTAAACACAAATTACGTAGATCTCTTTAGATTTAAGTTTAAGTCTTACTAAAACTGATTTAGAAAGGTGTATTAAAGGAAAATGCAAGAAAATGTGTCTAGAACTGTATCAGCCAAGGCCGCATGTCTTTAATATAAAGAAAAATGGATTCATTTCAAACAACCTACAATGATTATACCAACAGTGTCTACAGGTAATTGTTGATTTTAATTACTGCGAATCTTTTTCTAAAGGTAGACAGGGTCCTGAATTTACAACGTAACACTACTATAAACTATTCTGTGATTTTTCTCGAAACTAAAGAGAACATTTCAGTAGGTACCTACATTTAAAAATAGTAATCTATCAAAGCGTCCGATTTAATTAATTTTCACATTTCAATTACTTTCCGACTTATTAAAGCTTCCAACTTATTGGAACTCAAACGGAGTTAATCCTTCCCATTGTGCGAGAAACTCTATTGAAGAAGTTAGTACCAAGTGTGTAACACAAAGATTCTGTGAACAATTAAAACGATCAAACGTTTTAGGCTGGCTTGCATCAGAACTCAGTAACATTTATTATTATTACGTAAGCCCAGTGGGTCTAAAGAGCCAGATATATCTGTTTTAAGAAACATTGATTTATTTACAACCGTGCCGCGTAGCTTTAAAATAATACTACTAGCCCCTCTCTTCCTTTGGGTGTTGTAAAAGACGACTAACGGACTAAAGACTGCACATACATTCAACAGTATAAAGCGGCGATGGGCTCACCATTTGTCTCGCTGAGCACATGTGCAGTTGCTAATTGGTGAAAAGTGGACTATGGCAGAGGACTGCTTTTGCGGTCCTCATTGCCTAGTCCCTGACTAGCCCTTTGGGGATAATGGTCGTGATTATAATGTATTTATGATTTATTTATTGCATTGAACTTAGTATTGAATGATATTGCTAATTGCCATACGAAGAAAAGTTAAAGACAAAACACGATAGCACCAGGCTCAGATTGCCAGAAGAAGTACCGGGTTTGAGTCCCGCGAGTAAAAACTAATCAACACTTTCTGGGTACGTATTCCTGAACCGCTATTTTTCAAAAATACTGAGTCAGATATTTGCAAGTTTCACGACAAAACATATTACTCTAAATGATAATGTTAAAAATACACGTAATTTATTTATCACTAATTTTGATCCCATTCACATTAACTGTTTTAACACTAGAACATTGTAAACTATTATTTTTTCAAAATGTCATAACTTAAATGAAAAATGGTTAGTACCTATTTCGACCCCATTTACATTACTTATAATTATAGTATTTGTTGGCATTCCAGTGCTAGGTTAGATTATAGTTATTTTACTAGTATTTGTATAAGTACAATCATGACTGCTTGTTGTCCAAAATAAAGTAAATAAAGAAATAAAGAGAAAAATTATAATTGAATCATGAGAGTCATGACTAAGGTTCTGACCGCGTGCAAAATTAATTAATATTACTCATACTTTGGTAAACTCTGCTAAGTAGGCTACCACCCTCTAGAATATCGTTTTCGCTTAATCTCCGTCATATTCATCCAGCAATTTGATGACGCTGCATTTTAAAAGTACACCTAAATAGATGAGTGATTGATTCTCTACAAAAAAATTTTGAGCACTTGAGGGAGATAAATTAAATTCTTAGACGCAAAACCTTTTTCAAAATGCGATATCTATGTAACCTTAAAAATTATGTAAGTCAAAAGACGTATAGTCTTTTTTATAATTACCTAACTAGCCGCCCGCCCGCGACTTCGTTCGCGCTAATTTAGAAATACCGCCATAGTTTAGCTATTTTGTACAAAATATCTAAGTACAAAGGACATCATTTTTTTACTTTGGGGCTTGGTACTAAATTGCAAAGTCTTTTAACTTGACGCCAATGTATAAATACTTGAAGAATACATTATTATCAACATATTTATGACCGTATTGTTAATTTAAAGACCTCCGTTTTTGTATATAAATTAAAAACCAACATTGATTTCTACTCGAAAATGGCAACATTATAGTAGAAGTGTGACACTTTCTGTTATTAAAAATGAAAAAGTGAATTGCATCGTAGACAGATGTCAGACTGTCTGACAGTCTCTGTCAGCCGGCAGACGATTCCCGGTCGCGCTTTCGTTGTGTTAGCTGTTGTGTGTATCGTTGCTAAATACTTTATGTGCGAAAAAGCTGTGATAACGATATCGTTTCTACATTACCATAGACCTCATAGACTTACCTACTTATTAACCATGCGTTCGTTAACATTAAAAAAACCGGAACTATCGTTCAGAAACGTACAAAACTTATCAAAATACAGTATTATTTAACGGGGGTACGTAAAAATCTAAAAAATATACAGAATGATAGCATTTAGTCTCTTGGACAAGGAAGTATATGAATTGTTGCAGTTAATTTTTCTTTTATTTAGTACCAACAAAAATATGTCCTTGTAGAAAAAAACCATTATCCTTTACCTCTCTTTCAATTAGTGAAAACCGCATAACAATCGAAGACTCAGACACAGGAAAACAGCTACTTTACTTTATAAAATGTATTATTGAATAAGATAATGATTTTTCACAAAATACATGGTGTTGTTTTACATAATGTTATTTTTCTCAGTATGCTTATTGTCATTGAACTATGCAAAACTAACTACAAATGGCATAGCTAGGTAGGTAGTATATCGCAAGGATTTGCATTAAGGCTCATTTCTTGAGGAAACACAATTTGAAAGTTCATCTTGCATCGCTATCTTAGCAGCAGTAGGTAACTAACTTGTTCGCCAACCTGCTACAGTTCTGAACTCTAACATAATAGCGGAGGTACTGATGAAATTCATATTTAACATCTGCTTCCTACAGTTCTTCGGAAAGCGCTTACATAAGAAATTGTTATACCATATATATTGATGAGTGCTGTTAAAGATGAAATAACGTGATGACGTGTTGACATAAAGCTCCGTGTTTTCTCGGTGGCCGGTTAGAATAGTAATAAAACAGTGTTTGTAAATAATTTGCTAATAATAATAAACCAATTTTTATAAATGTTTCAGATGATAATTTCACGCTTGTCATAATAAAGGAACGCTGGTCTTTAATATTTAGTGTATTGCAGCGGGATGTTTATCAAATATATACCTATTATGTATGCGGCATGCATAAAATAAAATATTAAAAAAATATATATACTTACTCTTCTTATTTTTGTTCCTGCTCTGACTCCATTTTACTTTGGGTCGGCGGAATCGCACTTAATCTACATATTGCAAAACTGCAACAACTTTCGGCAACGCGGTAAAAATAACAAAAAATATAACATTCAACTCCTCAACTGAAATCAATAAGAGATTGGACGAGTTGCCGATTTTAAATACCGAAAATGGAGACGTCCCGAAAATGAGCAACTAACGAGAATAGTTAAACGGACCTGTAATTTGCATACAGATTGGCTTCCAGGGATAAACGCTCCATTTGTATTCAAACACGCCGCCCCGGCTCAGTGGCCGGAGCGCAGTTATCCAGTTTAGGATTTAAATCGACCGCGGCATCATCTGCTTATCGATATTACCTCTGTAAGCACTGCCATCGATTTCCAGCCGAGCGTGATTGGAATTCCTGTAGCTTCCATGACAGAGGAGGATTGTGTGGCCAATTTAGAGTACCTACTGCAGTTTCCGCGGAATTAGGAAATTCCGCACTGAAAATTAAATTTT
The DNA here is from genome assembly GCA_963921215.1 of Scoparia ambigualis. NCBI lineage: Eukaryota > Metazoa > Arthropoda > Insecta > Lepidoptera > Crambidae > Scoparia > Scoparia ambigualis. The sequence continues at coordinate 17,703,593 of OY992504.1, forward strand.
TAAGCTTTTAAAAGGTCGAGCCGTGTGTTATACCGGCTTACTAGAAGAAAAATACTAACAACCCCTCTCTTCCCTTGGGTGTCTTAAAAGGCGACTAACAAGACTGCACATACATCCAACGGCATAGTGCGGCGATGGGCTTACTACCTATCACACTGAGCACATGTGCAGTTGTATTTTTTTTTAACGTGGAGTATGGCAGTGGACTGCTTCTGCGGTCCTCATTCGTGAATCTCCTCATGAATTTATGTTTGTTTTAATAGGTACGGCATTTTTTGTACTTAACTTTTATTTAGCTCGCGGGCGTTGTCGAAATTCGTTATGGTTTCTTTATCTTGGCTCAAAACGGTACCAATCTCGACTGTTACACTGAAAGTATAGAAGCAGAAAAGCTTTAATTGGTCACCACCCGGGTAGCCGGCATTCATAAGTATACAATGTCATTTGCGTTATACATAACCATTCTTATAACTTGTCTAATTCATAACTGATCTTTGATTTGTTATGATCGGATGTTGATGACGTAGTTGTTGACATTGAATAAAGGTGTCTTATTACTTATTAGCTTACAAAGTAAGAGTAGACACCATTTACTTTGTAGTTAGTGTTAATACATTTGCACAGGCTGGACAGAGCCACAGTAGTGCGCCTGACGCGGGATGTCAGAGGGTGCATGTTCGTGTTTTTTTATCTTTTTTACGAGTACATTCATACAGATCGTCCCATTTTAATGTACAGTCTTCTCGTCAACCTTAAGACACAATAGACGACTGTAACTGTTGACCTTAATAACAAGAGTGTATTCACATCAGTTATGAGAGAGACCTGCAAGATGGAGGAGGGGAATGACACTTGACTGCTGGAGGGGAGACTCGGCAAGGACCAAATTGATATTGCACGCATACGCGACAGTCGCGGACCCCGCCACCGGAGTACGTAATTTATTTTGCGAGCGACCTATTTACAGGAGGCAGGTACAAATGGCACAATCGACTTGTCCTTCGAAAATTATTGTCTCAAATTCCTAAAAGGTGACTCTTTTGAACGTAATAAATGGTTACTAAACCACTGTGCAGAGTTTAGTTTACAATATCCGGGAAAATATAAATCAATTGCGACGAATGTTTATTCGCATATCACTTTTGAACAGCTCTGCACTAGTTTGGCTCATTCTTTTTTGTTATGTTTGTAATTGTTAAGGCATAAGGTTTGTATAAAAGATTTTCTTCAAAACGACAAGAAAGATCTCGAAATTATTTCTCGACGTAAAGACCAGTTGGTCATGGGTACGTAAGATAAAACCTACCGCTTTGGGTCAGTGTTATTAGGAAATCTGAATATATGCCTGTGTTCATGTGAGGAGGCCTTTGCCCAGCCATGGGACGATAGTAGGCTAATGATCGTCTTTTGTTTTCTTTCCTCTTCTTACATAATATGGATCTTTCTCTTCAGAAGTGTGAAAATAATATTATTGTTATTAATTGACGTCTAAGTTTTACTAAAGAATTATTTGATTAGATCATAAGTTAAATATGCGATGCATTCCCAACCTATCTGACCAATTAATAATGAAAGAATAAAAAAAGTTCCTTTTTTAACACATTGACTGCCACAAAACCAGACATAATTGAAAAACAATTAAAAACTCACGGCGCAGTTTATTGGGCAGTGAATGTGTTAAACGGCATTTTTCTAGTACCTACAAGCAATTATTTTCTTAAAATAGATCTCTTTCTTTTTTTTTAAAAGAACAAGTACTTATGTATACCTTTTGTTAATGACTTAAAAGAAATTCGAGTTTTTAGAAATGTGCGCTAGTTTATGTATGAATATTCCTGGGTTACAACATGAAAAACATATGAATTTGAATGTGGTTTGTCCGCTATACATCCATATTGGTACAAAATTGTACCACTAGCACATTGTTAACATATATGACTCTTATTTCGTTGTATTAAGAGTTACAATTATTTACTGTAGACATAACTGTCTGTATATCGCAGAACATAGTGCCAATTGCCGTGTTCAATGTGCGTACTTCAATTATTATTCATGTGGCTTCTGATAGTTATTGTGTTCGTCAGTTACTACTATATTAGCTACAAACTAACAATTGAATCCAATTTGAATTCATAAATAACTAAAGATGTAGGTACCTACTTATATAAAAAATTGTTTTTGAACTACACCACAATGACAAAACGGAATACGTAAATATCTTTATAACACATTTGCTCGTAAAGTGGCTCTTATTACACCGATTTCAGCATCGTAATGTAGCTTATTACACACTAGTGCGGTAATGTAAAATGAGTAATAACACACTAGTGCGGTAACGTAAAATTAGTAATAATTTGAATCTATTAACAACACAGACCACGCCCACACAGTCCACGCTTTAAAAAAAAACAACTGCACAGTCTGCACAAGTGCTTAGATGGAGAGACTTTAGCCCGTTAGTCGCTTTTACGACACTCAAGAAAAGAGAAAGGTTGGTACCTATTATTATTTTGAAGAGCCCATCGCCGTTCTATGCTGTTGAATGAATGTGTAGTCTTTAGTCCGTTAGTCGCCTTTTACGACACCGAAGGGAAAAGAGGGGTTGGTAGTATTATTTTGATGAGCCCAATGCCGCTCTATGCTGTTAAATGTATGTGCAGTATTTAGTCCATTAGTCGCCTTTTACGACACCGAAGAGAAGAGAGGGGTTGGTAGTAGGTATTATTTTGATGAGCTCATCGTTGTTCTATGCTGTTGAATGTATGTGCAGTCTTTAGTCCGTTAGTCGCCTTTTACGACACCGAAGGGAAGAAAGGGGTTGGTAGTATTATTTTGATGAGCCCATCGCAGTTCTATGCTGTTGAATGAAACTGCAGTCTTTAGTCCGTTAGTCGCCTTTTACGACACCGAAGGGACGAGAGGGGTTGGTACTATTATTTTGATGAGCCCATCGCCGCTCTATGCTGTTGAATGTATGCGCAGTCTTTAGTCCGTTAGTCGCCTTTTACAGCACCCAAGGGAAGAAAGGGGTTGGTAGTGTTATTTTGATGAGCCCATCGCCGCTCTATGCTGTTGAATGTATGTGCAGTCTTTAGTCCGTTAGTCGCCATTTACGACACCCAAGGGACTGGATGGGAAGACTTTCTACCTTTCACATACCTACTCGTATATTTTGTCGATTCAAACAGCAGCTTCTTGTTCAATAATTACTTTGAAAGTCTAAAAATAAATATGTCTAGTTTTAGTAATGAAGAACTAAACTTACAGTCTACACCACCGGAAATAATAAGTGAAGCACAAAATGTTATTGACAGCCTATTACCATCTAAGTCCAAAGAAAAATACATGTTGGCCTACCAAAAATTTATACACTAGAAAAGCAACAAAAACACGCAGTCATTTTCAGAAAATGTGTTTTCCTCGCAAATATGTTATAAAACGTCGTATGACATACGTGCGCTTTGATAATTACAGCCTCTGCTTTCTTGAAGCCCTCGCCTACGGCTCGGGCTAGCAATATCGCCTCTGCTGTAATTTTCAACTTACCGCACTTATATCATAAAGTACTATTATAACACATTTGCTCGTAAAGTGGCTCTTATTACACCGATTTCAGCATCGTAATGTAGCTTATTACACACTAGTGCGGTAATGTAAAATTAGTAATAACGCACTAGTGCGGTAATGTAAAATTAGTAATAATTTGAATCTATGGACAACACAGACCACGCCCACACAGTCCACGCTTCAGCAAGAAACAACTGCACAGTCTGCACAAGTGCTTAGATGGTGAGCCTTTAGTCCGTTAGTCGCTTTTACGACACCTAAGAGAAGAGAGGGGTTGGTACCTATTATTATTTTGAAGATCCCATCACCGCTCTAAGCTGTTGAATGTATGTGCAGTCTTTAGTCCGTTAGTCGCCTTTTACGGCACCGAAGGGAAGAAAGGGGTTGGAAGTATTATTTTGATGAGCCCATCGCCGTTCTATGTTGTTAAATGAATGTGCAGTCTTTAGTCCGTTAGTCGCCTTTTACGACACCGAAGAGAAGAGAGGGGTTGGTAGTATTATTTTGCAGTGCCCATCGCCGTTATATGCTGTTGAATGTATGTGCAGTCTTTAGTCCGTTAGTCGCCTTTTACGACACCGAAGGGAAGAAACGGGTTGGTAGTATTATTTTGATGAGCCCATCGCCGTTCTATGCTGTTAAATGAATGTGCAGTCTTTAGTCCGTTAGTCGCCTTTTACGACACCCAAGGGAAGAAAGGGGTTGGTAGTATTATTTTGATGAGCCCATCGCCGTTCTATGCTGTTGAATGAATGTGCAGTCTTTAGTCCGTTAGTCGCCTTTTACGACACCGAAGGGAAGAGAGGGTTGGTAGTATTATTTTGATGAGCCCATCGCCGCTCTATGCTGTTGGATGTATGTGCAGTCTTTAGTCCGTTAGTCACCTTTTACGACACCCAAGGGAAAAAAAGGGTTGATAGTATTATTTTGATGAGCCCATCGCCGCTCTATGCTGTAGGATGTATGTGCAGTCTTTAATCCGTTAGTCGATTTACGACACGCAAGGGATTGGATGGAAAGACTTCCTACCTTTCACATACCTTTATTTTGTCGATTCAAATAGCGGCTTCGTGTTCAATAATTACTTTAAAAGTTTAAAAATAAATATGTCTAGTTTTAGTAATGAAGAACTAAACTTACAGTCTACACCACCGGGAAATAATAAGTGAAGCACAAAATGTTATTGACAGCCTATTACCACCTAAGTCCAAAGAAAAATACATGTTGGCTTACCAAAAATTATACACTAGAAAAGCAACAAAAACACGCAGTCATTTTCAGAAAATGTGTTTTCCTCGCAAATATGTTATAAAACGTCGTATGACATACGTGCGCTTTGATAATTACAGCCTCTGCTTTCTTGTAGCCCTCGCCTACGGCTCGGGCTAGCAATATCGCCTCTGCTGTAATTTTCAACTTACCGCACTAATATCATAATGTACTATTACGATTGTTTAATTGCAACTGAAGGATGAAAAAAGCGCCTGAGTCAGCAAAGCGGAATCGAAAGCTACTCCATTCAGCTCTTATGGGCGCGCAGATCGAACCAGTGAAATGTAAATGTTTGTTTTATTGAACATCTCTTGAAAATCGGTTATCGGAAACGTTGGAAACGTCGACCCTCAACGATATACCAGGATATTTGGGTCACAACTCTTGTATACGGAGTTATATACAAATTTGCGGCGGCTCTCTGGGCTCGGCCGATTTGGTTTCAATGAGACAGACACGAGGGCCCTCTATACAGATTGGATGTCAGGTCGCTCGCCATTCACCAGCCACCGCCTACTTTCGCATCAAGCACCCTTCAGCTAATGTACCTAATGAAATTAAATTAGTGTCCCTTTGAGTCAAACCACTCAACGTCAAAGCAGTATTTATTAGACCGGTTTCAATAGGCCAATATGTGCACACTTTTTTAAATTTTGTTAACACATTCTCTCGTTACTGAAGTGATTCAATTAGATCAAGTATTCGAAAAGGTTAGAGATTAAAGTTTTTCTTAAAATGGCGCTTTTAACCCCTATGTCTGTCACGAAGACTTCTAGAGGTTGCTAACAATTTTAATTTTTTATTGTTTATGGTAATATGATAGCTGAGCTCTTAAAAAGTTCAGGTTAAAGTTTGGTTCCGAATTTTGGGTTAACAACAATTTAAGTATTCAGATATCGTAAATTGTAGTTGGAATACTCCAGAAGCCCGATTCCGTTATTTCATCCTAAGAAATCGTTTTACTTTCGTCCGGAATTCCTGCGCGTCCCTTCAAAGGTCTCAAATGCCTAGAGTGTTGAAATAGTACAAATAATATAAGCAAACAAGTAGGCATGGCGGACGTGCTTCTTTTAAATTAATAGCAATACAGGTAGAGAGTATCGCAGGACAGACCCAGATGAAGGCTTTTGTTATCGGAGGCCAAGACTCACTAGTGTTGATGCCCAATTTAGTTAGTTAATACAGGTAGAAAAAGGATAATTTATTGAAAGTACCTCATTGAATTTTCCTTTCAGATCATCTGTCAATTTTTGCGTAACGAAATATGCCATTGTCGCTAACGCATCAAAAATAATTTCCGACCATACCATATCGTCATGCACCACTCACTCTTGGAAATTTTCAGACACAGAAATTGGCGCAACTGTCAACGTCGAATTTGACAGAATCGAGCATAGATTATGCGATGTTTTGCAATCACGATGCATAAAATGTACCACAGAACCGAAATAATCGACCTTGTTCATACTAAAGTAGTCTGTAAGTCTATGAAAACACGGTACAAAGTCAAGTGTGTCTTTGTAGGTGCGGTGTCATGCGACCGCTTGGAGTTTGAGAGGATGTGATGGTTTGTGTTCTGAAACAATTGTATGAGAACAATTTATACATTAAACTCACGGAAATCCTCGACGCTCACTTTCCAGAATAGCTCCCCGAAAATATTGGTTCATAAATCAGGGCGGTCTACGATAGTCAGCGATAGTATTGCTCGTTTTGACTTTTGTCCATTACATAATGGACGTATAAAGGCTATTTAGGATCATGGAAATGTGCCTCCGATCGCGTTCTTCTGTGATACAACCAGCTTGAGTTATATTCCAAGTTTTGATAGGCTATTTCCCTCTATTGTGTGTTTATCTTTCGAATATGCTCTTAGGATTTTATTTGATCCTTATTTTTTTACGCATAATAACGATATTGGGGATTTAAGTATTGAGAGCTTAAGTATTACAATATTGTTTGTCTTGTTTTCGAGTTCATTTACCATACCGTATTACTACATCGTTTTGTAAACAACATAAATGTGTCTGTAATTTGTCTCTTTTAGTAGATTTAATTTTATAACGAGACAGTTAGGCCATGAAAAGGAGGACAGTTAGGTTAACTCATTAAAATTATATGGTGAGTGGCGATAAAGTCGAAGTTGGAAGCTCAGAACCCTCGACCAATGAGGAACTGACTATCTCATTTCTTATTGACGGGAAAGTACAATGCTGCTATCTATAATTATAGTTATGGCAACAGCTTTAGTTAATATTAATTTATTATTATATACCATAATTGGTGGTGTAGTTGTCAAGGTGATGAACTTTGAACAAGCTCTACCACTATGTTAGTGAATTGAGCAATAAATAAGCTTAAAACGAAATTAATCACGTACAAGAAAAGTTATGGTATTTGACAGGCAAGTGTTCCGTGTTCCATACTCACATTTGTCATGAAGTTTTTTTGACAATAAATAGTTTATCTTTGCTGAATTAAATCTGGCAACGCATCTGCAATAGTTTATCTTTGGCCGGCAACGCGTCCGCGATTCCTCTGGTTTTGCGGGTGTCTATGGGCGGCGGTGATTACTGTCCATCAGGTGACTCGCCTGCTCGTTTGCCTCCTTGTTTTATAGAAAAGAAGATAGTTACATTACCTACTAATTAGTAGGTAATGTAAACTTTTGTTAGTATTACAATGCATCTACAACTTTAAATCTTCTTTTCCAGATGTTTGCTCATCGAAACAGTTCCAGTGTGCGAATGGGAAGTGCATACCGCTTTCGTGGGTGTGCGAAGGAGAAGACGACTGCGGCGATAACACGGATGAAACCTTAGACGAATGCAAAAAAGGTAAGTACTAATAAAGTAAACTAAATCTGCGAGTGTCTCTAAAATCATCTAAAAAATAAAATCTCGAAACAATCTGTTGCCTACAGAACATAAAAGAGAGGTCTTTTGTTCTATGATGTTGACCAATGATTAAAACGTAATCATTTTCTTAAAATTAGTGTCAATAATGGAATAGATAAACTTTCTTTAACTGTATGTGGTGTCAACTACCACATATTCCTCTTAAGAAGATACAGCTCAGTCGTAGCAATAAGGCAATACTTACCTATTTTATAGAAATAGAGAGAGAAGAGCGAGAGACAAGAGCTCATTGCCGCAGCAATATGGCAAGTTGGGCATCATTCGCAACGCTTGGTCAGCTGTTGGGTGACCAAAATTTCTTAAGCCCCTCCGCGAGCTTTCGAAGGTCCATTAGGACGTAAGATGAGTGACTTTATAAAATACTAGCCCGCATTGCTAACCTTCTTGTAGGTTACAAGCTGGGTATATATCAATAAGTTACTGATTGCGGACATGAATAATTATAGGATGATTATGATTAAAGTACAATAAATCAGATAAAAGTTCTTTAATCTTACCATTTAAAAAACACCATGAGAAACTTTCACAGCATTATGGTTTCTCCGTAATTCACATGGCCAGAATCTCGATAAGACAAAGAAGGTTTCGCACTAAACTTCCGGATGGGATATCAGGCACTGAGAAATGTCTCGTAAATTACGTTATCAGTATTTTTATCTGATAAGCCGCGTCTAGCTGACTTTGATGCCGGATGCCGGCTAAAGGCGGGTCAGATAATCAGATTTATGCACTTTTCGCGTATAATTTACTATTTACATAGTTTTTTTATTATCCTGACGTTTCGAACCCTTCATTGAGTGTTTCATTTTAATGTGGAGTGTTCGCTTAAACCTCAGAAAACAATAATAAATTTTAAGATCTCCTACTTCTCCCTATCGTCATCATCAGCTTATCACAGCCCACTGTCACTCCCTTTAAGTACAGTTAACCATATCCGACCTTACCAAGACCGCTGAAGGTTTCATAATAATAAGTGAGTCGTAAATCCAGTTAACGATGTAGCAATGAAATAAAGGAGTGATTGTGGCGACCGTCTTTGATAGTCGATGGGCTTCATTATTGATGTGAGATGACTGGCCGCGACTTTGCGGCGCCGCGCGCGTTACTCTGCGCATGCGTCACCAGAGACATGATTTTAATGTACCGTAATAGTTTTCTAAAGGTACCTTGAACACTGCATATTGAAATTATATAAACGCGAGTAGTAACTACTAGACCTAACACGAATATTTTTTGTAAGTAAGTACATATCTACTTACTGCTTGACGTTCGCTTGTGACCACGGCCGCAGCATCGCGGCCGAAACGTCAAGCAGTAAGTAGATATGTACTTACTTACAAAAATTAATCGTGTTAGGTTCCGTTAAAATAGTTTTAATGCAACGCGAGTGTTTAAAGTCTTATAGTAACTACCATACAATTTTTTTTGCAGGGAGGCTCCTTTTTACTGGTTACTATGCGTATTAGGGTTTGGAACGTCTGCAATGCGTAAAATTATTTGTAATAATAATTGTATAATGTCCATAAGTTTTATACAAGTATACACTGAAATAAAACTAACTAATAATAATGTAATGTATAAACGTAATGTTTAGATATTAAAACGTTGAAATAAAATTACTATATCGAGTGGAAATCAAACTCATTCCTCCACCGAGATATTTTTATTAAAGGCTTACAAGACAAGCCACAATCAATAATAATATTCTGATACTAAACATTGGTTTAGATTATGACTCCAAGGATACTTACGTAAAATGATTCAAATTATTAGGCGTGTAAAAATCTAATATGTAAATGTAAATACTAAAACTAAAATTAGTACATGGCATGTAAAACTAAAATGTTATGTTAATTTATGTTAAACATAAGTAGGTAAAATGAGATGTAGAATATAAATCAGTAAGTGGTGACGAACTATGTTCAACACTTTCATCATAGTGTGGGAAAAGGCAAAATTGGAAGTACTTAAGTACCCAATTAGTATTGTACGGAATTCTGAATATTTTTTTAACATAAACCCTGCAATTAGGGGGTATTAAAAAGTTAAGATATTATTGAGTGAACACTTCAATGGGTCCGCATAGTCGGCGGGCTCCATCGTTTCGGTTCCTTCGCTCATTACGCTGGCAATTCTGAATTTCGGGCGAATTCGACGTCAGCGGAAATCCTTGCGGAGGAATTTTTCTGCATCCTTCCTTTCTAATGGCGTGCTTTTGCCTACGGTTACGTGACTCTGGTAACATTTTTTGTATTGTAAGCCAAGGAGTTCTACCCACGATTGGACAAGCGTGGTGGGTTAGGTGGTAATGGCTTGATCATACAAAAACATAATTTTGATAAATTAACAACATGTGTTCAACGTGTCTAGTTTTTCAGTTTCAGTTGTTAAGTACACACGGCGTCAGATCAACCTACCCAAAACTGTCAAATTTCTACAATCAATTTTGAACTTAATTATTTGGTTCTAAAGATCAATATTCATTGGACAAATTTGACAGTTTAGGGTAGGTTGATCTGACGCCGTGTGTACATGTACTTATACAAAACTCTATGGTAATTTACACGTAACCTCATGTTACCGCCGCGATAGCATTTAATTTTTTGGTGCAACGTACCTAAGAAGAAGAGTATTATATAGAGTAATAAAGTCGTATCAATTTTTTTTTGATACGACTAAAAATGTTAACTCTATTTTTTATTAGTGGAATCGATTCTACACTCGATTATGAACAAAGTAATATCTGATATTACATTGATATAATATTAATCTGCATTGACTTTTTCGGATTATTAGTTTCGTAAACTTATTATGTATAATGTAATGTATTCTTGACACACTGTTCTAACTTATTTTTTTTATTTCCTTATGTTTTGTTTATTTATTATTTGTTTACCAACTTTTGTAACAATAGTGCATTCAATGAGATTTACGTAACAACCTTAGGCTAAGTGTAACAATAACTTAAAGGTGAACACCACATGCATAGATGAAAACAAAAGCTACACATTATATAAAATATTAAAAATATATAAATGAAAAGAAAAATAAGTAAAATATAAAATTAAAAGAAACAATATACATACATAATAATTAAAACTAAAACTCAAATCTATTAATTTATTCCAGCTATCTGTCAACGTCGCTTTCAGTTCAAACTCGTACAAATGGATGTCTAAAGTCATGACACGATTTGTGGAATATTTCATGAGTATATAAAAAAGTTACATAAAAATTATACCTACGTTCATGACACTATGTTTTGTATTAATATTTTTTTATTTTAATGCGCCTGTAACATAGGTACTCGTATTTATTTTAACCTATCCAGAAATCTAAAATGACTATGTAGCAGTGGGTTCACGTCAATTGTAAAGTCTAACGGGGCAATAATGGGGTTTGAACCACGATTTTTCGCGTTCAACCCGACCATCTACCCGTTCGGCTACCGACACCTCTTTGGAAATGATTGTTTATTTTTTATTTTACATACATTCATACATATAATAGCGACTATTATCCCCGAAAGGTTAGTCAGAGACCAGGCAATGAGGACAGCAAAAGCAGTCCTCTTCCATAGTCCACTTTTTACCAAATAGCGACTGCACAGCGTGACAGGTGTGAGCCCACCGCCGTTCTATGCTGTTGGATTTATGTGCAGTCTTTAGTCCGTTAGTCGCCCTTTACGACACCCAAGGGAAGAGAGGGGGTGGTAGTATTCTACCACTGCTACACGGCACAGTGTTTATTTTATGAAATGGAAATTTTCTTTTTACGTTACGTAGGAAGCTTGGGAACAGGCAGTTGATATCTTTATAAAATAAACGTAGAAAAATAAATCAAAGTCAAAGTCAAATGCTTTTTTCAATAAAAACCTTTACAGGTAGGTACTTCATGACGTCAAAAATATGTATATAAAAAAGTTAACTAATCACCTACCTATTCTACCTACCTAATCTATCTACCTAATCTACCTACCTAACTAATCTACCACCAGTTCGGATTTTGGGAGAGCCTTCGACGGAGAAGAAGCTGGCAAGAAACTCAGGAGGCCTTACTTTTTTTCTCCCTTTATGTAACAAAAGTTATAATGTCGTCGCCAATTCATACAAAATACATTAAAAATAAATATATTAATACAAATTACTAATTAAAAGGTTATGCTCGTACATGCACTATGTCCATATTTGTCATTTACATAATCTTCCACTTTATAACAACCTTTACTCATGAGGCTTTTTTTTAACATGTGCTTGAAATGTATGTAAAGGCATTTCAGTAATATTTAGTGGAAATTTGTTATAAAACGTTACACATTTACCCAAGAAAGAGCCACCTGTTTTATTTATGAAGTTTAAAATTTGGGACGGCAAGCTTATTTTTTCTACGTGTGTTTAAGTTATGAAGATCACAATTTTTAACTTCATGATGTTTTCAAAAATAAATTGTGATGCAATAGTTAATATATTATCGATTTTTTTAAACATCTCTTTGAGTGAGTCTTTACACTTTTGGTTGTATGTGGCGCGGACTGCCCTATTCAACAACAGTATTGGTATCAGTAGAATAAAGACATCGTCAATATTAGCAACGGGGCCCCACAACAGCAAGGCATAAGACACACTATGGAAATAACTAAAATAAACTACTCTTGCCGTCTCAACATCAGTTAGAAGCCTTATTTTCTTAACTGCGTATACAGCTGAACTCAGTCTTCCTGACAAGGAATCAATATGTGGGTTGTAAGCGTGAATCCAGTTTAATGCCTAGAAACACAGCAGAATCTACTTATTCAACTACACAATACTATGGTGAAGTGCTATTCGAGGGTGTTAAACATTATGGTATTACATACAGTCTTCAGAGTTTAATATTTCCAAATCAATAACCCAATTCTGATATTTGCTATGCTTTTAAAATATCTGGAGAGATCTGGTGAGTTCATAATTATTATTTATTATTGTAATAAAAAAATTAAACAAAAATTGATTAAAAATCCGCTATGAATCCTTTCATTACCCTTTTTTTATTACTGTCTGTGTGTACTATTAACTAAATAAATGACTGTATGTTCCAAAAAATTCTATTGCCTAACTACATACAGTTTTATAATATAAAAATATTTTGAATTTTTTATGAGCTAATGTAACGTAATGTATATATACTCTTTTAAAGGAAAAGTCATTCACTAATTTCTGAACCCCAAAGCTGAGTGAACTTACTGCTTTTGATGTCGTTTCACGGACTTTTGACTTTTGATTATTAATGTTGTGTAATGCTACATTGTTTAAAGTGAGAAAGAAATAATAAGCGAACATATTCGTTTACACAAAAAGAGTTAGAATACAATTAATGTTCTGAAATTAAGTTTATAGTTGCGAGAATCTTCATGGTATTGACGGTTGAAATATTTATTTATTAAAAACTCAACAAACCATGCAACGAAACCTGGTCTCTCTTTATATATCTGCCTGATTTGCAATACCTACGTACCTTATTAAAGTTAAAAAATATTTTTGTTTTAATTAGGCGGATTTCTGTGTCGGAAAATGTTGAAACGTTTTTATTGTTAAGTAATTTAAACATCATGTACTTACACAAACAAATAAATCTTAGCAATAACTTTTTTCATTTCTGATTATGATTTATAGTAGTAAAGTAAACTATACTCATAGGTTCCATTGCTGGGCAGAGGCCTTCAAAATTGAAATCTAGTCATCGCTATAAGTTGTTATTGATTTTATAGTAGGTATAGGAGATACGTTGTTAATTTACATTTGTTTACTTTATAAAATCTGCATCATAGTTAGACTACTTTTTTATTATTCAAGTCAAGTCAAGTCAAAATATATTAATTCAATAAACTCAATTAATAAGTACTTTGAATCGTCCAAATCTTTTTTAAACTTCCACCCATTCAGGATATAATTTTTTAACTGTGGCAAAGAATGGGCGCAAGAAACCACATCGCACAAAAGCAACGACATTTACAAACAAAAAAAAGAGTATGTCGTTACCAGGTCAATACAAAATATGAATTTAAAAATAAAAAAAATGATGCTATACAAAATTACAATACAATGTAGTATCAATTGAATAAAGACAATTAGAAATAGCTGTTGGAGTGCTTGGAGCATTTCAGATCCAAGCTGTTTTGTCTTCTGTGTAATCTGACACTTTATAATAAGCTTTTTTATAAAGCTTTTCTTTGATTTTGATTTTAAATTTATTAAGATCTAATTTCTGAATATCATTTGGTACTTTATTGTAAAATCTTACACACAGACCCTTAAAAGAATTATTTATTTTATGGAGCCTAGTATAAGGTACTGCTAATTTGTTCTTACTTCTAGTGTTTACATTGTGAATATCACTGTTTTTTGAAAACATTCCAGTATTTTTATGAACATAAATCAAATTTTCATAAATGTATTGTGATGCAACTGTCATTATATATATATATTCTTAAATCTCTCTCTGAGAGAGTCGCCAGCCTTTAGGTTATATATTGCTCGAATAGCCCTCTTCTGAAGCACAAAGATAGTTCGAATGACGGCAGCATTTCCCCACAGTAAAATGCCGTACGACATTACACTATGAAAGTAACTGAAATAAACTAATCTGGATGTATCAACGTCAGTTAACTGACGGATCTTCATTACTGCATAAGCCGCAGAGCTAAGTCTATTCGACAATTTAGCTATATGTGGGCCCCACTGAAGCTTGGCATCTAACGTGATGCCTAGAAACACAGTGGTGTCCACAGGATTCACATTCTTATCTTTAATTTGTACACTAGTTGTTACTTGCTTAACATTAGGCAATACAAATCTTACATATTCATCATTATATACATTAGTTATATGTATAGCATATAATTTGTATGTAGTAGGTCATAATAAGATATGTTTAAGTATTGTAAATATTATTATTAACTTAGGCTTTATTTTATTTTTATTTAAATTACTTATATTTTTTTAGTTTGCCCTTTTGTCGCTCTCACTTGTTCACCAATCTCTCATTCCACCTTAGGTTGGCTGGAAGAGATCTCTTTCAGAGATAAGTTCACCTTTGCTTACCATTGTTTGTATATTTTCTGTATATTGGTTTCTGTGCAATAAAAAACATATAAACAATGTATCATTAATTACTTCATTAGGTAATGCTTTTTATTAGCGCTCTAGAAATAATGCCACATTTAATAATTTTCTTTAATGAAAAAACTTAAATTATTTCATCTCTAGATCAAGAAAATCCACATCATCCATCTCGGTGATTCCCTGAAGTAATCTTCGAACTTGCCAAACAACTGGAAAACAAAGTAGGAATCCTGATTTAATTCCAAAAGTACTTTTCAACTGTTTCATTTTAAATTATTCTGTACGTATTTGAATAATATAAGATCAACGATGGCGGGACTGACTGTGTACTTTTGTGTAGAATTGAATGTAAAAATATTTCATTAAAATGAAAGACTAAAATATAATGTGAGACTTTAGTCACTAACAGATTTTAAAAAGGAATGCGTTGAAAAATGGTGGGAGAGCAAATTCAGATAAACTCAAACAGGAATATTGATAATAATACTAGGAAACTGTTATCTAAGAGATACTAAAATCTTTTTAAATAAAAGAAGTACCTATGTGCTGCGAAATTTTATTTTGGCCATATAGGCACTAAATTGTAAAGCCGCATTTTAAATTGCACAGGTTGTAAGCTTTCTTAGACAACTTTTGTAGAAACCAAAAAAGATATAAGGCAAATTCAAACTCCAACGCTTTGATTGTACAGCGCTATTTCAACAGCAGTGGTGGAAACTGACGAGTTAACAATTAAATTAAATACTTTGCAGCAAGTTTTTAGAAAGGAGAAATCGACGAATTTGAATCATTATTCGGCCAGTGGAGAGAAAAATTTTCCAAGGGGCTTATATTGGTTCGGCCTCTAAAACGGAAGCGTACGATAAAACTTGCCCGATTTAGCCAGGGTTTCATCTGCACGGAAAAATACTGAACTAGATTTATCTAATCTGTTTTTAATTCTGCCACCCTGGTACCGAAGTTAATGTTGTTGGATACACAGAAGAGAATAATGTTTCACTTAATGCAGAAAAACGTAAGTATCTCATAGAAAAACGTATCTCATGGAGAGAATACAAAGTTTAATTTCAGATTTATAGAAATACAATTATTTTTGAGAGTTTTCGAGTAACAGGAAGGTGTTTGACTAACTAACTTACTGAATTAATGTCTTTAGAAATTATTTAGAAACATAATTGTCTATTATTACAGAAAATAACTATACCTAATGATCTTATTGTTGAGGTTGATTTCAAATCCACTTTCTGTAAATACGTGCTATACGTATTACTCATGCTTTTTAAAAACACGTTTTTTGTTTCATTTTTCAGGTAATTCATTTCATATTTGCACTTAGTCGACACGTGAACGACACAGACGCCGTATAGATTCAATTTTTAATGTAAGTAAGTTTAAAATATATTTTAGAATAAATATTTAAGTTAAAAATCCTAACTAATACTATAAATACGAAAGTAAGCTTGTTTGTTGGATACGCTTTTACGCTTAAACCGCTACACCGATTTTGATAACATTTGGTATGGGGATAGATGGGAATTCTGGGGTAGGTTACAGGATACTTTTTCCCGCGTAAAATTAACGCGACCGCAGGCAGGTTAGCATAAATAAATTAATACATACTATATTATGAAAAGCTACCATTTAAATGTCGGCCATCTATTGCCTACCGCCATATCTCGTAGTCAGGATTACATATATCTAAATAAGCATGTTTGGATGATTTGTAAATATCTTTTCAAACTGTGTATTTCTATTATCTTTCTTACTTGACACTGACTAAATGTGCTAACCGCAACATACCATTTTTTAAGAAAAACCAACAAAATCTGTGGATTTGTGTTTTATTTGGGAAGAGAATAATTCTCTTTATAGGATTCCCAAGGAACTTATATTAGGTTCCTTGAGAATGCAAATGTTGCATAGATATTAAGAAAGATGTTCAAACCTGGTATGTTAATGCAAGGACGAAAGTAACTTATCTGAAAAAAAGGCAACATAAGAAACACGTTGGCAAATCTTACTTTAGGAGTTTACTCTGAAATAGGCTAATTCTTTTAATTATAATTACTGAATATCAGCTTACGTCACTGATTTAAACCGTTAAACAGTTATTCGCGCTAGGCGTATAATTTGCCCCTGTCTGATCTTGTGTGTAGGAGGAACTTGATTCTGTATTTGTAAGACGGCGCTTAGTAATTACGCAAATTAAGAGACAAGATAGCTTATGAGACATTTACGATGTGTAAATTATATAAGAATTTACATGCTTAAATGGTCGTGTGTGCCGTATAGATGAAAAAGACTTAGCATAAATGTGTATGAGGAACAGTTTCTGTTCTGTGGGTGAGAATTAATGGGACAGTAAGAAGACAAAACCCTCGGAGAACGTACTTCAGCCAGTTCGAGACGATCTCATGTAAGGTCAGGTACCTTACAGTCACCTCTTATATCAGTTTATATTACTTTAATCTTACAGTTATGCAAAATTTGTATGTTAATTTTCATGGTTAGAATTAAAGTAATACTCTTCTAAATTTTGCGTTCCATTAGACATAAATATTTGTTTGCCCCAAGTTTGGCCGCACCTAAAAACTCGCTATTCCGTCATACCCCAAACGGCCATATATGGCCACGCTCTCCACTTGACTTTGTTAGACTACTTTAGTATGAACAAGGTCGATTATTTCGGTTCTGTGGTACATTTTATGCATCGTGAACGCAAAATTTACCATAGACTGCGTTAGATTTTTTTTCCATTTCCGCATATTTAAATTCCCGCCAAATCGCACCTGCTGTCAAAATTTTTAGACATTTCGATGCCAAGACTGAGAGATTAACATAGTTTTCAGCCGTTTTTACTAACAAAATTAATGCATCATCCATCTCAATAAAACTGCAGATACGTATTCTACTAAATACTTATTTACAACAGTCACATATGGTAGCT
Source organism: Scoparia ambigualis (assembly GCA_963921215.1). Classification (NCBI taxonomy): domain Eukaryota; kingdom Metazoa; phylum Arthropoda; class Insecta; order Lepidoptera; family Crambidae; genus Scoparia; species Scoparia ambigualis. The sequence goes on from OY992504.1 coordinate 17,721,397, forward strand.
AAATACATACACTAAATTAAATTTGCACATTACTTTCGAACGCAGCTCCGTACAAAGTAGCAACACTAATAAATTTTGCGACTGTGTTATCAGTTTTTACGACGTTTTGTTACACTGCTTGTTTTGTGTGAGAAGCTGAGGTTTGCTCGCGAGATAATGAGTCGAGTAGTACATTTATTACCTTGTCTGCACTGTTTCGGTTGTTGCTACAATGAATGGTAGACCAACAGTCGTTAAATTTGACTACGATAAAAACATTAGACAGTCAAAACTCACTTCGTTAACGTCAAATACGTAAATCTTAGGGCCGGTTTCACTAGTTTTAGTAAGTATCATAAATTTAACAAATAAATATTTATTTTTACTTTTAAATAAGCTATATGAAACATCACGTGTGGTAAAACTCGTCTTTAGAATGCATAAAATAAACAACATTAACAGCTGCTTTTAATTAAACTTGTAAGTTAAGTTTTTTTTTATGAAAGTGTTTTAACCGAGATGAAGAAGAACAAGTAAATAAAGATTGGTAATACAAACAAAACGCACAATGTTTGAAGGGGCCGTCTGAGCAGCAGGCGTGAGACTATGCAGTTGATATGCTATGCTATGAATGTACCTACGAGTACGGAAATGTATTCATCTAAGAAAACATACAGTTAATGCTAACTGTTTGTCAAATAACGCACTTAAATTGAAAAGCCGTTAGCCTTTGTAAAAAAGCTTTATTCGCAAATTTCGTGCGGTGACGGAGAAAGAATACCAATCGCCGCCCCTCTCTCCGTCCGGTGGGTGTCGTAAGAAGCGACTAACGGACTCTTTCGAGCGATGATCTGCTCCACTGGTGGTAGGGCTTGACCCGTCTGGTTGGTGATTACCGTACGCATGGTGTAAAACCCGTCAAGTGACTGCTTGTCGGTCGCGTTTCGGGATCAGCCAGCGTATAACCAGGGCTCGAGAGGATGATGCTGCGATGAATTTGGTCTGTAGAGGCTTCCGTCAAACCAGTGCCAGGAGGACTTCGTTAACCTGCCGACCAGGGAGACCCGTAGAAACGGTTGTCCCGCTGGCCGCCCGTGGCACAGTACAGGGGCCCAAGCGAGCCTAACCAGCTCGTGAGGCTGCCTCACCATGCTACGCATAATCTCGGGGTGGTCCGTCGTGCCGGTTGGTGACCGGAAGGTGGGGTCCCGGCGGCCATTCCCGGGGGGGATCGGGGGCCCTTCCGTTCGGCAGGTTAATAATACTCGTCTGTGAGCAAATTCCTGGGGAAACAGGCCACCACACTTTGACCATTCGCATCGCGGCATCATTTTCTCGATTCACGCCTCTCTCTTTCCACTCCTAAAATGACAGCGCCTAACAACAAAACTGGTAATACAGCGGTGCACACCCCCACTACAACCTTACCGTTTCAGGTGGAGTTCGCTAACATCCGCGGACTCCATGCAAACCTCAATGCCGTCCACCACCATCTTGAGACGGCACGGCCTGCAATGTTGTTCCTGACGGAGACGCAAATAATCCGCCCTGCTGACACCACCTACCTGAACTATCCCGGCTTTGTGCTTGAAGAATCCTTCAAAGCCAAAGCCGGAGTTTGCTTATTTGTTCGGGCGGATGTTTGCTGTCGCCGTCTGCGCTGTCTGGAGGACCCTTCTTTCTCCCTCCTAGTGGTACACGTCGACTTAGGCTCTCATTGCCGTGTCTACGTCTGCGTCTACCGATCCCATAACGGCGACATGGAGACAACTCGACTAATTGAACATCTTAGTCGGGTAGCAGATAATGCGCAGGAGCGGTTTCCATCGGCGGAATTGGTGTTTTTGGGGGACTTCAACGCCCACCATGAGTTGTGGTTAGGTTCCTCCAAAACAGACCATGCTGGTAGAACTGCCCACGCATTCGCTCTCACGCATGACCTGACGCAACTGGTGAACCAGCCCACCAGGATCCCAGACATAGTTGGCCATGCGCCCTCCTTACTCGACCTTCTGCTGACGAGTCGCCCAGCTGGATACCGGGTGGAGATTCGAGCTCCTTTAGGTTCCTCGGATCACTGCTTGATATCCAGCACAGTGCCCTTGGCATCGCGCCCGCCAACAGCGGTTTCGAAACGCCAGATTTGGCACTACGCGTCGGCAGACTGGGACGGTATGCGGGAGTATTTTGCATCCGTCCCTTGGAGGCAGCGCTGCTTTAGTGGGAAGGACTCGACCGCTAGCGCCACTGCCGTTGCTGATGAGATAGTATTAGGAATGGAATACTATATTCCACACTCCTATGTCATCAGCAAAGGCAGACGCAACCGCTGGTTCAATCGCGAGTGTGCCAGCGCTGTTGAGAGCAAACAGACGGCATACCGCGCTTGGATCAGAGGTAAAGCTCATGGGGATCCCGAAACTCACTCGCTAAAAGCAGCCTATAATATTGCCACCAAGTCGTGTAAGAGGACCTACATTAGAGTGGATGCCCAGCGCGTTGCACGAGTAGGCCAAGAACTCCTGACGCATCTTACGGGCAGCCGTAGCTACTGGCGTCTGGCCAAAGCCGTGCAATCCAACTTCTGCCAACCCTCGCTGCCACCACTGCGATGTCCTGACGGAACTTTAGCTCACAAGCCGCAGGAAAAGGTCGATCTCCTGGCCAAACTCTTTGCGGCTAACTCCCGGATCGATGACTGTAATGCACAGCCACCCTCAATTCCTCACTGTGGCCACACAATGTCTGATATTAAAATCAGGCAGTGTGATGTCCGTGCGGAGCTGCAGTCAATCGATGTCCGGAAAGCTAACGGTCCTGATGGCATCCCAGCAATAGTCCTGAAAATGTGTGCAGCGGAGTTGTCCCCTGTGTTAACGCGTCTGTACCGTCTCTCGCTCTCTTCGGGTTGTGTGCCGGAATCTTGGAGAGAAGCTAATGTGCAACTGATCCCTAAAAAAGGAGATCGGTCAGATCCGACTAATTACCGCCCTATAGCCGTAACTTCAGTGTTGTGTAAGATCCTAGAACGAATATTGAACAAACAGCTTATTCGATACCTAGAAGATCACTCTCTAATTCACGATCGTCAATATGGGTTTCGGCCAAAACGGTCAACGGGTGATCTTCTAACGTACGTCACACATCTCTGGGGTGAGGCTATTGACAAGCGAGGCGAGTCACTGGCAGTTAGCCTTGACATAGCCAAGGCTTTTGATCGGGTCTGGCACAAAGCTCTTCTCTCCAAGCTCCCGGCATACGGTTTGCCCGCTCAGTTCTGTACCTGGATTGCCAGCTTCCTGCATGAGCGTAGAATCCGTGTCCTTTCGGATAGATGCGCTTCGCGGTTCATGTCAGTGAACGCTGGTGTTCCTCAAGGCTCCGTTCTATCCCCCACGCTGTTCCTTCTGCATATCAATGACATGCTTCCTCTTGGAAACATTCATTGCTATGCAGATGATAGCACAGTGCATGGGGGATATAACGGGCACCCAACGGCTGGGCGGGTAGACACCGAAATGAAGCGAGCAAATCTTGTCATTGAATTCGATCGGATGTTGGACCTAATTTCTAAATGGGGCTCCGATAATCTGGTGGAGTTCAATGCCAAGAAAACACAGGTGTGCGCGTTCACAGCAAAAAGTCGCCATTCCTTCCCCTTCCCTCTCTTCAGGGTACATCTCTAAGCCTGCAGAGCAGTATTAACATGCTCGGTATGAATATCCGCTGCGATCTGAACCAAAAGGACTACATCGAAAGCGTGATTAAAAATGCCTCACGTAAACTCGGTGTCCTGAACAAGGTGCGGCGATTCTTCACGCCTGATCAGTTGTGTCTATTATACAAGACACAGGTGCGGTCTTGCGTGGAGTATTGCTCTCACCTTTGGGACGGCTCCTCAAAGTACCTTCTACTAAAACTCTAAAACTCTCGAGCCTTTGCAATTGCGTAGAGATATTGCGTCACTCAGCGTCTTTTACCGTTTATACCATGGCGAGTGCTCTGAAGAACTCTTTGACCTCATCCCTCCTTCTCCCTTCCTCCATAGGAGTACGCGTGCTGCTCTCCGGAGTCACCAATTTACAGTCTCTAACATTCCATCACGCACAAAGAAATTTGGTGACTCGTTTCTTTGTCGCACTTCCAAAAGATGGAATAGTCTACCAGCACACGTATTCCCTCCTACCTATGACATAGGGTCCTTCAAACGAGGCGTGAAGAAGCACTTTGTGGGCCGGCAGAGTGAGGGTGACTGATGCTACGTCTCTTACGCTGCACCAGTTGTCCTCGCGCCTGGACTTCATTTGCACATAACATCAGGTGGAGTGGGGTTATTTGCCGGGATTATCATAAAAAAAAAAAAATATTGTCAAATTCGCAAATTGTCAAGTTTTCAGAATTTTTAGTTCTTTAGGTTTAATAATAATTAAAGTCAACTAATTAATAGGCATATTTTCTACCTATTAATTAGTTGACTTTAATTATTATTAAACTTAAAGAACTAGAAATTCTAAAAACTTGACAATTTGCGAATAAACCGTAAAAAAATTTATGATAGACAACACACTCGCAGCACGCGGTGCCCCTTGGCTATCTGTAGTAATCAGGCATTGCTTCGCTCAACCTTATTTTACTGAAAGGTCTAAAGTTGAAAGCAGGACTTTCAACAGACAGGCGTCATTACGCAAATACGTCTTTTTCCAAGCTACCTATTTAGAGATGATGGCTCGTCTTTCACGATAATAACCGTGCTGTAAATATGAATATACTGCTTCAAGCTTACTGTGAATTTTATGCGCCATTAACTGTCGTTTGCGGGGACGTCAGCTTTATATAAAGTGACAACCCTTTCTGAAAGTAATCATGTCCTACAACATCCTATATTGGGTCTTGCAACCTTTAATATACGGATGTTTTTAGCGTGAACCGCTTGTTTGAATATGTGAGTCACTCTTTTCGATACAGCTTTGAAAAAGGTGTGAGTAATGAGCCATATAAAGATCTCTTATGTTGATGATGCTCGCTACTTTCAACACTCGACCCTTTTATCATCTTTAAAACTGAAAACTATGTCTAATACATACATATAATCAAGACTATTATCCCCGCAGAGTTAGTCAGAGACTGTCTAGTTTCTGAGGTCAGCAAAAGTAGTCTTCTACCATAGTCCAACTTTTCACCAAATAGCGACTGCACATGGTGCTCAGCGTGACAGGTGGTGAGCCCGCCGATATCTAATTTGTAAATAATTAAGATTCTATTTGATCGATATCTTGTAACGTTGGTTGTTTAGAATTAAAATTAAGAGTGCTTCGTCAATGTATGTTTCAAAATTTTCTTTGTAGGTAACATATTTTTTTATATTACCGCAAAATTTTCAACATAGGTTCCAGATAGAAAAATATTTAAATGCGCCCACAGCACAAACTCAGCTTTGGAAACAAAAAGAATTTGTGTTTTCAAACGTGCAAGAGTAACCCGATATTTTACCACCCATAAACCATCACCAAAGATTGGAAATGTGGAGATAACTTTAAAACAGCGTCTTCGAAGAGTCAAAGTAATGATTGCAATAACTGTGAGTCAGAACCTATAAAACCAGAACCAATTTTCCGTATTCTAAGAGGGGTAGTAATTGCTTCAATAAACTGTGGTGTCGCCTGAATCAGGGGCTGGTATAAAATTTTAGTGCTCCCGAAGTTTCGGCCTCAATTTCTATCGATTCCATTGTCCCGCACATTCATTATTAAATTCCATTTTCCTAGTCCCGGGAGACTTTGAAGAGATTAACCGCGGTGTTTTCAAGCAGCCAGGGACATTCATTGACCTGTTAGTACTTAAGTTTCTAGATAAAAAAATGTCTTATTTTCTGTCTAAAAAATAATAAATACATACATACATATATCGAGTTTATTTAGTATGCTACAATTCCAATAAAATAAAAAAGCAGCTGTTACAGTTACCACACAGTACCCGTCTGGAAGGCTACCCTCATAACTAGCAAAATTACTGCGGGCTCGCATACATAAAATCTGAAGTCTCAGGGTTGGCAATTGGCTAGTTTTACCTGTGACGCAGACAAGCGTCAATGGGCTGTGGTGGCCATTTTGCATCCATCAGGCGGGAAGGCCGTAGACACACTTGTTTTTAGTATAGTAAGTTGAAATAAATACATAAATATATACATTGCCAATGGGTTAGTCAGAGACTAGACATGAGGACCGCAAATAAGGTACTGCCATAGTCCACGTTTCACTAATTGACAACTAGATATTAGCTTAGCGTGATATGTATTGAGCCTATCGCCGATTGGACGTATGAGCAGTCTTCAGAGAGTTAGTCGCCTTTTACGACACCAGAGAGAAGAGGGTTGTTAAGATAAAATCAGAAATTAGATCTTGATAAATTTAAAATCAAAATCAAAAAAAAGTTTTATAAAAAAGCTCATTATAAAGTGTCAAATTACGCAGAAGACAAAACAACTTGGCTCTGAATTGAAATGCTCCAAGCACTACAACAGCTATTTCTAATTTTCTATAATTAATATATAGAGTACCGGATATACGAGTATATATATTTTACATTCAAATTCTTATTTTGTATTTTATGACCTGGTAACGACATATCTTTTTTTTGTAAATGTCGTTGCTTCTATGCGCTGTAGTTTCTTGCGCCCGTTCTTTGCCACAGTTAAAAAATGACGTCCTGAATGGGTGGTAGGTTAAACATTTGGACGATTCAAAGTACTCATTAATTGAATTTATTGAACAAATATATTTTGAGTTTGAGTTTTGAGTTTAAAGTATAGTCTACATACTGCCCCATTGCTGGGCAAAGGCCTCCAAGATTGAAATTATGGTTTTTAGGAAAGAGGTGTCACCGATGGGTTGATAATATTCTTGTAATAATTAACCGCCTTTACACAGCTCTTTGGCGAGAAAGTAAATGATTTGAGTAAGCTCAGCTAGTAAGTTGAGCTTAGTTAAGTCATAATAGATTAGCTTATAAGTCAAATCACTCATAACTTATAACACTTATAACTTATAGCTATTGTATGGAAGTTCGTTAGGTTTCTTGTTTGGACACTGAGTTTGCTAGTTATACCGCAAAGATAATGGAAACATATTCAAAATAAATAATAACATATTTATTTAAATTTTCTCTGTTTTAAACTACTGTTGCTTGTCACTACAGCGACATTAAAACACAAAAGTATACACTACTAGAAGAAACTGTTCTAACTTCTTTAACAGTGTCAGATTATTGGGAAATGCCTCTATATGCCCAATTTATTGAAGGTGCAATTACTGAGATGTATTATTATGTATGTTCCAGCAATATGTATTGTAGACCTTCATCAACCTATAAACTTAACACTGCTGGGATTAGCCCTTTCCACTTGACCAATAAATAGCACAAAGGAAGTTTAAGCCATCACCTAAAACTTTGGGTCATGCAGATTTGAAGGTTACTGGATAAAAATGTTTACTAGAAAAAAACAACCAGTCTTAGGAAAGCTCCAATGGGATTCGAACACATATATGTTTGTAGTAAGCATTTTATAGTAAAGTAAATAAACATTTTTCTAGTAAACATTTTATCTAAAATCTATATACTTATAGCATTGCATTGGTGGCCGCTCATTAAAACAATACTACCAACTCATCGTTTCCCTTGGGTGTCGTAAAAGGCGACTAAGGGACTAAAGACAACATATACAGCAACAGCATAGAGCGGCGATGGACTCACCACCTATCACGCTGAGCACATGTGCAGTTGTTATTTAGTGAAACGTGGACTATGGCAGTGGACTGCTTTTGCGCTCCTCTTTGCCTAGTCTCTGACTAACTCTTAAGGGATAATAATAGTTCTGAGTGTATGTATACTATGTATTATTTTCTAGACACGGTGGCTAGGCAATAGATTCTACATTATCAGGGCTGAAAATAGCGCACACTTTTTGTGCTGCACAAATATAGCCTATATTGGTTTAAGCCATTTCGAAGCAGTATTGTTTAGTGCTTGGAAATTCCGATCACGTCTGTCTGTAAAATTGCACGCAGCCGCCAAAAGCTGACCCATTTATTGGGTCAAAATACACGGTAGTATGGAGTATCACTTATTCAAAGAAACGTGTTGTTTTACACTACCTTACTATGACTTCATCTCTCTGTTTTTAATAGGTCAAGGATCATAAGACCGCCGGCGGTCGCAAACCAATTGATTTTTAATTGTGTATGGTTTTACGATCCTCAAGAGGTTAAAGACACAAACACATTTGCCCTATTAACTGCCCATATTTTGTAGCCTCTATTAGTAAGCTAAGAGGTTATCTGTTATCCTGAAGTAGAAATAACATGAGAAAAAGTCGATTTTACAAGCACTTTTCTTTCTAGTCGTTTCCTCACTGCTGAGGATCGTGACTCCGTTTCATCCGGTCAACCAACTGTCTCCATCGGCTGCGCTCAATCGCTTGATGGAGTGCGGCGCTGACAGGCATCTCCAGTTGTTCTGAGATCTGGTCTTTTACCTTCTACTTTCCCCGTTACCATCAGACGCTCGAGGTTATCTGCACAACTTATCTTTACAAGCACACGTCATTCATAACATTTTATCACCTTTGTGTCTTCGTGAAGTTCTCCAACCGCTTCCAACTCTCCCGGCAATTCGTTGCGAATACTAGAATTTCATTCTCCAGCAATTTTCTTGTTCATCAAAAAGAAAAACAAGCTACATTTTCACTTACACGGCAGAAGTCTTAGCCGTCTATATGCCCCTTAAACACCGAAGCTAAAGACAGCACATGCTTGCGGTGCTATCCGTATAGCTTCGGTGTTTTACAACACCGGTCACGTCCCCGCAAAACTGTACGCAGCCGCCTGAATCTGAAGTACTGACCTATTTCTGAAACAAAATGAGAAAACCGTATCGGGACTTTGGACAACAAAAAAAAGCGACTGTTTATTTCCTGCATGTGCATAGTTAACGTCTCGTGTCGATGCTCGCTTATTTGCATGTTAGTTTATGAATGCTTCACAGTGTACTAATACTTGGCATAAAAGAGTTTTTATTCCTAATTTTATTTCAATATACTTCGTCATCATCATCATCAGCCAAAGGACGTTCACTGTTGGACGAAGGTCTCCACCAAGGAATACAAAATACTTAAAATAATGAAACTAATTGTCACACACAGTTCATTTACAACAAAGTAAATTAAGTAAATTATTGTCAATTTAAATCAAGTAATTGCTTACTTTCATAGACTTTATGTACTAGACTTTACTGCATCTAATGCGATAAGTGACGCACTGTAATTTCACATTGAAGCCATTTAACTGTATCTCTGATACAAATACTCTTCTTCTTAAAAATAAAAGCCCCTTGTGGAATTTGACACCACGACCGTCTAGTTAGGGTTGTAATCACAAGACCATATACGATTAGTAAATGAGTAGCATATATTTTCTCTTCAGTATAATGTTTACATAAACACATAGTGTACACATATATTTTAAGTTGAACTAACAACTTGTATGGACTAAAACTAAGGCCCTAAAAACAATGTAGAAACAACATTAAACTACTACTTTCTCGTCTACTTGAAGTACGGAACACGTAAAAACCACAAGTTTGTGGTATCATTTGAGAAGCCAACATGTTCGGCCACTCCGGTCACGTAGCGGCGGGTACTGTTGCAAAACTGCACACAACTGTCGATGTACGATATTGACCGAAATTAACTATATCTGTATCATCCGCTTATATTGGAAATAGAAAACTGAAAACTTAGACAAAGGTATAGTTTATCGCACATTGAAAACAACAAAAATAAACACAAAGATACTAAGGTTGATTCTATACGGGTGTTAAGGGTGTCAAGTAAGGAATCCTTACGAGGGCTCTACTTTCACAACCCCCTAAAGGCCTTTTTCACAAACGAAGATATTTCATGTTTAAATTTTAACCGCATAAAGCATCGTTCGCGACGACAACAATAACGCACAATAGCGACATACTGCTCTAAAGTTACGTGTCGTAATAAAGCTCTGCTATTAGCCAACTCTATTTTAGTGGAATTTGATAGTGACAGACTGGTGTTTTAGTGGGCTTTTGATACAAATGTCACTTTTCCTAATGGCTTTTAAACATGTTTTAGTGGGATTTGTTACGGAATCATTAGTGGATCATGGAAGGAATTCAGTATATTTTGTTTTTTCTGGTTATAGTTAAATTTTGACTAATATTTGTTTAAGGGGTTTTGAAAGTAGACCCTTCTTGACACTAGATGACGGAACTTAGGTAGTAGTTCGTTTTTTTCTTACTTCATAAGTACTGGTTAAATGTGCAAACCGCAGAAGGAAAACAAAGTTGTTTTGCAATGATAATGGCGGTCCACACTCATTGATCTATTGAGTAATAGTAGAAAACAGCAATTTTAATGTCTGGGCGACAAAGCACACAAAAAAGACACTACTTCTTATCCGGAGGTCTAGAGTTCAGTGCGCAGGTTGGGCAAATGGTGTTTCCGACTTTTGTACATAGATCACAGTCACATTTCTAATATTATTGTTTTTATCATTTCTTTTCTTCAATATATTAATTTGTTATGTTCTGTGTTGTACTGTTACTCTGTGTGTGACTGTTTGTTTTCCGATAAAGCGAAAAAAGGACATTAAAAGGATTGTATTTTAATAAACAAAGTGCCTCGAGCGAGTCGTTTAATTGGTACGTTATATTTTAGAAATGGTAAGCGTTACGCGATTTAAAAATGTTTGGCACAAAAACATAAAAGCAAAATACCAGGGTTAATGCAAATAATTTAATTGGCGATATTGACGGTCATTGAATACCTTAGATTTTTCATCTAAATCAATTTTGGTGAATACCTAATACTTACTGTTTTGTTTATATCTTTTGAGTAAATAATAATTGTTCTGGATGTATGTTCAGCGATTTTTGTAGTTTGCGAGCTATGATTTCTTTTTTAATTTTAAAAAATGTTGACGACCGACTTAAGCCCTGCTCTGCTCGTTTTATATTAAAAAAAAAAAGTATATAATTTTTCGGAAAATATTTTTGTGCCATCCTATATACTAAAAATAAAAACACAGTGCAATTAAAAACAATCTTTAACAGCCGATTTTAATAGTATATTATATATATTTACTAGTAACCCGCTGCCTGCACTTTCTCCAACGTCACCAGCCCAACTCAAGTCTAGTCGCCTGCTAACTGCACGTCAGTTGCTATCGCTCCCATATTGGCCTTCAAACGTCTTGCAGACGCTGCTCTTGAATCACCTTTTTTATATGGTAATAATGTCTCATGCGTATTTTTAAAAACCGCTTGGCCTTCATCTAACTTGATGGTTAAGCCAAAGGTGAGTCGAACTTCACCCGGAGTCGTCGCGTCGCGTCGCCGTCTACTAAAGAACAGAACACAAGGTTACAACAAACAGATACGGTTCACCTTTCCACCTTCCAAGTATACATTTGACTCGAACCTGCTTGAGAGACGATTCCCAAACCCAATATAGCTGCTATCTACGGGACAGTTAGACTACCTACATTATTGTTAATAATTTCTTATGTAAAGGACTAATAGTTTTAATAGGAAGTAAATATTCTTTAAACATAAAAGGTTAACAAAGACTCAGCTAAAATGGTTTGCTGAGTTTTTGCTGAGTTTCACACACAGGAATGAATTAGTTTATACAATAGAATTTGATCTCGATGTGATCGTCGACTTGCCAGGGATTCAAGAGTATCAGTATCGAAAAAGCTAAAGCGATATTTAAGACGTTTTTTAAACTTGTTCTGAATACCTTCCAGTAAGTCTTTATATTTTAAATATAGAGGGTTCCACACGCTGGATGCGTACTCCAATTGCGATCTGACTTACGCATTGTATAATAAGATCAACGTGTTCACATTTTTAAAATCAACACTTTGACGGAAAATGAAACCTAGCAACCTAGATGCCTTCCCCACGACTCTATCGATATGTGATTCGAAATATAATCCACTATCAAGCTGAACGCCAAGATCCCTAACCTCATTAACTCTTTTTAAATCTTTGCCATTTAGTTGATATTTATAAGTTATAATATTTTTCTTTCTTGTAAATGTAATAATATTGCATTTATCTACATTTAAATGAAGTCTGTTGAGAGCACAATATTCACATAAACGATTAAGATCGCTTTGTAAATTGTCACAATCATTCTGTGATTTAATAACCGAAAATATTTTTGTGTCATCTGCATATAATAATAATTTTGAATTTTGAAAACAGTGTACGACATCGTTAATAAATATATTAAAGAGTAATGGACCAAGGTAGGAGCCCTGTGGGACACCGGAAGAAATCGGAATGAAGCTAGATGTAAAACCTTTTATTGTGACAGCCTGTGTTCTATTTTTGAGATAGGATGTTAGCCAACGAAGCAGATCGCCGTGTACACCGACAGCCTCAAGCTTTAAAATTAATAACGAATAACAAATTTTATCAAACGCTTTCGAATAATTAGTGTACACAGCGTCTACTTGGTATCCCCTCTCCATAGCTTCCAAGACCACATCAACAAATTCGCAGAGATTGCTTCCCGTGGAGCGCTTTGCAATAAAGCCATGTTGGTGGATAGTCAGTAAAGGCACAACAGCTGGAAAAATATTGTCATAAATAATCCTTTCGAAAACTTTGGGTAAAACTGATAATTTAGAAATACCACGATAATTGCGCACATTATGTCTATCACCACTTTTATGAATTGGGACTACAAAAGATTGCTTCCAGGCAACTAACATCACACCGGACGACAAAGATAAAATAAATAAACGTGCAACATGGAATGCCAGTTGCTCACTACACTTATTCAAAAACAAAGGGTGGAGGCCATCCGGACCGCTGCCTTTGGTCACATTAATTCTGGATAAGTACTTCTCTATAATATCACGAGTGATATGGATGTTACTAATTACAGTCGAGCCAGAGCCATGGATTGTAATTTTAGGGGACAAACTAGTATCCTCTTCAAATACTGTTTCAAAGAATCTACTAAATAAGTTAGAAATTGCTTGACCATCATGCGCTACGTCATCGTCAAGATTAATCATATCAGGAATACTGTTGACTCTTTTTTTGGATTTAACAAGAGACCAAAAGAATTTATAACAGCGATTAATATTAGTCTCAGCTCTATTTAAAAAGGAGTTATAACAAGAAATTTCAATTTTTTTAACATTTCGTCTCATGTCTGAGAATTTTTCGTAGTCAGAAAGTCTACCATATGTTTTCCATTTTTTATGTAATTTATATTTTCTCTTTATTAATTTAATTAAAGTTGGTGTGAACCAAACAGGATAAACGTTATTATCTTTTACTAATTTAGAAGGGACACATTTAGCAATTATAACATTAGTTATTGAATAAAATTTATCCAATGCACTCTCAATGTCAGTCCCTGATAGGTGCTGTTCCCAATCCACTCTATCTAGCTCTTCCTTAATTATATCATAATCGGCAGCATGAAAGCGGCGCGCCATACGGGGTGCTTGCATAAGACAAGCATCCTTTAAAACTAAATCTGCCTCAATTGACAAAGACGGATGATGCTTGTCCTCCGGCTCTGATAATGGCGCAGCGCGAGTCACGTGACAAGAGAAACTAGAAAATATCAGATCCAGTGACCTATTGTTGTGATTAAGTACTCCATTATGTTGACACCATCCTGTAAAGGACATGAAAGTAAAAATCTGTGAGGTCAACGCGTCGCCCGATGGATTTAATAAGGTAAAATTATTATTAGTGTCGGTGTTATTTAACGACCACGCTGCACTTCTGACATTGAAATCACCAACAACAAGAAACTCGTCATCAGATCTATCAATGCTTAACTCTGATATCGATTCTAAAAACGAGTGTTGTGTTGAAACCTGGTCACGAGTCTCTGGGAAGTAACAGCAATATAAATGCAACCTTTTAGGATTGGGACCCTGAGATTGGGACTCTTGCTGGTCTTTCTCAGTACATGGTCACCCCGTAGACTTATGAAACGATGGCGTATTGACAATCATAAAAGTTAAATTTTTTGTAGTGTGCATTAAACCAAATAATGTTTTGACTTACTTCTTTGTTGTGTATTGTGTTAGGTTACTCGTACTACACAATTAGAAAACTGATAGCAGGTTTCAAACCGTAGTAAAATGTGAATTGACAAAATTCATCTATACAAGAAGGTTTTAATGACATCACGATTCGTATAACATTTTTATGCAGCTGACTACAATAAAAAATAATTGGGACCTTTCCTAAATTGATTGGGGCGAATCCAGACGAAAGACAATATTGAGTTAGCGCTTCAGAACTTTTATTCAATAATTAATGATTCGATTGATAAGTTCGTGATCTTTCCCTCGAAAAAGTAGTCTATGACGTATTTTTCTCGCAATTAGGCCCTTTTTACATAGGTACATACATAATAATCACGACTATTATCCCCGAAGGGTTAGTCAGAGACTAGGCAATGAGGACCGCAAAAGCAGTCCTCTGCCATAGTCCACTTTTCACCAAATAGTGATTGCACTTGTGCTTAGCGTGATAGGTGGTGAGCCCATCGCTGCTCTATGCAGTGGATGTAGGTATGTGCAGTCTTTAGTCCGTTAGTCGTCTTTTACGACACCCAAGGGAATAGAGGAGGTGGTAGTATTCGTTCACCGCTACGAGACACGGTTATACGCCCTTTTTAGGACTGCTTTTTTATACACGTTTAACTATGACCAACCCTTCGGAGATGTATGATGGAATCTTGTTACCAAGACATAATCATACTGAGCACATGAGCTGTGTGTTGGCGGCTCATTAATAGAATACTTACTATCATGCCATCTCTTCCCTTGGGTGTCGTCAAAGTGACCGACGTACCAAAAACAGAACATACATTCAGCAGCATAGATCCATGGACTTACCACCTATCACGCTGAGTTGTGCAGCGGCTATTTGGTGAAATGTGGACTATGGAGAGGACTAATTTTGGTACTCATTGCCTAGTTTCTGACTAACCTTTGGGGGATAATTGTGTTGAATCTATGTACTTAGTAATGTATAATTTTCTCCAGGACCTAGTTGAACGTTAAGGTCTGTTTCTCTTTTTAAAGGTGACTGACAGGCGAAATGACCTGCAATTTTAAAACATGACTGAACATTTTACAACGCCCAATATCATTACTATAACTAATACACTCAATGTTTATTAAATAGAAAACTTCGTTAGTCCCACGTTCAAACTTTTATAACTCAAAGATGAACTGAACTGTAGCTTGTTTCTTAAAAAAGTTTTTTACTTATAATTTATTTTTTACTTTTTAGTTATACCTGGAAACGTTTTTCATCTGTTCATCTCATTCAATACAAAATATTTATCTTTACAAAATTTATTCACGTCCACCAAACCACCACCACTCACCACCCATAAAAAACAGTCCACCCATTAAGACGAATCAATCTCGACGCGGTTGTGTCGCTTAATTACTTAATTCTATGGCCATCTTCCAGCTCCATCATCAGACCCTGGTTACCATTGAAAGACAAACTACTCGTTAAGACGATTCAAACAAGCCCAAACTCGATGAGGTTGTGTTGTTTCATTGAGAAGTTCCTATGGCCACCTTCTAGCTCCATCATCAGATCAGCACCATGTCATCATAATATTGCATTGTCACGCGATTTACACGTGTATGCAAAATTTCAGCTCAATCAGTAATCGGGAAGTGGCACAAAATTGAGTTGCAAAATTCCAGGACATAATACATGTGAAGTTAAATAAATGCTTGTAAACTTATGTGAAGTTAAATAAAAACTTGTAAGAAGAACTCCTGCACGAAATTGTGAAAATTTGTGTGTTTTAAGTCACTTGTACCATGCGCTGAATTAGTTAAATACATTTAAAAAACTTATGTAACTTAGCCTGATCATTGCACAAGGTCATGGCCTTGTTGAAATTTGAAACAAATTCTTTAAACAATGACAAAAAATACATAAATGTAATGACTCCCAAAACATTTTTTTTCGACAACTTTCTTAATTTTACGCATGAAGCAATAATTCTTACATGAAAATATTTGTATAGATATTATGCAGGGCAACCCCATCTTTGAAAAGTTTAATTTTTAACACAAGCGCTTGATGGTTTTGCACATTTCGCAGAATAAAAACATTGCTATTATTAAATTACTAGGTCTGTAACGTCAAAGCAGAATCGTTCTAATTATAAATGTCAATATGAATGATTTTGCTTTGAAGTTCATTAAGAGGCTTATGTCAGTTTTAGCGATCGCGCGGCACCCCCTTAAATTTTGTTATTTATATTTAATTCTCATAAAGAATTTACGATTCACTTACATGAGAGATTCAAAATTATTTTAAAACACGTTGAACAACACAAAAACAAAGCGATCAACAAAAAATAACAAAACACGTAGGTAGTTTTATTAAAACTCTGTATCGACCGCTAGGAGCGGTCCGTACAAGTACCTGCCTCACCCCGGCGAGTAGCCCCGACAACAAAATTGTAGCGATTAGCCACTTCCAGTGTCGTTAGTTCAACGTATATAAGTGGCTAATCGCTAGTCAAAACTTTTCAGTCTTTTGTATTCAATCATACTATGCATTCTTTTATCCTACGTTACAAAGACAATACTTTATTGTTTGATGGTTTTGGTTATAACAAGTATGTTGCATCGGATTGTCTGGATTAGCAATACGGCATGTTGCTTGTCATTTGATACAATTTATGATAAGGAATGTTTGCACTCTATCCAGATCTAACACAATCTAATCTATTTATGTTCACACAAACGATCACAAATTATTTTAATTTTAGTATTTATTTATTTAATCATCCTCATCATCATCAGCCTATATAAACGTCCCACTGCTGGGCATGTGCCTCTGCCGTGGATAATAGCATGTGGGGATATTAGACCATAACCCACCACGGGTAATGCGGGTTGGTGGGTTTTAACGACTGCCATCTTACGACAAAAACCGGGACCAACGGCTTAACGTGCCTTCCGAAGCACAGAGGAGCTCGAGATGTTAATTTGGTCACCCATCCAGCGACGCGGCGGCATTGCGAAGTTGCTTAGCTTGCAAGATCGCAAGCCGAACGCGCTAGCCGCTGCGCCATCGAGCTCCTCATTTCATTTCAAGACGACCTCCTTGGTCGAGTGGTTTGTACACCGGTTTTCATGGTGCCGCCATCTCTGAGGTCCCGGGTTCGATCCCCGGTCGGGTCAATTTAGAAATTATTGTTTTTCTAAATTGTCTCGGGTCTGGGTGTTTTCTATGTATAATAAGTATGTATTTAAGTATTTTAAGTATGTTTATCCGTTGTCTAGTAACCATTTAACGAGTTTTTTCGAAGCTTCTCTTGGGCTAGATAATTGGTGTGATTGTAGGAAAGATTTATTGTTTATTTATTTATTTATTTATATTTATACTTCTATTTAATTGAAGCTAAGAGCTATGCTCTTGTCGCTGTAGCCTCCTGCATACATCCTAAGTTTCAAACCGATTTATAATTAATAATAATTATAAAATATTATTTTATTGTACACAAGACAAAACATAATAAACAGAAAACATATTTACAGAGACAAAGTACAAACAGGCGGCCTTATTGCTAACAAGCAATCTCTTCCAGGCAACCTTTGGTGATAGAAATATAATAGAAAGAATATAGAGTAAGGAAATAAGAAATTGAAATATATTTTTGAAAAATATATAGATACGACGAAATAATTACTTAAATAAATGAGATAAAAAAGATAATGCAATATTATACCATAAGAAATAGTGTTGCCCAAATGCAAGAACAAGACGAGACTTAGCCAGTCTTGGTCTTGGTCTTGCGCCACTACACCCGGTCTTGGTCTTGGTCTTGCGTTCCCAGTCTTGGTCTTGGTCTTGGTCTTGCAGTAAGAGTCTCGCAAGTCTCGCAGTTATTTATTAGCCTATTGCTATTTATTAAACGTTACTTTAGATCTTAGAACAACGTTACAGAGTAGGTACATTTTGAGCTTGAATTAACATAACCATAGTAAAGATCAACCAAATTCATAAATGTCAAAACATTTAATGAGAAATTCGAAATATTAACTGACACCGTTTGAATGAACCCACGACCTAAGCGATCCGTGCCGATGCTCTAACTCTAACGAGTTTTGCAGTGAACTTATTAGGTAATAATAATAATATAGTAAGGTAAGAACGTGTAAATCCCTACGCCGTCGAATTGGCAGCCAGTCAAACTGTGCTCGGTAATTCGAAACATGGTCATATTTTCTTAAAATATAAATAAATCTTATACAGAGATTCTGCAGACGCTCCAGCTTATCCAGGAGTTACTCCGAAAGATCAGCGTTGCAGACATCCCTAATCGAGGTTGGATAGGATTATTGACTTCATAATAAGACAAGACGTCCACCTTCTCGTTAATCTGTTCCATAAAGGCTATTTTTGATTTTCCTCTTCCTCTCTTTCCTACTATCTTTCTTTTGTCACTGCTAAAACTATATGTGTGCCAATATGCGTTTAAGTCAATATGCGTGTAAGTCAATATGCGTGTAAGTCAATATGCGTGTAAGTCAAAATTCATGTAAGTCAATATGCGTGTACGTCAAAATGCGTGTAAGAAGTTAGTCATTTTTTTTGATATACTAAGCCCGGCAAATGACCCCACTCCATCTGATGTTAAGTGGAAATGATGTCCAGGCGCGAGGACAACTGGTGCAGCGTAAGAGACGTAGCATCAGTCACCCTCACTCTGCCGGCCCACAAAGTGCCCCTTCACGCCTCGTTTGAAGGACCCTATGTCATAGGTAGGAGGGAATACGTGTGCTGGTAGACTATTCCATCTTTTGGAAGTGCGACAAAGAAACGAGTCACCAAATTTCTTTGTGCTTGATGGAATATTAGAGACTGTAAATTGGTGACTCCGGAGAGCAGCACGCGTACCTACTTCTATGGAGGAAGGGAGAAGGAGGGATGAGGTCAAAGAGTTCTTCAGAGCACTCGCCATGGTATGAACGGTAAAAGACGCTGAGTGACGCAATATCTCTACGCAATTGCAAAGG
This sequence comes from Scoparia ambigualis, assembly GCA_963921215.1. Taxonomy (NCBI): domain Eukaryota; kingdom Metazoa; phylum Arthropoda; class Insecta; order Lepidoptera; family Crambidae; genus Scoparia; species Scoparia ambigualis. Next base: position 17,740,512 of record OY992504.1, read on the forward strand.
CTCGAGAGTTTTAGATGCGAGTAACCCAAAATGTCTATCATAACTGTTTTTATTATGGTTAGAAATAATTAAATTAATTTAACTTAATCATATAGTTTTAATACAATACATCATAGTAAATAATAGGTGACCTTTGCTCAAGAGCGCTACATAGAAAAAAATACAGCCTCATAAAACATTAAACGATATTAAAAGAACAGAGTGCAATAAAAATTATACGAAAAAGGCACAGATGAATAATCTAAACGATTTCCGTGTCCCGTGACGTTTGCTGCGACAGTGTTATACGCTACAGCGCAATTTCAAGGAAGCAAAAGTAGGCAGCTCACTTTACCCAATTTACATGAAATTTCCGTCATGAAGAATTTTTCCTTTCTTTTCTCTGCGCCTCTAAATGGTAATGAGGGTCGGTTGGAAAAATTTCAAGATCATATTAGATTTCCCTCTTGTTGTCTGCTCGAGCAGAGCGCGTCACACATTTGCTCTAATAAAACATTTAAATGCGTGAACGGTATTAATTAAGACAGTTTTGTTGCCATAACTGTCTTGTAACGATACGAATGACTTAATTACATGCCATGTTTGGATGTAAGAGAATAAATAGCAAATAGTCACAGCAAAAAACTCAAAATTTTAATAGGATAAAAAAGAGCTTAAAAATATCAAAGAAGAAAATTGTAGTTGCAGATATTTCAAGTATTGTCCGTTTACATTCCCTGTAGATTTGCCATACCTTTCTCCTTTTATCGCCGCCTTCTTTAAGCCTAGTCTAAAAATACAACAAGTCTCACCAAGCCGTATTTAGCTAAATTATGTTACCTGCTGTCAAAGAGGAAACTCACTTACCGTTATAGAGGTTTTAGCTGTTAACTCCATGATGCGACAATTGTATTTATTTCGATGTTTATCACAGAAATCACTAGGAACAACTTTATAAAATATTAAAGCCATTTACATATCGATTATTAACATTATTATTTTCATGTGTTTTGATAGTATAGTAGCGATATTTTAAAGTGGCAAAAATATCAAAGATATAATAAACGTTATTAATAAACGTTGATTAAATTTACACTTAGATTAAATTTACGCTGTCTCTATTTGTCTTTGAGACAGCGTCACTTTAAACCGAGGTGTAACATTTGGGCATTTTTATTAATATGACGGATAGTGATTATTAATTTGTTCGTAGAAGATATCAATGATAACATAATTTTAATGTCATTGCAATCGACATCGAGGTAAGCTTCAAAATGCTGGAATTACCTGGACATCTTATTTTAAATGTCAACAATTTCGTTTCATTATCCTGAATCGGAGTTGACTAATGAGACTTGATTTGACGATGAGCGAGATTCCAGGAAAGACTTAGGACCTTTGTTCAGCTGAAAGACAATAAAAATTGAATTTAAAAAATCATTGCTTTTCTGTCAATTAAAAAAGTAGATAGATTTGATAGAGAGGAGAATTATGTTTTAAATGTAATTAGTTCTAATGGTGATATTGTTTGAAGTTATGTAGACGCTATAAATGTGCGGTGCTTAAAATGTAAATACAGTGAGATCGACAACATTTTAATTACAAGTGGGTAGTAAAAGTTTAAAATATAATAATATCTACAATTTAATTAACTTTCTTAAAAGTATGAGCAGCTTATTTACCTAAAGCTAAAACTAACCCTCACCCGAAGGATTTAATCGGCATCCATTGAACTCGTTAATTAAGTGTAAAGAAAAAACAACAATCACTTTTTATAATTAACCGATAAGCCCAGACCTGCAGTCTGGTTTTGCTAGGGCTAGACGACTACAGAATGGAAAGTAAACATCTTTAACGGAAAGTTTTATCTTCTTTGTCATAGTGTAGTTTGGACATTCATGAAATAAATTTGTAAATAAATATTTATTATTTAATAATTAAAAAATATTTATATTTCAAACAAAATAAAACTTGTTAGTTTTAAACAGAAACGTATGAAATAGCCATTGTGCTTTTAACTGCAATTACACGCTGAAGAGCCGGTTTAAACTATCACAAACGCAAACGTAAACTGTTTTACACAAAGCGCTTGAGTTCTGAACCCGATCAATGAGCCAATGTTAATTTCTGCGGTAAAAACTATCAACCCACCGAATTAATCGACGATTTAATTGTGCCACGCTATTTGCTTGCACGTTCCCGTTAACCTTATAACTACGCAACAATCGAGTTAGCGTCGGCAGCGATCGAGTTGCGTTCTTTCAACTTTCTGAATATATCGGACGATTCACGACACAACATTATTCGGTGCCAACTTTATTCGATTACCCAAGACATTATTTCGCTCGCAACATTTAGTTGGTAATTTGACGCCGCCAAGAGGCGCGCGTTCGAGCCGTAATAACGTAACGCTGCATAATCCTCGTTTCGGTAACGTACTAGAGAGCGGGAGCTCCGGGAATTTTCCCCGCCATTAACCCGGGTAGGCTGGGATAACAAACAAACCTTCACCGGCTTTGTTTCATAGCTCATAGTCTAGTTAATACACCTGCAACGATCCCGCCCAACCTTATGGTTGAAGGAATAAGGCTCTCTTGCCAATATTATATCTCCATCGGCTATCTACGATTTCTACAATGTTTCGTAAGTGATTTCTTCGGTATCGCTTCTTCGACGCTAAAATTCTTGTAACGGTACTTTTTATTGTTATTAGCTCATCTTGTAAACAGTTTTAACCAACCTTATTTTTAACGTTTATTACATAGCTCGGTTTGCTTTTACAAAGTAAGTGGGCAGTTACTGGAACATTGTTTTGTTATAACTCCAATTTGTCTTACTTTTAACGGAGGAAGAAGATTCGATAAGAGTTAAGGGTTGTTATCTTTAAGGAAGAACAAAATTAAATTGTCATGAATACAAATCGAACTTTTAGGCTATAATGTCTAAGCTGTATTTATAAATTACTAAAATCACATCATAGCACAGTGCGTTTTCATAATTATATGTCGTTTCGCCATATTTACATACAATTTATTAGAAAACAATATTATAGGTATCTTACAAGGAGTTTGCAAATAAGTTTTATCTAATTAAATGTAAGATAACCTCCTTAAAATATATTATAGGTACGTACTTAATGTTTTTCACAGCAGCGCTCATTCCGAATTCCCGGTCTGCAGAATGCAGAATACTATTTGATCATCGCCTATCAATTTGCTATTGCTGAAGGTGGCGAGCTTCCGCGATTTATGCACAGTTACGTCGCCAGAATTAAGTAGGTAGGTGCTTTCTATAATTTTCGACTCACGTCTCGAGGAAGGAGCGGAGCTTAAAAAAAATTGCCGGTGCTCCTAACAAATTTCCGCAAATACCGCGATTGGTCCGCCCCGCCCGCCGTTGTAAATTAAGTTATCTACCTGGGAATAACTTTTATATTTGCACTGTGACTTTCTAGATGCGTTCCGATGGAGTTTATCGTTCAAACTGAAATAGTATAGAGAAGCTGGTACCTAATGGAATTTCTTAAATTACTGTGTGCACCGGCAGATAATATCATTTTAGTTGCAACGGACTTCAATAATATGTCAGTAATAAGACCCTGTAGCTGTATTGTTTTATTTATTAAGTATTATTTTTATAGATGCCATTCACGTTACGGACGTTAATTTGACAAGGTACAAACACCTCATAGTATTAATTAATTCTACTGTAGGTACTTACTAAATAAGCCATAATAACTGTTGAATCAATCATGAAAAAAAAAGAAATTACATTCAACATACAAAGTCGCTGTGGCTCTCAGCTACCACATGAGCTAAACCGATAGCGCCCTCAACAAACAAGCAGGTATTCAACGTTTAGGTACGCAAACACTTTCAGTAATCCTAAATAAGTTTATCCGGATCCACGAATCTTCGAATTTAGGTAGGTACTACGCTCGTGTTTGTTCAATAATTTATGAAAGGTTGAGCTCGGCATCGCATTTTTCAACGGAGCACAGGAGCGGAGCGGTCTCACCCCGTATTTTACAGATTTGGGAATGTGATCGTATGCTAATGAGGCCTCAGGTAAGCAACGTAAATTATGGATTTTTGCTATTACCTGCGCGAACAAGTAGAGGTGGCTTAAAAAGGAATGCCTTCTGCTTCACCTTTTTAGATCATTTTTTTTTAAACAATAAGTAGGTTGGTGATTCAACTAAAAAGACTATTTATGTTCCTAACTTTTTTTGGTTGTCAGGTCACGACTCTTTTTTTGATACCATATAGATGTAGGCACTTTATTAGTCTACTTTTTGTTTCTTTGTCATCAATGTATTTTGGTTGACAATAAACTATAATAGGATTTTTTTTTAACTTATCTTAACGACGTGTAGTTTTGCCTCTTGTCTGTTGCGAAGACTCCTAGATGTTAGTAACAATTGAACTTCTTTTGTATCTCATTTTACGGCAGATGAGATGAGCATCTCTACTATTGTAGATGTAATCCTCCTTCGATGCTCATTTTGAAATCGCAAACATACATCAGCGCAACGTTTCCAATTCCAAAACGTCGTAAATACTCTCTCGCTACGTGACACCAGTTGCAACTAATGCATCACACATCACACAGCGTCTAATGGCGGCGTTTCGCGCATTCAACTCGGCGTAAAATTGCCCATCGCAACGTTATTATGTGCGTAATCGCAGAAACCAGAGATGAGATGTTTGCCGTGTATAATGGCGCTTATTTTGTCACATAAGCGTTATAAACGTCACAGAGGCGACACAATAACGCGTGGCCCCGGCCGTAATAGCTGACGCGTCTGATTTATACTTATTTCTTTTATGTGCCAACCAAATGGCTTTCTTTATAGAATGTCGCTTTTAAGGGAGCGACCGCAGTGGCCGCCTAAACGAGTTAGTGGTGATATTAAATTACGTGTTACCATAGTATTGCGCTTATGCGGCTCAGGATCGGATTAAGTGATTCGAAATAAAGGCCTGCTTTAAGGTCACGTTAATAATATTTGGACGTCGTCCTCAAAACACAATGAGCGCTTCGGACGTAATTCAATTTGGTGGAAGCTTTTTTATGTTCTGTCGCGAAGTTTTTTTTTCTTAGACAGTATTGTATTATATTTTAATGTATTAGAGATGAAATATTTCATGGTGTAAGGTTACGAAGAAAATATTGCTTTTTTATGTCGCTTGTGTTTAACAGAGAAAAATTTACCTGTATCTTACTGTCATCTCTTAGAACAGTATTACTTTATCTGCTATTTGGTGTTGCCAGACTTCGATTGTGGGAGAGGTAGCTAGCCAGCGATCTTTAACCTATAAAGTTTCACCGCTACTAAAAATATTATACCTGCGTTCAAATCGGCAAACTAACCGCAAGACAGTTAAGACAGGGTTAAATCTAAGTTCAAGTAAACAAGTGACTGTTACTTACACATATTCAAATTTTAAAAGGAATATAATTTTCTCCCTATATCTTTTTTATACATAAAAGAAGAAGGCAAACGAGCAGGCGGGTCACCTGATGGAGAGTAATCACCGCCGCCCATCGACACCCGCAAAACCAGAGGAATCGCAGACGCGTTGCCGTCTATTAAGGAAGGAATAGGGTTAAGGAAGTAATAGGAATTGTGAGAGGGGGGGGGGGGAGATGGGCCTCAGGAACCCTCACTGGCCGGACGAAACACAACAGCACCAAGTGCCATTATTTCACGCCGGATATTCGTGAGAGGGTGGTATTACGCCGGGCGAGCGCCCCAATGCTTGCTGCAACGGAGCGTGGCTCTACCACTCAGTCAGTGCCACCCAGGGGTCACGTGTAGGGTCTCAAGGGTAAACCTACGGACGCGAGTAACTTTAACCCCCAATACTGTCTCTCTAGACTGTCCCTCTGTTGGGCACATGCATTCCCATCATGGCCATGCGAACATCATAATCATCATAATTAGCCCGTGTCAGTCCACTGCTGGACAAAGGCCTCTCCTCAGGCATGAGACTAAGCCTTTAGCTCTTTTTATCCAATATATATATTATAGTCGCTCCACCTATCCGCGGGGCATCCTGAACTAGTAGTCATATCACCACGCTCAAACTAATATAAGCAGAGGTCTTCTAACAAGGCAACTTCATAGTTTTATAAGCGCAGCATATACTTGTACAGTTACGTTTGATGTGTGGTCGGTTGTAGAACAGTGTTCTCGATTCCGGTTGCTTTAGGATACCATCAATCAGTTTTGGGCTTTGTCAGAGTAAACTTGTAAGTTGTCAACAGTAATTTGCTTCGCCCGACGTACCATTAGAATGGTAATGTAATATTATAACCTCAATATAATACGGCTTCACAGAGGTATATCATTACTGTTTGTGGAATGCTAAGCCATTTGAAACCTACAATGAAACGTCTTAAGGTTGTTAATGGTATAATTTTTATACATTGAAAGTATCAATTATTTTGATACTTTCAATGTATGATAATCTCAATATGGATTGATTCTGTGAATATGAAATAAAACATATCTATATTCTATAGCTCGAAAAGCAACGTTCCAGATAATATCTACGTTGCTATCTCACATCCGATGGCAGCGAACGCATAAGGGTGTGAATAGTGATTATAATATTCAAATATATAGATCATAATACAAAAGTTAAATCTCAGTGATTTGTGATGTGTTCTAAATGTGAATGTCAATGTAACACTTTATTGGTAATAAATAAAATAAAAAAATCCCAAATTATCCTTTGCCTCGACATTTTACAAACTTGTTAATGGAAAGCGAGTAAGCCACTTTATTTAAAGAATTATGTAAGTATCTTAAAATTTGTCGATTTTACTTCATTAGAACGTCTAACGTCGGCCGATTCCGGCCACTGGACTGACACGGGCAGATTATGACGATGACGCAAAACTTAGCTACTGTGTTTACCTTATACACATCAAAACTTGCCTACAATATATTGCAATTTAGTAAAATGAGCGATTGTCAATTTTATAAAGTAGTAGACTTATAGCACCTCTGCGAATGCTACTGTAGCTACGAATAACCGTAGCTTTACGCGGTCATACGTACGTAGCGTAGTATAGTAGTATTGTAAGTATTATACACAGAAATATATATTATATATATTATACACGTAGCGACCAATACGATATTTAACACAGGTCAGCACGTTTCTTATTAAAAACAATACGTTTGAATTTATCTTTATCAACACGTCGTCGTTGTCGTCGGAAAGTTTACTGATTGATTTGATTGATTGGCTTTTGATGAATCATTGTAGAGTTAATACCTACCAAGTCAAAATGGAATTTCATTTATAGATACTAGCGGCGCGCCCGCGCCGTTGTTTTAGACAACTAGAACCACCGTTATGCTTCAGCCATTTTGTCATTCCTTGTCATTTCTTTTTCCTGTCAAATAATTTTTTTCCTATATCCTATCTTATCCTGACCCGCTAGTGATCACCCGTATCCCGTGATGATTTTACTAACTCAGATACATTCGTGCACAAAAATTTCGTAGCAATCGCGTACACGTTTATCTTTCATTCATCCATCATTGAAATGAAACGCATAGGTAAGTGACATACAAAGAAACATTCGTTTTTATATAAACACAGTACCTATCTAGGGAAGGCATAACTTCCCTAGATAGGAACTGTGTCTATCCTTAAGGGAGATTAAATAAAATCCATATTAATAGTGAGAAATGTAATAAACAAAGTGTAGGAGCTTAAAAACAACCTCTTTGGCTATAGTAATGATTTTTGTTTTATGACAAAAGTAATCAAATTATTGAGCAAAATCACTTTTTCAAAAATAGGCGAAAAACCTTTTTTCCTTAGGAGGTCGGTAAAACGGGTACCTTAATCGGGCAAAAAGAATTCAATATTAATTTGCGTTCTAATCGAAACAAAAATCACAGAAAAAGGATCCATGTCCACTATAGGAGGAGCATTCGTCATGGCATCATTCTCTACATTCTGAAATTGTATCCAGTCCTCAGGGGCATCAGGTACGTATTTATCCCTACATAAAATGCAGTAATAGTCTTTATATTCTTTTTTTTTTTGTGTTATCCTTTTTCTTCTTTCAATTTTCTTGTCTGGATGTTGAGGGTTTTGGATTTCTCGGAGCTTTCTTTTGTCCAGATAATGATGATTTGTAGTGTTGACTTTTGCAAAAAGGGTAGTAACCGTTTTGCCTGTCCCCGCTTTGCCCGCCATCCCCCATCCGAGCCCACACCGAAAAATATTTATGTATACAAATATATTGTTAGTTAATTTTACTCATATAAGGTATTATGAAGGGTAATTTATCAGGTAATGTGCGTTGCTATTCAATTAACTTCACGTAAATCAAAAAACGGACCCGGGTATGTCCTAAAACTACGACCAGCCACCGGAGGACGGGCCGCAGCGTCCTCTAGCTAAACGGTGACCCGCTGCGATCCCCAAGCCGCCTGCCAAGCGTGGGGATTATGGCAAACCCCCCCCCCCCCCCCCCATGACAGACAATATTTGCCCACGGCCCCCAGTCCCCGGCAGCTCCTTTATCCCTGGCCCAACGGGTAGCTGGTCAGGTAACGGAGGAGCAGGGGGTGCGAAGAATCACCGGCAGTTGCTCGGCTACCCACACACCCACCAACGAACCTTGGCCCTGGCAACACACAACATCCGCACGTTGAGGACCGATGCAAAGATTGTAGAGCTGGAGGAAGAATTGAGCAGATTGCGGTGGGACATCATGGGACTATCAGAAATCCGACGAGAGGGGCAGGATATGGTAGTCCTTGATTCTGGCAACATGCTCTTCTTCCGGGAAGGAGAACGAAAATCCCAGGGTGGTGTTGGGTTTCTCGTCCGCAAGTCCCTTGTTAACAACGTTATCAAGGTCGATAGTGTGTCAGGTAGAGTTGCGTACCTTATACTCAGAATCACCGATCGGTATTCGCTGAAGGTCATACAGGTATATGCACCAACCTCGACACACCCTGACGAAGAAGTAGAGGCTCTGTATGAGGAGATATCTGAAGCCATACATTCCTCCGAAACGTACTTCACCGTTGTTATGGGGGACTTCAATGCAAAGGTGGGCACAAGGAACGGCGATGAGTTGAGAGTGGGGCAATATGGATATGGACAGCGGAACCAAAGGGGCCAACGGTTGGTCGACTTTATGGAGAAGGAGGAACTCTTTTTGATGAACTCTTTCTTCCGGAAGCGACCAACCAGGAAGTGGACGTGGATAAGCCCCGATGGTTCAACCAGAAATGAGATCGACTTCATCATGACGACCAAGAAGCGTATATTCAGTGATGTCTCCGTGATCAGTAGGGTGAAAACCGGTAGCGATCACCGGATTGTTAGAGGCACACTGAATATCAACATCAAGCTCGAGAGGTCACGTCTGGTGAAGTCCACACTCCGTCCTGGCCCTGCCCAGATCCAGAGCCCGGAACACTTTCAACTCGAACTCCAAAATCGCTTCCAGTGCCTAGCCGAGTGCGAAACTGTGGACGAGATCAGCAGCGGGCTTATGGAAACTGTCCAAGCTGTGGGGTCTAAGTTCTTTAAGACCCCTCGCCGGAAAAAGCCTCAAAAGCTCTCAGACGGAACCATTAAGTTAATGGAAGACCGGAAAGAAATGATACTGCAATCTTCAGCTGATATGTCGGAATATGGCAAACTCAATAGACGAATCTCGAAATCTGTACGACACGACCTGCGCTCCTATAGTGCTAAATGCATTAGGGACGCAATTGCGCGGAACCAAGGCGCCAAAGTGTTCGCAAAGAATTCGTCTATTGGTCAGAGCCAAATGACTAAGCTGAAGATCGAGGACGGCAGTGTCATTTCGTCGAAGCCGGAGATTCTGAGAGAGCTCGAGAGGTTTTATGGACAGTTGTACACCTCAACACAAGAGCCCGCTGTTGGTACAGCTCAGGACACCAGAGCTAAGTTAACCCGACACTATACCGAAGATATCCCTGACATCAGCCTGTATGAGATTAGTATGGCTCTTAAACAGCTTAAAAACAACAAGGCGCCGGGTGATGACGGAATTACCACTGAACTTCTGCGAGCGGGTGGGAAACCGATACTCGTAGTCCTCCAGAAGTTGTTTAATTCCGTCATGCTCGAAGGTACTACGCCAGAAGCATGGCACAGGAGTGCGGTGGTGCTCTTCTTCAAGAAAGGCGATAACACCTTATTGAAGAATTACAGACCCATCTCACTCCTGAGCCATGTGTACAAGCTGTTTTCGAGAGTCATTACGAACCGTCTCGAACGCAGGTTTGACGACTTCCAGCCTCCCGAACAAGCCGGTTTCCGAAAAGGCTTTAGTACCATAGACCACATACATACGCTCCGCCAGATTATTTTTTTATTTTATTTATTATCTAAAAAAGCTACAAAACAAATAACAACCATAAATACAAATAAAATATACAATTTACACAAGTTCAAAACTAAATTGTTACCTTAAACTATGTAGCCTTATCATGGCTTTAAGGTTTTATAATAACATGCTGTAAGTACTTATAATTAAAACAATTCAATGAATTAATAATAATGTGTTTTTCACTAAAACAATTCAAAACCAAATTAAAATAAAAAGTTATTAGGTTTACATTATTTGAAAAGAATCTCAAATATAGTACGTGCAAAAATACCACGACTGCTGTTCATAACATCCAAAGAATTATTTCTTGCTTCGAGCTCGTTATACAGTCGACACATACGGATTATGGGGTTATAGTAAGAGGTATTATTCCTGTATACTTGCAGCGAGAAGATGTTCGGATGACGAGTTCTATAATGCGTATTAAAATTAATTAGGGAGAGCAGCTCAGGCGAGTCCACACACGAATGAATAATATTATGAAGGTATACTAAATCCATATATTTGCGTCTCAAGTCAAGTCTCTGAACCTTAAATTTATCCAATCTCACGGTGTAAGATGAGAAAGTCCGACCATATCCTGCACGGTAACACAGCATTTTCAGAAATTTGTTTTGGATATTCTCAATGCGATCAGAGTGGACCGAATAGAAAGGAGACCAGATGACAGCACCGTACTCCAACACACTTCTTACCAAGCTGTAGTACAAAAGTATTGTGCTCTTTGCTTTTTTAAAAGGTTTAGAAGTTCTACAGATAAACCCAAGCATTCGGCTAGCCTTTTGCACCATATAATCATAATGATCCCGAAATGTCAATTGCTCGTCAAACACTACACCGAGATCCTTAAGACTATTCTTACACATAAGAGTATGATCCTTGATGCTGTAGACGGATACGAGTTTAGTACGTTTACGAGTGAAAGTGATGCAGAAACATTTTTGAACATTAAGCGACATTTTGTTGTTAGTACACCAGTCAGATAAGGTGTCTAAATCATTCTGAAGACGGTTCGAGTCACTAGGGCTACTCACGGTAGTACAAATTTTCAAATCATCTGCGTACGCCAGACACATACAAGATAATTGCTCAAGTAAATCGTTGATAAAAATTATAAAGAACAAGGGACCCAAGTGGGAACCCTGCGGGACGCCTGATGTTACATTTATGGGCGATGAAAGAAAACCCTTCACAGCTACCAGCTGACTTCTACGAGATAGATAAGACTTCACCCAACGCAGCAGATCCCCACCAATACCAAAGACGCTCATCTTCATACACAGAAGAGAGTGGTTGACTTTGTCAAATGCCTTATGAAAATCGGTGTACACAGAGTCTACTTGTTGACGGTTGGCGAAAGCAGAGCATAAATAATTTTTATAGACAAGTAAGTTACTTACTGTTGATCTTTTGCTCACGAAACCGTGTTGTTTGGTGGAAATCAACGGCGCAACATGACTGTAGAGAGCATCGTGCACCAGCGATTCAAAGACTTTGGCAATTGAGGAAAGAATACTTATAGGTCGATAATTTGTGCAATCAGATCTATCACCAGACTTGAATATGGGAACTATGAACGCCTCTTTCCATAATGATGGAAATGTACCCGATTCCAAAGATTTGTTAAACAGTATACAGATTGGCACACAAATTTCTTCCGCACAGGACTTTAGAAATACTGCCGGAATCTCATCAGGACCTGCGCCTTTATTAACGTCTAGAAGATTAAGTTTTCGTATTACATCATCAGGTTGAAAATTCAATTTAGATATATGTGAACTGCAATGTTCATAGTTTGTATTTTGCTGCCAATTACAATCATTTAATTCCTCAAAAACAGATCCAAAGAATTTAGCAAATAACTCACTAACACCCTTCGCATCAGACGCAACGTCATTACAGAGCCTCATAGTTTGCGGAAACGATGCATTTCTACGTTTAGTCTTAACAAAGGTCCAGAATGACTTTGAATTATGCGATAAGGAGTCCTCGATAGAAGAAATAAAGGAATTATAACAATTTCTCAATAGAACCTTACACCGTGATCTAAGTAAATTAAAAGTGTCATAATCTCTTGGATTTTTATATTTTTTGTATCTCTTGTGATACTTATGTTTTTCTTGCAAACATCGTTTGAGACAGCCGTTAAACCATATGGGATATTCATAAGAGTCCTTTTTAGTTCGCGGTGTGTGCCTAGCTATTATGTCATTCACAACATCATAAAACCTCTGAATCGCTTGGTCCGTATTCAAACTAGAGAGCAACCTCTGCCAGTCCACCTCACAAAGCTCAGTCTTCACTGATGCATAGTTACATTTACGGAACACTAATCTTTGCTTCCTACTCGGTTTAAGTGGTTTACTAAAAGTAATATTACCAACTTCTATTGCAATTGCGGGATGATGAAGGTCTACTTTACTAAGTGGGTCGCAACCATGTACATTCAGATTAACAAGAGTGGACAAGACTAAATCCAAAAAACGATTGTTTTCATTTGGTGTATTATTGAATTGCTGCAAGTTACAAACAGATACAAATTCTAATAAAAGGTCTGAATCTGGCCCTCGTACACTACCCACAACCATACTGCCTGAGGTATCAGATTGAATCCAATCAATATGTGGCGTGTTGAAGTCGCCACAGAATATAAATTCATCACTTTCATTAGAACCGAGAACAACACCCTGACAATAACTAAAAAATAAAGATCGGTCACTCAATGACGTGCTAGGTGGTATGTAACAGACACAAATGTTAATTTTGATATTATTACTAAAAGAAGGAACAACAGTGATCCAAACATCCTCCGCATTGCTTTCCCAAGATGACTGGCGCACGACATTAAATGATTTTTTTATAGCAACAAGAACCCCTCCACCATCTGACTTGACACTACTCGAACTTGAACGATCTCGCCGAAAAACATTGAAACGGTTATCAAAAAGTTCACTATCCGATACACTATCAATCAAATTAGTTTCTGTTAAGCAGACAACATCATAATTACAGTTGAGAATGTTGATATAGAATTCAGTCAACTTAGAGCGTATTCGATTTACATTTTGGTAGTAAATATTCATAATGAGAAATTACAGTGCCAGACATTAAACAAAACAGTGTCTACAAAAATATATATATATGTATTACAATTTTTCCAGCGATTCTCTGTTTTTAATGTTTATCGCATTGCTATTATCGTCCTTACGTACATAAAGTCTGCCAAATTTAATCCACACATATTTAATCTTCTTCTCCTTACATACTTGACGAGCTTCAGCATGGAGCATCTTCATTTCAGGCGGGAGATGTTCGCAAACATATATTTTGCCACCAGTCAAACCCAACTGAGTCGCATTGATTGTTACATCACGATTTGCCTTATTGTAACGGTGGGTTGCCGAGATAACCGTATCTCTCAGAATAGCAGACGATAGTGAAACTAGAATATTACGAGGACGATCAGATTTAGTGTTCATCTTGGCTACCCGACGGCATCCACGAATATCAATATCAGTTACTGGTACCCGTATAATGTTACATAGCTTTTTAAAAAGTTCAGTAACGTTCTCGTCGCGTCTTTCCGGGACTAATTGCAGTTCAAGGTTCATACTGCGAGAGCTTTTCTCGATGGCAGTCAAACGATGTTCGATGCCGCCCAGCACACTGCGCATCCTCTCACATTCACTTTCCAGATGTTGTATGACTTTAAGTTTAGTGGTTAGCTCGTCCTTTAAGGTGGTCTGCTCGGCAGTAATGAAATCTGTAGTACTTGTGAACTCGCCCTTTAACGTCTCCATCATAGCACCCATTTCGTTGCGGACCAACAGTTTAACTTCCGCTTTCAAAGCTGACTTAAAATCCATGCTGAACTCAGACAATGAAGCTTTTAGTTTTCGGTCTAAGAGAGCACTGATTCCTTCCATTGTGACATCACTAGTAGCTTGTGGACTGCTTGTGCTCTTATGTAAAACTGAGCTATCCAGGTCTTCGCAGGACATGTCCATGGAAACATCAACAGTTGGCAGTTGACCGCTCTGTACCGGGGTATTAAGATTTGACTGCTTACGGCGCGTCACGTTAGCACACGATGGACATTTCCACCCCTTTACAAATTCAGGCTTCAATTTTAAAAACTGAGCCTTCTTAATACTAATGCATTCGCAGTGATAATGGTTTCTACAGGTACTACATTTCATGAATTCAATATTTTTTATGTCAGCATTACATGCACCACACTTCATTATGATAGCAAAGAGAATGTAATTTTAATTTGCGTGAAATGGAACGCAATAGTTGAAATTTATTTTAGTAGTGGCAACACTGCCAAAAATCTGTCAGTAATTATGCATTTCCTGCAGCCAACTGTCAAATGTCAATTGAGTAACCTCTAAACGTAATCACTCCGTCCACGGCTTGCACTTTATCAGCCAATTATAAGCCAAAATAAGATGACAAATGCTTCAATGATCACTAAAAACAAAACTGGATACACTGAATACTGATTTTCGCACTGAGCTACAAGGTGTTGTTGGTTTAAACTATTTATTTGGATTTAAAATTTGCAAGAAACATAATAACAACCTTACTGTTATTACACCGGAAACGGAGAAAAAGAAGAAAGAAGAAAATTATACAGAAGACTGAGGAGTATAATCGGCCCTTATGTTTAGCGTTTGTGGACTACGAGAAAGCCTTCGATTCTATCGAAACCTGGGCTGTGTTGCAGTCCCTCCAGCGTTGCCATATCGACTATAGGTATATCGAAGTGTTGAAATGTTTGTATAGAAACGCTACTATGTCGATCCGATTACAAGACGAGAGTACGAAACCAATCCAATTGCAGAAAGGTGTGAGACAGGGAGACGTCATATCTCCGAAACTGTTCACAAATGCGTTGGAGGACGTTTTCAAGCTCTTGAATTGGAACGGATTCGGCATCAACATTAATGGCGAATACATCACTCACCTTCGTTTTGCCGATGATATAGTCATAATGGCGGAGTCGCTGGAGAACCTCAACACCATGCTCAACGACCTCAATATCGTATCCCAACAGGTGGGTCTTAAAATGAACATGGACAAGACGAAGATCATGTCGAATGTCCATGTTGAACCCGTACCGGTAATTGTTGGGAGCGATACTATCGAAGTTGTCGACCACTACACCTACTTAGGACAGATTGTCCAGTTAGGTAGGTCCAACCTCGACAAAGAGGTCGCCCGGAGAATCCAACTCGGATGGGCAGCGTTCGGGAAATTACGAGATATCTTTGCATCGAAGATTCCGCAGTGCCTAAAGACAAAGGTCTTTAACCAATGTGTGTTGCCGGTGATGACATATGGCACCGAAACGTGGTCCTTAACTGTTGGCCTTTTAGAAAAGCTCAGAGTCACACAGCGAGCAATGGAGAGAGCTATGCTCGGAGTTTCTTTGCGCGATAGAATCCGAAACGAGGATATTCGCCAAAGAACCGGAGTTGCCGACATAGCTCGTAAGATTTGCAAGCTGAAGTGGCAATGGGCAGGCCACATCGCTCGACGAACCGACAACCGTTGGGGAAGAAAGGTTCTCGAGTGGAGACCACGCACTGGAAGACGCAGTGTTGGTAGGCCTCCCACTAGGTGGACCGACGACATCGTGAGAGTCGCAGGCAACCGGTGGATGCGAGTGGCGAGTTGTCGGTCAGGATGGAGGTCAAAGGGGGAGGCCTATGTTCAGCAGTGGACGTCTTCAGGCTGGTGATGATGATGATGATGATGAAATCAAAAAAACACAACGTACTTACCATTAAAATATTTTAATTATTTAGTAAAGTAAAGTAAAACGGCGTCCCCTGCACTCAACTGTCTCGTGCCGCTTGCCGCGGCCGGAGTGCTACTTTTTCAACGGAGTGAGAGCCCTAGCGATACATGTAACCATGTTGTCCCGGTCTTACATTAACACAGAGATATTTAAAGCACCCGCATTACCTACCATTACATTCTTGCCCTGCCTTCCCTTATTTAAACGTGAATACAAGCAACTTGTATACACAAAAACCCAAAAACAAAGCAAAGCATGTAATGAAACTTGACTTGCCCCTTATGCCCTTATACCAACGAAATTTCAGTACGAAACCTTAGAGAAAAATACATAGAACTATGTTATCGGCATATTTCGTGCACTTGAGTTTAACAAGGGACTAGAGGGGTAGTTAATAACGATTTATGGGCCCTTTTGTTCCACGTCTCTTATCTCCGCCGCGTGTGCTATTCACAGTTGATTTATCTTGTCAGGACGTCACGACACGAGGAACGAACAGGCGCTAGTATGAAGTATGAACGTAAGAGATGCGCTAAGGATGAGAGTTACATATGAAGAAATTTCAACGAGATTTAAGCAAAAGAGTGCATAAAGTTTTATGTTAGGTATTTATTTATTAATAAAAATTTACAAAGATACTTAATAATCAGAACCGTGTCGCGTTGCGGTGAAAGAATACCACCCCCTTTCTTCCCTTGGGTGTCGTAAAAGGCGACTAACGGACTAAAGACTGCTTATACATACAACAGCTTAGAGCGGCGATGGGCTCACCACCTGTCACGCTGAGCACATATGCAGTCCTATTTGGTGAAAAGTGGACTATGGCAGTGGACTACTTTTGCGGTCCTCATTGCCTATAGTCTCTGACTAACCCTTTAATCATTTTTTAAAAAGAAAATAACAGGCAATATTATTCTAATGGTCGAATAGTTGTTTTAATAAACAATAGTAAGTATAGTTTCTGTGAAATGGCAAGAGCGCTCGGACCAAAATATGGAGATCGCCAGGAAACGCTCAGTTAGTGAAAACCGCATAAAAATCCATTGCGTGGTTTTGAGGAATTAGTGCGGTGCCACAGACAGAGGAAAACGGTGACTTTACTTTATAATATGTAATTATTTTTTATGTGCAATATCAATAAATAAGTCAATACTAAATTGAATAAAAAAAAGTAATGATTAATTCGGACTACTCGAAACCACAACTAATTTTTCTACTGGCAACATTGTCCTTCGACTACACGGGATATATTATGCGTCCTTGGTTGATAAACAGGTAGTCAAACAGTTTGTTATTATTAAATTGTTTCCCATAGAATTATTAGTTATTTTTATTATACAAGTTATTAAAAATAATACTATGAATTTTAGTTAAAGTCTAATTTCTGTAATAGTTAGGCCCAATTTCGCCGGTCTCCTTTCCATCACCGTTGTCTATATGGGAAGTCCTGTGCCCAGCTGTGGGCTGCTTATAGGCTGATGATGATGGTATCTTGTGTAATCTAAACTTTTCACCAAGCTATTGTTCATCTGTGCTTTTCACTAAGCTTGTTCTCGTAAATTTTATTGGCAGGCAGAGCTCTAAATATAAGTCTTGTCTTGAAATCAATATCAGATTGATACGCAGCTGTCAGGGGATTAGAAATTCTGTACAAAGAACGGAATATTAAAATACCCAATCGGGTTGGCCAATCGTTAATTGGTTTAGTTCGCAAAAGCCTAGTCGGTCCCGGAGGTCTCTAAGCATTTACCGCGTCGTCGTACAAAAGTTTAACATTTTACTCCTTACATTTATTTTTATTTTTATGACCTAGAATAAGAACTTGGCATTTATCTCGATAGATGGTAAGTGAGATTATGACGAAAGTGGAAGCGCGCTTTACCCTGAATCCTCAACCACAGAAGAACTGGCTATCTTAAGCACATGGCCTGTATCTCAATTGATGGTAAGTGAGATTGTGACGAAAGTGGAAGCGCGCTTTACCCCGAAATTCTCAATTACCGAGGAACTGGCTATCTTAAGCACTTGGCCTGTTTTCAATTGATGGTAAGTGAGATTGTGACGAAAGTGTAAGCGCGCTTTACCCGAAATCCTCAACCACCGAGGAACTGGCTATCTTAAGCACTTGGCCTGTTTCTCAATTGATGGTAAGTAAGATTGTGACGAAAGTGGAAGCGCGCTTTACCCCGAAACCCTCAATTACCGAGGAACTGGCTATCTTAAGCACTTGGCCTGTTTTCAATTGATGGTAAGTGAGATTGTGACGAAAGTGTAAGCGTGCTTCACCCGGAATCCTCAACCACCGAGGAACTGACTATCTTAAGCACTTGGCCTGTTTCTCAATTGATGGTAAGTGAGATTGTGACGAAAGTGTAAGCGCGCTTTACCCGAAATCCTCAACCACCGAGGAACTGGCTATCTTACTTATCTCTTAAACTCTCGGAACACACAGTGTTAATATTGTTGTTATACAAACAATACTAGTTGAGATCAGTGTAGTTTTAAAATAATTATTTAAGTACATAAAAATAGTTTAATGACTAAAATATTTAAAAAACTCCGTTTATTTTAGTAAACTTTAAATAGCTATTGGATAGCTATATAGTATTAAAAATGTTTCCAACATCTGCACTTCATCACAAAGTTCGTACTTATATAGCCCCCGGCACGGTAGCTCGATCCTTAATTTTTCAATGGTGGCACTTGAGTACCGAGGCAAAGTTATGACGGCGAACCGATGCATGGCGGAATAGTTTACCGGTTAACCGAGGGAATCAATTTATGACCAGTAAACGCTTCAAACTCTATAGAGGATATTTCATTTAATTGCTGTTTGTTTTTATGGTAGGCCCCCTTATGATCGAAGTAACAGTAAAATCTTTTTTGAATATTATTTCTGACCACCGCCTACGTTTATCTGTTTATCGTTTTCTAAAGCTTACACATTGAAATTAAACTTTTTATACTGATCTACATACTTACACACTTTTATTAAGTACCTACATCAATAATTTTTCGGATTTCAATCCACACAAAACCTCTAGCAGTTTTTAGATTCCAACCATGTTTTATTGGTATGTTTTTTAAACAAAATACCAAATTGAAGTCATATTAGGAAATCCACAAAGCCAAGTGGTCGGCTACCAGACACCGCGCTGCGTCAAACGTCGCCGTGTCTACGTGTAAACTAGTGATAAGGTTTTATAATAAAAATTATATGTATGTTAGTCTATAAGGTATTTATCTATGGGCCTGCGTTGCCGGAATATAAATAAATAAATTAAAAAGCGCCCGTTTCAAAGCCACAGTCTTTCCCGAGGCCGACTGCTCTTTCAATTAAGCTCGAGCGACACCGGTTTTCCGGTTTTTCGTGCAATTTGTCAAGTGCTTGTTCCTTACGCTTAACAACCAACACTGTTTATTTGTGATCTATGTTCAGTTAAGTTAACATCAAAATAAATGTTTTTACAATGTTGGAAAGTGTAAAAGTGGAATTGTGTAAAGATGCAACTCGCAGTTCGGCATGGCGAAGACGACGGTTTATTTCATTTTGAAGATTTTTTTGTGAGAAAACAGTTGTTTTATATATGTCTCAGTAAGATAGTTATAGCCGTAGTCCGTCGTATATCCCGTAACATAGTTATACGAAAGCGATTCATTACTATCTTACTAGGAATATGATTATATTACGGTTCAAGTTTAGTGATATAAATTACTGGATTAAGTTTAGTGAAATAATTGTAGGTCACGTGATAGGTTAGAAATTTAAGACAATCGCGAAACGCAGCGTAGCGATTGTCTTGAATTTCGAGGTTATTTTTTTTATTAGACGACAGAGATACTAGCTGCTCCACTCCTGTAGGTCATATGTATTGTTATTGTTGGATAATAAAAAAATAACGATTAAACGACGTAGCGATTGTCTTGAATTTCGAGGTTATATTTTTTATTACCTACAAAAAATAAGCAATAAAGAGTTATTCTATTCTATATTCCATTTTATTCTTCGACAACAATAACAATACATATAACCTAAAGGAGTAGGGCAGCTAGTATTTCTGTTGTCTAATAAAAAAAAATAACGCGATTTTCTTAAATTTCTAACCTATCACGTGACCTACAGGAGTAGGGCAATTGATGTCGACCGACTGACGGGGGTAGCGAGCGACGTGCGGCGTTCACAAACACAACGAAGCCCCCGCCCTACACTCCTACAATTATTTCACTAATCTTAATCCAGTAATATAATTATATCACTAAACTTGAACCGTAATATAATTATATTACTAGTAAGATAGTAATGAATCGCTTTCGTATAACTATGTTACGGGATATAATCATATCCCTAGGGATATAACTATATTACGGCTATAACTATCTTACTGTGACATACACATAAAGATAATACTGGTTTCCCAGTAACCATTTCTACTCAATGTTACCAGTTTTGATCTACATTATACGTATGCGTAAGGGACATCCTGTGCAAAAAAAGATTAATTTCAAATTGTTATAGGTAGATACTTCAAAAGTAGATTATCTCAGGTGAACATATCCTCTTTCGCATTCCATCCAGGCATAGTAACATCTTATTCGGGCTCCATGATTTACAATATCGGCGCCGGGGGTGAAGATAACGCTTTTATATTCCAGAATAAATGATGTAAAAACAGGAGATGGGGTGCGTAACATAATTTGCCGTGTGCCCGTGCCGGCGTAGGCCGATATATCAAATGTAAACAGCTCGGCGATAAGGTAGGAGAAACAAAACAGCGGAATGACTCCCATTACTTAGAGCTCGATGCACGATTTAACTTGGCTAACGGCTCATGTGCCCGACAAGTTCGTCCGTTTAGCACCTTATTAGACAACACTAGGATGCAAATGCTGCGTAGTAGGAGTACCTAATATAAGTAGGTAGTAGTCGTAGTACATAATAATATTATAATACGGCAATATGCTGTGGAAAATTGTGGTATATATAGCGGCTCTACTAACGCTTCCGGTCTGTTAGGACCGATTCCTATATTGTACTAATCTCACAATGACATCATCAAATCAAAAATCACCTTTTCCCAAAATGACTGATTTTCTAAATGTCTTAGTTTAAGAACGCCAGAAACTTTTATTGTCTGACAGAAAAGGTATATTCGTGATAATCAAAAACAATGTATATGCAAAAAAAACAAACCTTTCCTTCACCGTTTGAGTATACGGTTTGGCAAACGGTAAAGTGCACTTAGACTTCAGGAAAAGCCCATTGGTTTAGGCCCATTAAAACCCGCGACATAGGCGAAGCACGAACCACCGCTCCAACGACGCTCGAATTGTTAAATATCTACCTCTGTCCTTTTTTTTATCCACAACTGGTAGGCGCTTGGCCTTCATCTCACCTGATGGTAAGTGACGATAAGGCGGTGGAAGCGCGCTTCACCCGGAATCCTCAACCACTGAGGAACTGGCTATCTTATTTCAAACTGTTGGAACACAACAATGCTATAAACATCGTTGTTATGGCGACAGACTTAGATAAGATAGTGGTGTCCTTGGGTATCTTAGGTGTCGCAAAAGGCGATTACCGGACTAAAGACTGTACATACATCCAAGAGAATGGAGCAGCGATTGGCTTACCATCTATCATGCTGAGCACAATTGTGCAGTTATAATTTTGTGAAAAGTGAACTGTGGCAGTAGACTGCTTCCGCGGTCCTCATTGACTAGTCTCTGTCTTGTCCAAAGGGATAATAGTTGTGAATCTAATGGTTAAAAAAAGGTTTTCTTTTTGTGTAAGGGTTTTTATATGTACCTAAATATTTTTTTTATATGTAAAACTGATGTTTGATGATTTCCTACGTGCTGTTGTCCTGTGCCCAGCAGTGGGACGTTTATGTTTGTACGGTTGTTCTCAATCTCTGCGAAGTTCACACTCACTTATGAGGTGGGTGTTGTTTGTTGCGTCGTCGCGAGTCACGTCCGTGTGCCGGTGCGTGGATGTTTGTACAAACTCGTACGAGTGTGTACAACCATCCATAGGCGGGCGCATGGGCGTCAGGGTGGATCCCGTGGTTTAATTCCCTAGTGGACAGGTCCCACGGTTTCCACTTTTTCTTGAATTGCTGTTCCCCAGTGTTTAGTGGGTAAACTTTCCCTTTCTGTGGAAGGGGGACGGAAGGAGCTCCACTTAACCCTGCCTCCCCTCTGGAGGTGGGGTATCCATAAGGCGGATTCACTGGAAAAAAAAGGCTGATGATGATGTAAAACCGATACCTAAATTTTTAACTTTTCAAATATAAAAATTTTAACATATATATCCGTGCATAAATAACTATGTAAAGATAGCGTATCTTTTCTATAAACAAATACTTACTTATTTCCTTTTTAATCATACGTACTTACGTAAATCAAAGCATACTTACTGACTAAATAGACTTAAGTAAATATTAAATACAAGATCTAATTAATTATTCGTTCATGAAAGAAGTAAACTGTTTCTATTTATAGAATCCGCCGAAGAAGTCTTGTTTATAAGTCGGCGTTCCGAAATGAAATTGACAGAGAAAATGGTGCGGGTCAATTCATCTTTAATTTAATACTAAATAAATCGTTGAACTGTTGTTGTCGTACATTTTGAACAGATGTTTTCTTTAAGTGCGTTCAATTATAAAAGTGGTATTGCAGAATATCATTACAAAATTATACTTTTTTTAGCAAGTATAAAAATGTTTAGACGAATTCTGGAACCGTCGGTCAATTGTACAAGCAAGCAGAATAAATGTTTTAAGATCGAGTATTCTCGTAATACGGGCAATTTACCTACTTTACTAAACATTTATATGTAAAATTCCATAGGTATTTCTTTAAACGTTTATTCTGTTATCATTAAATTAATCCATTGCATCAATTTAATAAAAAGTACCCACATCAAAGTCGTCCGGAGGGATACCATTTGGCAACTATACCGCCTCCTCAGTTAGTAAACTAATAAGGTTTTTATTAGCAACGTAGCCCTAAGCAGCTCTTGAAAGAGCCATAATCTTTTCATGCAGCTTGCTTAACGAGTTAAGAGGAAATTGACTATTATTTTATGTTGCTAGCTCATCTGGCGAGAAACTTAATCAGTCTACCAGCTTGAGGTAACGGCTACGGCTAATCCCGAGGGTCACCTCTTGTTCCTTGTTATATAATGTCATGCACATGCCTACCTGTGATATAGTAATTTTACCTGTCTAGTTATGAGGATAGAGTGTTTTATATAGTTATTTAAAAACCTCTTTTTGTGCGTGATATAAGTTTTTATTCGCGTTTTTTTTAGTAAGTAAAACAATATTACGGTAAAAATAACTAAATCCTTTTTCCAGGCAAACAAATATTATGGCCTTCACAGAGTAGCCCAAGCCTAGGTGATTCTCATCATCATATTGTATCACCACAAGCCTATAAACGCCCCACTGCAGGACAAAGTCCTTCCGACATGGAAATATGGATTGATTGGACCATACGTCACCATGCTGGCCCAATACGGATTTTAAGGACCGCCATCTTACAACAACAACCAGGCTGTTGCCAGTCTGTGCCTTCAGGTGCACAAAGGAGCTCAGTGCTACATACATACATATAATCACGACTATTATCCCCGAAGGGTTAGTCAGATACTAGGCAATAAAGGACAGCAAAAGCAGTCCTCGCCATAATCCACTTTTCACCAAATAGCGACTGCACATATGCTCAGCGTGACAGGTGGTGAGCCCATCGCTGCTCTATGCTGTTGGATGTTTGTGCAGTATTTAGTCCGTTAGTCGCCTTTTACGACACCCAAGGTAAGAGAGGGGTGGTAGTATTCTTACACCGCTACGCCACACGGTTAACGCGCGCTACGTCTTATCATAACATTATTTCCAATATATACAAATCAGCATCCAACCCCTAACACCGCAGATATAAAAAGAAAATATCACCGCATCTCCCATCTCCAGCGAATCTGCGTTACGCTTGTTATCTTTGAATTAATATTCTATCGTTCTAGACGAATTATAAAAACACTTAACCTGATAGCTTTGCAGGCTCTTTAATTGTGTTTGCTGACATCACTGGGGTATTTTATTCAAATTTGAAAGCGAAACATTTCATGTCGAAGCGGCTTTCTGGGTCAAGTGGCGGCTAGATGCCATGACGCCGCAGTTTCTGGGGCGGACGGTCGGCTAGAATGATTCAGCGTAATGATGACATTACCGCATAAAAGCATAGGATTTGTCACTCGCCTTCCGTGTTTACGACTACTCGCTGGAATTACTCAATTATTAAGATAAGCTTGGAAGTCTTTTAGTGCTTTTCTCATTTAAATGTGCTCACTTTATTTTTTGCGAGGCACATTTTTCAGATCTGCAAAATCACGTTAAGTATGTCGTCATTGTAACAAAATGTCTTTGTCTTTCTTTCGTGACAATTATGCTTGCGCTTAAATTATATGCATTGATGTGAGCGTGTACACGTTTTTAAGCGTTTTTTGGGTCTCAACCCAATTTAGTTTTTAACTGTTGTGTTATCTACACTGTAATGTGATTGTCACCTATTGCAAGTAAAATAATCTAAATCAATGTCAAAGTTCTTGTGGCTTAGGGCAAATATCGAAATAATTGTTAATGTTGGAAGTTTCTGAGGTTGCTAAGGAAGTTATAATATCATCTTACCTTATTCATACTAGGCACACTCTATGGCGTTATATGCAGTCATGCTAATGTTTCAGTTTTAATCCGTACCGTTAACAGAAAAAATTCCATTATCGAAGTCGGAATGCTCGACAAAATATAATATAATATTTATTTTTGTGAAACATCGCTGATTTAGAGTTATAAAATTATGTCAGATTTAGAGTTGAAAAATCTCAGTTAGATGTTAACTATCTTAAAGTCTGGTTTTTTTAAATGAGCAAAGTTTTGCCGGGCTCTTCTTGACTGCACTTAAACCTGTGGTAAAATTCTGATTTTAAGTAAACTTCTTTTGAGTAAACTTCAGACTGGGGTAAGTCTGGCAAGCCTGTTTAAATATAACATACAAAAATATCGATCTGTTGTCCGATGTTATCGTATAAGATAAATCATCCAATTTTTATAGGTACCTAAGAGAAGAAATAAAGTACCTATTTTGTTTACGTCCCGGTCGTAAAGATCCAGACATTTTTATGAGGGAAATGAGTTTCTCGCGAAAAACGATTATTCCAGCATTTTAAGCGAGTGATTGGAACCCGGGACGGATACTTGAGAGTTTAAGATCGAGATTACGCTGTATAACCGCGTCAGGGAATCGGAACGGAATGCTATATTTTTTATCCTTAACGGTTTAATGAGGGTAAAATGATACGGATCTGTTTTGTTTTTTTGCGTTGCGACATTGTCCATCTTCTACTGTTAAACCTCTTAATTGTAATATTTTAGGACAATCAATGACATTCTATGAGAACAATAAAAAAAGTTGTTCGTTAAAGTAACTCAGTTTACTTCCTGTACATAGTTACAATGTTGTAGTAAAACTGGTCCTTTCAACATATTTTTATACATTCTAGCTCCTAAAACACGATAACATTAACGAAACATAACATATCAAGAAATAAGTACAAACAATATTACAGTAACTGACACTTTTGTACTCTGGAGGCCTTATTCTTCCTCTATATCTATCTTACTTGAATTTTTATTCGTTGTCACTCTTGCAGAGCGGTCAGGGTCCCCAATAAAGATTCTGAAATTGCAGGCACGTTTAACAATCCGCCGCCATTTCTGTCTCTGCTATCTAGTCTAGTGACCTGTTTAGAGGGGCCCGTCAAGTGCAGCCTTCATTTGGTCGGTTGGCCGGTCCAGCGTATTGGTCATCTGTCATGTGCTCCTGTGCTTTCTATTTTGGCCTGAACCTTTATAATTAGTATGGGAAACGTATTAAAAGTAGTCACATACATTAGGAACATAGGAAGTAAGTCAGGATGGTACAATTGGAAGGCTGTGGGTTTGGTCTACCTCATCGGGAAACGGTAAGCACTTATCATAAAACTAAAAACTATTAGATTTAAAACAAAACTGTAAAATTAGTGTGGTTTTTTGGCTGTCCTAAATAAATAAATAAAATAAATAATCGGGCGTGACGTCTATAATATTCTGTCGTAAGGATTCTTTGCACTCTGCCATATATGATCCATATGTCCTCAGCTGTATGCCTAATGGTCACTTTTCGTTCTGCCGATACAACCTCTTCGACTTTTTTCACGTTATCATCAGTGAGAGATGTGGATGGATGTCCTGTCCAGCTTAAACTCCTTGGCCCAACACGCAACTGTGGAATATGAAGGAGCAGAAGTAGGTACCCCAATGTTCCCACTAAGTCGTTATATGTCTTTGGTAGTATTTTTTTTATAAACAGTAGTAATGACATAATTTAATTTAGTTTTTCTTCATTTTGATGTTTCTTTTTCTACCGATAGTATTTGAATATTTTGATTTACTTGAATAAATAAACTCCGGGAATCGTGGTATATTTATATTTTTTTATACTGATCTAGTGAGTTTAAGCAAGCAAAAATATTTTTTTTGATTTTACGTAATACGTATTTAATAAAATATAATAATTAACAATAGAAAAATGGTCGTGTGGCAAAGCTCGGCCAAATATCCGGAGATTCTGGGTTCAAATCCCAAGTCGGTCAAAGTGTGTTTTTATTAATTGGCTATTCAGTAGGTATACCTAAATATATATATAGGTAGTATAGCTAACTAAATATACATAAATAGGTAACTTACCTAGTATTGCTTAATTAACATTTTATATTTTACCTACTGGAAAAATGAGAGATGGTACGATTTAAAGGGTACAAAATTTAACACCTGCGCTTGATCGTGATAAATTGACGGAGTGAATTGTGGCAGTCTGCTGTTTGAGAGGCATTAGTGAAAGTTAAAAATATGTCCCAAAAGTGTTCTGACCTTTTAGACCATTTATATAAAACGTAAATTACTTCATAATCTATTTCTACATCGTTAAAATCGATTATAGAACAGTTTATTTTTAGTCTTTCATCACCAGAGCACAGCATAAAATGTTTTGAATTAGCCAAAAGACATTATTTAAGTAACAAACATAATTACGATATAATTTTGCAATTAAGTATGTTACTCGCTATTTCAAATAATTATGTACAATATTATTAACACATGTTTGCAAAATTCATATTGAAAATCAAACTTCCTTCAAATGAAAGTTCTATCCTCTCAAAATAGTCACAGCTACTATGTAGGTAAGTAGTTTGCATGTATGTATATGCTTTGAAATTTTCAGTACAAAATCGTTTGTAAAGTCAATTTCCCTGTGGACCAAGGCAGTATCGTCTATTGTGCGCTACGGTAAAGCTACTGTGCTACGTCGCTACGTAGCGCTACGAACTCTGTAGCGCACATTGTAGCAGCAAAATGGAAAGCTATTGTACACATCAGTAAATTAATCTGTAAGAAATCAGTATACGGACAGAGTAACATAACAAATCTTAGAAATACATTCTATAAGTTCAAGCATAAAAAATATTTGTAAAAAAGAACTACACTGTTCCATTGACTGGTGTTTCAAGTAAAGTTGTTAACCTAAAAATAATTAAAAGTTTCTAGATCCTTTTCTTTAACTACCTATCAAAACCAGTTGCAATAGCCAAATCGAAACAATAAAACGTCAGTCCGTTTATCACCCATTTCGTATTCTACGTGGTCGGAGCGTAATCAGTGTGTTTATAGCGGGGATCGTACCAAACAAACCTTCCTCGTAGATACGGACAACAGCACGTCGGACTACCGAAAAACGTAATAATACTGCAATCCATTTTGAACTCTATTACCCATAAGATAAAGTCGAAAATTGATTGGAGGATTTTGCCAATTTTGTATAGCTGTATGTGCTATTGTGTGTACCACAATATGTTTTAATCTAAAACGGATTTATAGATACGTCGTAAATCCGTAGCACGTGC
Organism: Scoparia ambigualis; assembly: GCA_963921215.1. Classification (NCBI taxonomy): domain Eukaryota; kingdom Metazoa; phylum Arthropoda; class Insecta; order Lepidoptera; family Crambidae; genus Scoparia; species Scoparia ambigualis. Next base: position 17,768,699 of record OY992504.1, read on the forward strand.
TGCTTTACACGCGTATCGCCTTATTTTTCATTAGACCTCTATTTAGTCTAGATTAGTACATACGTAGCTCTGACTGCTTTGAATTACTCCGTATCACTGGACTGGACTAAACTAAAGCCTGGTTTAAGATTTGCCTTTATAAACAGAAATAAGTCAGGTTTAAATTTTAACCTATAGCACAGAATATAAATAATAGTCCTATAGGAAGGTTTATAGGCTGGTGAGGACTTATAGCATTAAAGTTGGTTTAATGCTCTAAGGGTAAGGATGATGATGACGGCACCGGGGTCCCACTTCTTCAAAGTGCCGCGTGGCGGCGATGACGTCAATCATTCACTTTTGTTCAAAATGTATATAAATTATTCGTCTTTGTTAGGTACACACCAACTAACCGACCAACCTTTTCAAAACTCTAATTTTTTTATCCATATTGATATTTAAAAGCTTGGTCACAGTTCAAAATGTATTACTAAAATTTGACGTTTTGTGATAGGATAGGATGTAGTGCAGCTGTAAGTTGGCGTCTGCACATTATAATGTGATTGAAAGTTCTTTGTCGCAACGCTTTTCAATCAACAGCCTAGACTTTTATATTTTTTTGTATTGCAGGGACGTGCGGCACTACTCTGGTCAATATTACTAGTAGAAATAAAATTTGTGAAATAAGGACAAAATTTGTCTTTTATTGTGCAATAAAGATAAAAATAAACGAATAAGTTAATAGGGATCTTACAAAACAGCCTTTACAACTGCTTTAGGTAAACTCCATGAATTTTAATGACCTTAATTAACAACAAACAATCACTATCGTCATGAATTCTTAACGAGATTTCTCTAAAGCGACCACGTCAAATAACAAGTGAACAATGAATATTTAATATATTCATAAAAGAAATTTACAATCTTAATAGGTAGGTAGTCGATATTTATTGATTGAATAATTTGGCAACGACATATTGTTTTGTAAACGTCGTTACTTTTATATTATTATAAAGCTGTGGAGTTTCTTGCGCCCGTTCTTCTCCACAGCTAAAAGACGTCCTGAATGGGTGTTTCCTATGTCTATCCATCCATCCATAGAAGTAAAATTAAATTTAGACGATTCAAAATGCTTATTTTAAGCTTACTGAATAAAGAAATTTTGATTTTTTTTTATTTGTACAGTCACTTTTCAGAAGTCGCTTAACTCTATGTACTATGTATGTCACACCAAATTGCTAGCGCTCACGCTCGTGCAACCATTATTATAGTATGAACGCAGTACTTGCTATGACATGGTACTGAAGCATTAAGTTACTTCTAAGGCAGTCCATACCAGGCTCCAGGGATGCTTTTACCGATCGCAGTTACATGGTACCAGATTGATCCGGACTTAGTTGATCCCCTGAGGATTCACGTGTGCGCACTATTGTAATTAACGAGCCACGTTATCGGCACAATCTCAACGGTGATTTCATTCACTACCCCAAATATATGCTGAGGCATCATATATAATTGATTGACGCAGTAATCAGATTACAGTATGAAGGGATCAGCCATTATTTGTTTCGTAATTGGTTCGGGTTACATGGCTTTATTCTTCGGAGTGGTTAGTATTGAAATAATTGATTTGCCCTTTAGTTTCTTGTCGTTTCGGTGTCGCTAATCCAACATTTGGAGTTAATAGAGTAGTTTAACTTACTTGGGAGCAGCATTTGGTTTACTTGTTTTCTAACTAGTTTGTACCTATTTTAGTAATCAAACTAAAAACTTAGTTAAAATTTTATATTACTATTAAATAGTTGACAGTGAAATATGTTCTGAAAAATTATTGGTAAAATAAATGTTTGAACAAACAAAATGTGTCAATTTTCAGTTTGGACTTGAAGTGATTAATAGACTGAGACAATATTATGTTTCAATGAACAGCCTTTTGTTAGGAGTAGGAACATGAGACATTTTTGAGACACGTTCATAAAATATTTATTATGTAGTTTACAACAACCTTTTATATCTGACTAGCAGACCGCCGCGCCGGCGACTTCGTTTGCGTGGAACATTGCTATTGCGAAAATGTTTATAGATAATGGTGTGTTCTGCAAAGCCATAGTACATTATTTTATTCTATCATCTATAGTTTTCTTAGCGCACGCGATTTAAGGAATTTATTTGAGTTTTAGTGAGGATCCCTAATTTTTTTAAAGTATAATATAGCGTATGTCACCCGGAGATAGTGTGCTTTCCAACGGTGAAAGAATTTTTTAAATCGGTCTAGTAGTTTCGGAGCCTATTCAATACAAACAAAAAATCAAATGTTTCCTCTTTATAACATTAGTAGGTATAGATGAAATTTTTACCATTGTAGATAGACAGAAAAGAAGAATTATATAAGAAAAAAATATATGTTCCTAACTTTTCTATTATCTTATAATACGTGTGTTTGTTAAATAAGTCCTCCAATAACATCGTCAATTTTTTCCCCGAAAAACACAACCACAAGCTAAGGTAATAGTTTCTTAGAAATTATTCAATTCTCAGAATTAGGATAATACAGAAAAGTATGTGCTTAGGAAGTCCAACTGCAGATTTTATTACATCAACACACTGCTGCTATCTTCTACATAGTTATTTTTACTCTAAAGCTGCTGTTTAAGTACGTCTAGTTAGGAGTTAAACCTATTTCCTGCAATTCTGTGAATCAAAAAGGTTTTATTTTGATGTCGTAAAATTGCGTTTGGGTAGTAAACGTTTCGGTCACACTTTACGATGAGGTCGGTGTCGTATATTTTAGTTTACTTAGGTGCATTATTATGAAGTACGAATAAATTTCCAACGAGTATAGTAGGTAGTACGAATGAAATTCGTTGAAATTGCAATGACCTGCAATAAAAATGATATATATCCCCCATCTTTGAACACATTTGAAAACTGGTCAACTTAAGTGCATTTGTAGCAAAATGGCTATTGTTCGTGACCGAGTTATGTACTCAGCGATTATCTGTATATTGTTATAAGTAGGTACATAATATACCATATGAGATATATACCTAAATAATGTCGATCGCAATAACAAGAGAAGCAAAACCAATATTAGACACTTAAACCATCGTAGCCGAGTAGCTACGCGTTCAGCTTAATAACCGGAGGTGCAGGGGGTTAAATCTACAGGTCGTGTTTCCCACAAAGTGTGTTTCGGATTTTTCGACGCATAGCCCGGGTTTGTGATAACCAACCCGTATTTAGCTAGCGTGGTGATTCAGCCCATACCCATCAATTGTAGTGATGACTTGATTTTAATAATGGAGGCTAGCTGTGGGACAGTTTGTACCTAGGCTGGCTATTACTACTTTTATCTTTCAAACATCTACAGTTCAATTCCTGTTTCATAAGTAGTTACAAGGAAGATCACTCTGTTTGAAAAACATGACAATCTGACCTGGAATCAGAGAACTGACATATATTTTATGCCTGGGAGCAATAACGTTAAGTGCCAACTGTTTTGTTTTGTATTTGTAGTAACGACAGATGTTTATTTTTTAATATACACTTGGCCTTTGTTTCACGATGTGGCCAATGAATGTAGAAACACTCATTATGCTGCTAACATTTTATTTAGCTAGCTAGGAATCTTTACGGCCAAATTTAAAAACCTATCTAACTGTTGTTTTGCCTACTACAGTAAAAAAAAATACTAAAGCTTCCTACAAATTATTTTTAAACTCTAGTCGGAAAAACAACATGTTATAGATTGATTATCAATTTCGGTCGTAAGAAACAAGTTATACTAACCAAACCAAGCACAAACCAAATCGAGCACAAAATAACCTTTACTGGGAAGCTGACACCAGATTACAGAGCCGAGTAAGCCGTTTCAACGAAGCCAGCATCAAAGCGAACGTGACAAACTACCTAGTAACAGAGACAATTTTACAGCCACACATTTCTTTCTGCCCCCGAAATAATGTGCTCGTAACAAGAGTTTTGACATTATTATGGAAAATGACACGGAAACGTGAATTTACGGGCCGCTCCACCCTCCGCGGCGAGAAATGAGTTTGCCAGACTTTGAACATTCCTCGCAAACTGCGCTCTTCTCCAAACTTAGGTACATTATAAACATTTGTGTCTCAAAAATTCGCTTTGGATCATTCTAAATACAATTTGACCAGCCTCTGATTTTACGATTCACTCTTGTATTGTACAAAATTCTTTTTTTATCAAAAATATCAACAGGTAGATTACATTTATGTACCTACGCCATTAATGATTTTATACACATTTTCAAATTTCACGCATCAATCATGTTATATTTTAAAAAAAATATTTTCAACCAAAGTATAACCTAGCAGTAGATTGCATTTAATATTCACGAGGTTTTTAAACGATGATTTTTAAAGAATCGCAAACTATATTGTAATTGGAATGTTTACCTTACAAACACTGAAAACGAATAACTTTTCAATATTGAAGATTCAAATAGTGGACCGCTGAACCAAATCTAAATCGGGTAAAGGTCGAATGGAACCCTATAAGCAGCCGGATAACTGCCTAACATTTAAACGACGACGTCTGATTTCGAAGTCGTCTTGTTCATAAAATAAGATCGCTGTTTGTTTGAGAAGAAGAAGAGACGAACTTTAAAGTGGCTTCTGCAGAACAGAGTCTTTAGATAAATAAGTGTTTATTCGTGTAGGATTGTGAAAATATAATGAAACGAAAAGTTTGTCGATTGACACTCAAACACAGTTAATATTTTTATTTATGTAATATAGTTTTCTTTAATTCTGTAAATTTTTTTTTGATATTTCAATTTGATTACTTAGTTTGTTCGATTTCGCAGCGACCAGGGGGGTTGCTGGGAAATCGCAGTCTAATTTATGATGGTAGGCACCACAGTAAGCACTCTAAAGGGCCACACACAATCAGTTCGCCGGCAGGTATCGGCTTGTCAGTTAGTAGTACAACTCAAGGGCGGCGGCGGCGGCGGGCGGCTAGTACTAACTGTCAGGCTGATACCTGCCGGCGAACTGATTGTGTGTGGGGCCCTTTTGATTAGACAAACTAAGAGAAGTTCATATAATAAGTTGAATTAAATTATTAAAAAGGGCATGTGAATGACAACATGAAGCAACAGCAATACACAGAATATTACAAATTATATTTTGAAATAATATGTAGGAACTTACTTAGGTAATGTTTCGCCCGTGACTGTACTTACTGCATGAATCACATGTATATTGCAATCATCCAATAAGAATTAATCTCTAGATAAAAATTATCCTATCTGTTCCTCCAGAATATTGTCTATACGCACAGGATAATTATAATTTATGTACCACATTAATTTACTGTTAGCTGATCCGCTGTTCCATCATTGAAAAACAAACCGTCACTTATACCTTCGTATTCACATTAGTATTATTTTATACACGATCAAATCGGCACATTGCCCCCTCTCCCCTCCTAACATGATCTACATTAATCCCCCCCACGCAGCTAAGTGTTACTTTTGCTATCTCATGACAGCAGTCGAGGCTTAACTCAGAAATCGAAGTACACACGGCGTCAGATCAATCTACCCAAAACTGTCAAATTTCTACAATCAATTTTGAACTTTACTGTTTGGTTCTAAGGATCAATATTCATAGGAGAAATTTGACAGTTTAGGGTAGGTTGATCTGACGCCGTGTGTACAAGGTGAATCGAGATAACTAAATATATTATGTGTAATATACAAGAGTTGTGTGGTGGCGTGCAACCGTGTTGCGTAGCGGTGAAAGAATACTACCACCTCCTCTCTTCCCATATGTGTCGTAAAAGGCGACTTACGGACTAAATACTACACAAACATCCAACAGCTTAGAGCGGCGATGGGCTCATCACCTATCACGCTGAACACATATGTAGTCGCTATATGGTAAAAAGTGGACTATGGCAGAGGACTGTTCTTGCGGTCCTCATTGCCTAGTCTCTGATTAACCCTTCGGGGATGATAATCGTGATTATACACCCTTAATTTTTATACGTTTTAGTGATATTAAGGATGAGTTCTAAAACCTATAAATGACAAAAAAATTCGACCTCCCATACAAAACTGTCCGATCAGCTGACGACAAATAGTATGGGAGGTCGAAATTTTTTTGTCATTTTTAGACATAGGTTTCTTGGGGAAAGTAGATCAGTTTCATGGGTGGAACTCACCCTTAATTTCATTTAAACGAATAAAAATCAAAGGTGTATATATGTATATATACAAGTATACAATACCCTAAATTGACGAGCATGAATGAAGAATCGAAGAAAACAAAAAGAAGTGGTCTCGGCCTACCCCGACTAGAAATGGGCGTAACGTATGTTTGTATGAATGTAATAATAATATAGTATGTAAATGAACGAAAGGCAAACCTTAAACCGGTGGATGTTAAAAACGGGTATAATACAATGAACCTCTTTTTGTTCAAATCCAATCCAATCCAAAGAGAAAGAGTTATTACATTTAGTAAAATTATAAACAAAAAAAGTGATTGGATTAAAACAAAAAGTGGTTCATTGTATTATACCCGTTCTTAACTTCCACCGGTTTTAAGGTTTGCCTTTCGTTCATTTGCATACTGTATACAATTTGATAGCTTAGATATTATTAAGAAATAAAATTTGCCTGCAACTTTATTCCCCTGCTGATTAAACAACATCCGCCAGAAACGCGAAAGCTTAAATATTTAAAACATCAAAAGACTTACTTTTCCAGCCACTTAAAAAAAGCCTTAATCGTCTGTAAATTATAAACGCATTGACCCAGTTTCCCCGTAACTTAATAAGTAACTTGTTTTCATTCATTCACGATTTATTAATAAAATGTAAAAGTTATATTAGCAATTAAAAATATAATGGTATTTATTATCGATGCAGTATAATAAATACCATTAAAAATCACTAACCTGTGTATAAGTTTTAAAATGTGGACTATACTTACTTACCTATGTGGGTATGTCTGACCTTTCATTGTTATTAAATTACCAGCTGTATGTATGTACCCGACTTGCGTTGCCATGCCACTTTTTTTCTCAGGAATCCTCGCGGGCGTCTCCAGAACACCCTACTTCGTCTAAAAAAAATTAGACGAATAAAAATTAAGGGTGTTTAAGTATACAATCACGACAATTATCACCAAAGGCTTTGTCAGAGACTAGGCAATGAGGACTACAAATCCATGCACTGTCAATGTCCACGTTTTAACCAAATAACTAATGCACGTGTAATCAGCGTAATAGGCCCATGGCGTTAGTGGGCCCATCGCCGCTCTATGCTGTTGCCCAAGAGAAGAAATGGCTTGGTAGAAGTGGCTACTTGACAGTTCTCGGAAAAGTATTTTAAAAATTACAAACGCTTATTTTATACCCCTTACAATATTAATTTTCCCGAAAAAGCTTTATTTAATAAAAAAACCAATTATTCTTCCTTAATTTCAAATTTCGCGCGAAAACGGTTGGTCACGTGCCATTTTACCCTGTGACGTCACACTTCAATAAACAAACAAATTTTATCTTGAAAGCTGACAGACAGTTTTTGTTTATATAATATAAAACATTCAAACAAAATGAAATAAAAACATCGGTGTAGTTTACAAACTGATGACCAGCTTCATTTGCTCCATTTTCTACAGAGTGTCTTAGCGTAGCCAGCCGAATCGAATTCCATAATTTATTACTTGACCTATTTTCATATGAAACCACTTTATCTTAATTGTTGGCGGTCATTGTTTGTGTTGCGTAACCGCCCAGGTCGATTTAGGATACTTAGATTAAATTTCTCTCGCATAATAAATTGACTTCGTAGGTTCGTGGATCTATTGAAACCTCATTTGTTTAAGACATTGATGTAATGAAGTTAAAGCATTTGACCTAGTTCGAGTTGTTTTGTATACAACCAACTGGCGAAGAACATTTGTGTTTCTCGTGATATTTAATTTGATTTTTTTAAAACAATCGGATTAATCATTTTATTTATCTAACAATAAATGTTATAGGAGATGTGTACGCTGTACGTCCCTAACGTTTCAAATCAAAAGCCATGCAGATCTTTAATATCTTTTAAAATATACTCATGGATACTTAGAGGCAAGCTTTCATCACAATTTCTTTGTACAAATCAAGTACTGTAATAAGAGTTGATAAGGGTTAATAAGGTCAAATATTTGCCCTACTGTCTGTTGCACCAATTTGCTGATCTACTTGATAGGTAGGTATTGCCTACGCTTCGCCTAATGTCTCTTACTTTATTTGATATTGAATTGCTGATAAACTAACATCATTATATTGTTTCAGAGCATAATCTATTTGTATTGTTATCTGAGGCAATGTTTGTGTAAGTATCTACTTAGGTACTCAATACTGGATACATAGTGATGTTGTTTTCTAAGTTTACGGGATCAATATACGTACATACTTACATATAAATTAAATACCTGTGATTAAATTAATGTGACCTTGCAAAAAGAATATAAACGAGTGTAGATTATACAATAATACATTTTTAGTGTTAGTTGCGTTAACTTACTGATCTATTAAGCTTAGATACATAATGCAGACACACCAACCTCCCGCCCGCTTAACTACATATTATATTCATTGCTTGAAATAAAAAAAATGAAAATTACTTCGCGTTTACTTTCGAAGGTTTTTCCACCTATTTCGGAGTATAGTTGTTATTTGCACCAAATGGAATGTCTCAGTTGGTGTTGACAATTAGCCGCGATTTTCAGCTGAATGATAGCGGCACACAAGCTGGGCGTTATCAAGCTTAAGGATTAGGCGTCCATCCCGCATAACCTGTTAGATCGATACCCTCGCGATTCCCTGTTTGTTTATTGCCGGCTTAGCTATCCGGTATGTCTGTACAAGTCCTGTTCCTTGTCTGGATTTAAGGGGACTATAAATAAGACGGTAGATTGCTGTGAGGCCGAGGCGACATTAGTTCTGCCGCCTCAATTAATGTGTAATTCCTATCTGTTTCGTGGGTAAGGTGCGTGTAAGGTGTAGAAGAACTGTTTACGACAGCATTTTAAGGTATAGCTACAAAAAATATATTTGCAATTCAGATTAAAACTTATATTGTTAATTTATTAGTAAAAGTTATTTATAATATTTTATAAAAAAGACAGGTATTTACAATATAAAATATTAGAAAAAAACTTAAACATGGTTGCACTGGCAGCGGCGATAGACACGAGTTATCAGTGGTTAGGGCTGCAGAGTGAAGAACCTCCTAACAATACGTGCCGTGTCAAAGAGTATGTTGTTATTACTAGGTACTAACTATCTACCTGTACTTATCTTTTCTTGAGACTTACAATAGATAAATTAAAGACCTGCCTCCAACTACTGTTAATGTAGGAGGTACTGCTTATTGTTAGTGAAAGATAGAAAACCATTTTAAAAAAAAGATTATTACTAATGTGCGTTTAACACATTAATAATAGTCATGTTAACCTTACCTATAAATCTAAATGACTGTGTCGGAGTGGGTTCAGGGTCAGTAGTCTAACGGAGCTGTGGGGATTGAACCATGATTTCATGCATTCAACCCAAGCATCTAAACGCTCGGCTACCGACGCTCAAAATTAACAATCGGTTAAAGCTAGATCAGTCATTGTTGTCATAATAAAATAATAAACTTGTTCCTACGTAATTTAAACCAAGTTGGGCAACTTTGTTCATCAAAGAATACCCTAATTTCTCACTCCACAAATTCCACCGGGCAATTTGTCACCGTTGTCATTTGGACCTAAAAATAGCGGAAAAGTTAAGAGGCACTGGAATCAATAGGCATCCCCGTATTTCACGGCAGTTCGCCGAAGCCCATTCAGCGGTAGTAGACACTTTGACACTGTTGTGCCCTATTGTCGCGGAGAAAGCTCACACAAAACATTATTTAACGTTGATGTTTAAAATGAGTTTCCATTATGATTGTTAAAGTTAGCCAATTTCAGTGAGGTGACCCCGACAAATTTGCTAGCCCGATTTCACGACGCGGTCGAAGATTTAGGTCAGAAAAGCCTGAGGGACCCGCGAAGGCTGTGGTGTATGCATACACCTCCGGAAAGCAGGTGTGATGTATGGATAAATAGATGCAATTGCGGCGCGTTTTTTTAAAAAGCAAGATTGAAATATACTATTTAGAAAAAAAAAACTATTTTGTGTACTTCCGACAAAAGCTTGTATGTGTCAAGGATACACATAGTTGCAGTCGCCTTAGAATGCCGTACATTCCAAACATCTTCTTGCAATGCCAATGCCATTTACTATGTTTCGTTATAAAACTGTTATCATACTATAGGATCCTCACAAAACAGGAGAGAGAGTTAAACTACACAAACAACATAATTCGTGCATAAAGTTATTGCAGTTTTGTTCTTTAATAACATTTTTAACATTACAACAACCCAAGCTTTCTGTTGTCACATAGTCTTGTCTGTAAACAGTCTGTGTTTAAAAAGTTTATTTCACCTCCTTACTTACGTACCTGAAGTTTTCCCCGGGGACCTAGAAAAACTTTCCAAGGAAAGGTTTCGCTAGATTTTACTCTGACGCTTCGCTGCGAATACATTTGTTTGAATTTGAATACATTGTGCCGTCCAATGAAAAGCTCGTGCATTCATTTATGCCAAGATAAGAGATAATAACTTGCGTTAAAGTGGAAATAATGAAAATATTACCCGTTAAGGAGTCGTAGCTCCGTGAAATATTAGCGATGCCGCGGCAGTTCCGTGTAGGAAGGCCGACAGCAGCAAATAGGGGCTAGTTCCACCACTATCTGATCAGATAGACTTACCGGAACTTTTTAACAGAAACATCTCGTTATTCCACAACTATCTGATCAGATAAGAATCTGCCACTTATCAACAATATTATGGCATTGAAATTCTTGAATAAAAATCATCATCATCCCGTAAACGTTCTGCAGTGCGATTCTCTAAGTTAATGCCTTGGTAGCAGCGTGGTAGCAGTTGGGAATTGACGCTGTCTCTGTCATATTCATAGAATTGGAAAGAGACAGCAGATCACAGACATGCGCACAGCGTCTATGCGTCGCTTAGAGAATCGCATAGCTGTATCACTTGTCACGTAGCGGAGGAACCGGAGGAGTGACACGATGAGGAGAGGAGATGAAGATAAAAGAGCACGATGAGATCAGAAGTTTATTAATGATATATAGGTTATTTATGAAGCACTATATAAACTATACACTGGAAATAGGTAACAATAACTTGGTAGGATAACAATAAATAGAAGGAGCTCTTTCTAGCTCTGTGAATGAATCTGAACTGAATTTACATGAAAACAGAGGTTAGACAAAGAAAGCAAGTAAATATTTGAATTTTAAATTTAAAACTAGATATAAAATAATGTTATTCGGAAAAGAGGTCAGAAAAGCAACAAGGCTTTAGCTGCTTTGTTACACACTGCTGGGCACAGACCTTCCACACGGACAACTCCATAGGGAGTTTGAGTGGATTATGGCCTAATCTCCCACGTGGGGATATTGGGCCATAACCATAACCCATTACGTTGGCCCAATGCAGATTTAAACATCTCGCTAGGTACTCCAGATGTTTTCAGAGCGTTAATTGTGCTTCGAGTATTTGATCGAAGGATGTTACACTGTTTTTTTTTTATTTACCAACACTCATGCACGTTTACGAAAACTTAACGGTTGATAAGCCACCATTATTTCGTTTAGTCCACTCTCGTCCCCTCGACCCCTAAAAAAAGATTTGTTTATTTGTTTCCTCTCAACCCTTAAACATAGTTCACACTCGACCCCTAGGGGATGAGTATTTCACAGTAATATTCGACTGAACTGCAGACATAATGCTTTAATTTGCCGCTAGGAAGTCCAAAAAATATCCGTAATTACGTAAAAACGCTTGATAGCAGCATTTTACTATATTTATCATTAGCCCAAAAACGTGAGGGCCGGCCGTTATGGTCCCAGTCCGGTTTGCCCCCATCCGGTATGCACTGCACCCACATTAAAAAAGTTATTATTCCGGTTTGCACCCGGCCGCGTTGCCCCCATAGTTTCTGTTTTTGTCATGATCTTCGAATCAGTACGGATACAGATTAAACTGTATTCTGAGGTTCAAAAAAAGAAGCTTCTTAAACAAAACATGAAATAAAATGATATCTTCAATGCTACTCGAAGAGCCGGTCTGAGAGATCTTAATAGGCCTTCGAAGTAGTTTCTCCAACTCCCGCAAACATGCTGGTCCATTCAGTGTGAACTTTACTGTCAACTTCGAAGAACTTAGTGATAGTAAATTAATTTAGTACCCCTTATAGTACCAAACTGAAGCTCAGTAGCCATTCAAGGACGTATCTACTGTAATTAAGTACTCTTTGGTCGCCGTTTGTAGGCGTCTTCATTGATAAATGATTATTATTAATAAACTTACTGTCTTTTATTAAACATTTACATTAATGAATGAATCGAGTGCAAAATACTCTTATAATTATTAACCGTGTCGCGGAGCGGTGAAAGAATACTACCACCCCCTTTCTTCCCTTGGGTTTCGTAAAAGGTGACTAACAGACTAAAGACTGCACATACATCCAACAGCATAGAGCGGAGATGGGCTCACCGCCTGTAACGCTGATCACATGTGCAGTCGCTATTTGGAGAAAAGTGGACTGTGGTATAGAACTGCTTTTGTTGTCCTCATTGCATAGTCTCTGACTAACCCTTCGGGGATAATAGTCGTGATTATAATAATATGTATGTAAAATACTCTCTCCAAAAAGTGTCGTTAATTCTTACTTTAATTTAGCTCATGATAAAGTTGCGTATTATTTTTATTTTATTTGTACAAAAACGTTTTTAAAAACCTTAGACTAAAATTACGTGTGAAATGTATTTTTTATTTATTTATTAATCATCTTATGTAATGCCAGATAAATCAGTTATCCAACCGTGCTAGTATAAACCAATGTTAACGCAATTATGACCACAGCTCGTAATTACGTTAAATCTGGTTGTCGAGTTGCATTTATTGTTTTGCGTACGTGCCGTAAGGATTCAGTTATTATAAAAATACGTGATTCGGAAGGCACGTATAGCCGTTGGTACCTACCAGTCGTTGTCGTAAGTTGGCAGTAGTGAAAGCTCACCAACCTGCATTAGGCCAGTGTGATGATTAGCCCAATCTCCAAATGAAAGCAAGAGACCCAACAGTGAGATGTTTAGAGGCTGATGACGCTGATAACCTTCCCTTCGATTTTGAATTAAGAAACTAACACTTTACTCGCTCCCTGTTACATACTCTTGGTAATTCGAAAGGAGTTTTAATGGCTTGTTCTATTTCAAAATGAGTGCAGACAAAAGAGATATAAAACAAATATACGGGATGCGGCTTTTTACGTCACGTTTATTAGTATGTGTGTGGGGTCTTAGAAAATTACGTGACATCGTAACCTGGCTCGTAAAGGGACAGGGGCTTGTGACACGTCTCCGTTGCCACAGAAAAGGCCTACATGATTTTTGTATAAGCACATACGTGCTAAACAATACTTAGGACTTTCTGGGGAAATCATTTTGTGCGAGATTTGTTACGCCATACCATTTTTTATCTAAAGGAATAGAAATAAAACGTACCTATATTTTAATATTGTTACCTATATTTTAATATTGTTGGACACTTAAAAGTTTTGTTTATGTTAGTTAGCAAATCTAACCAGTATTTGGATTTTGGATATATATCCACTACCACATAGGTACACCTAATTTCACTAGGTATGTAATTGTATAGAAAAAAAGCTAGAAAAGAGCTTTGGTCATTCCAAATTATTCAGTGCATACCAATTTCAACAGACAAATGACGATCATACGTCAAAATGAATATAAAAGAGAAAATTCATCTCGTCGTCGCCAGCAATCAAACAATTAATCAAACGAATTACTTTGCCGATGAGTTATTGCGATTGCTAAACAGAGCTCGCCGAGCGGAAGACAAGGTCCCATTCAGTGGATGTGCGTTTGCATCTGTCTGTACTACGTTTATTGTGCCCGGGCTGTGTGACGTCACTGACGTAATGGGTGCTGGATAGGGTTGTGCACCGATGTAAAACTGTTTCAATTTATTTTAATACTCAATAAATTAAATAAATAATATTATGTAAAAAATGTGAGCAGTTTCCTAAAAAGTGTTATTTTTCTATGTGTAGTGGTCGCTTTAACTTTATTTGTTTATGCTCATCACAGTTTTTAGATTTAGGGGTCGTTTGTAGACTGCTTTTAGCTTCTCGTTGTAAATTGTCACTGACAAATTTATGTATACTTAAGGAATCTCAGATATGAATTAGAAAGTCATTAAATTGATTTTTATTTCTTATACATCGATTGCACCATTAAACGATGTGGTCTGTAAGACAGTTAAAACAAACTTTTCATAAGTAATTTATATCTTTCTATAAGTAAAGTTTATGGTGAATGAGGTGATCAAAAAAATGATGAATCTTGCTCGGGATAATATTTACTTATTTATTATAATATTGACTATAATTTTATTCCTCAACCAGTCTCACTCAAGAGCTGTTAATTCTGAAGCAACGATACAATTTTCGTTAATTCTCAACGGCATCATATCCTACGTATCCTATTTGCATACAAATCAGGGTATTCTAAACACAAAAATGCTTATAACCGAAAACGTCATGTGTGCGAATTTCCCGAGTTTGCAGCTGTCAACCCTGCGCGGTACGGTTTAAAACCCGACAGTGATAAATGTTTCATTTATTCTACGGGCTGCATGGACACAGACCCACTCCCGAATCTGGCGGATTTTATTATTTAATTATTTGCCGTCCGGTTTTGCGGGCTCCTCTTTCGGATCGCACTTTTACAATCGCCACACGCGAGCTACGTAGGATGAGTGTTACATTGGCGTGATTAATCTGTTTCATATTTTGTATTAAGCAATGTAGCAATTATAAAAGAGTTTTGCTTATTGACTTTGGGCGCTGACTTAGCAGTGATTTGTTGGTTGGCTTGTATTAACCCGCCTGGCTAATCCTATTTAAGTCTGTCGTAATTATTAGCATTGCCATGTTCCGACAGCCAGATAGGTATAACAAAGGTGAAAGCCAGTTTCACGGCAAAGGATTCCGGGTGACGTGCCCCATAATCTTTACCCTTGTCGTCACTTACTAGCAGGTGAGACGAAGGCCAAACGCTTCCTCGTTGTAAGGGACACTAAAAAACACTTCTTGTGAGATTATCCTTACATGTGGGTACAGCCGACTACAGAACTAGCTTACAACTTTAGTACCATACCAAATGCGTTCAAAATAATGACTGCACAAGCTTTTCCAAACAAATTAGTGAGACGTACTAAAGTTACTACGTTACGTACGTACGGTACGTTACTACTTTTATTTGTATTTTCATTAGCTTTAAGTGGCCCATAACCGTGACGCGTAGTGGTGAAAGAATACCCCCCCCCTCCCCCCCCACTCTCTTCCCTTGGGTGTAGTAAAAGGCGACTAACGGACTAGAATGCACATACATCCAACAGCATAGAGCGGCAATGGGCTCACCACCTGTCACACTGAGTACATGTGCCGTCGATATTTGGTGAAAAGTGGACTATGGTAGAGGACTGCTTTTGCTGTTCTCATTGCTTAGTCCCTGACTAACCCTTCGGAGATAATAGTCGTGATTATATGTATGTATTGCCTATAAGATTAGGTTTTTGTTTTGTTTTCAAGTATTTAAGGTTTGCTATTTATTTTTTCCTTTATGTTGTTAAATAAATGCTGACTATGTTAGCTGCTTCTGGGGCCGACCGTACTATTGCTGGACACTTTCAAAATTTGAGAGCCATGACAATTTGTAGTATTACTATCCTGTGCTCTAGGCTAAGAATGTTTGTGAGGACAGCCAGAACAACTCTAAGGTACTAGAAAATTTAAAATTTTTGTCCACCGATCTGAGCATCGTTTATTCGTTGCTTGAGCAAGTGTTACGACTGTTCGAATGGAAAGACTTCGACATCAAAAATCATACTAATTTCAACTTTTTTATTACAGGTAAGCTGTACGGAGTACAACGAGATAATTTTCGCCAAGGTAACACGGCAGCTTTCTGCTCTTTGAATTTCTTCACCGTATCATATATAATACTTTATTGCCTAAATAAATTACATAAAGGCACACGTTATACAAGACATATACAAGGGTGAGCTTATCTCTAGAAGAGATCTCTTCCAGCCAACCCTAGCTGTGGTGATAAAAATTATATATTATTGCGCTAAACTTATAGTACATACATAAATTAAATATATTTATATAAATAAATACACATACACATATAAGGTATTATAATAAAAAAAATACTTATACATATATTACTATGTTACTCATTATCACTTAAGTTTGATAGGTAGTGCTCTAGGAGGAGGTAGGAGTGCTCTTTAAGATGGTGTTTGAACGATTCTACCGATGACATCTCACGAATGCTAGCCAATAGTTTGTTCCACAATGTAGCTGCATAGACAGTGAAGGAATTTATAATATTTAATTTCAAGATCACCTCCTTGGTCGAGTGGTTTGTACACCGGTTTTCATGGTGTCGCCATCTCTGAGGTCCCGGGTTCGATCCCCGGTCGGGTCAATTTAGAAATTATTGTTTTTCTAAATTGTCTTGGATCTGGGTGTTTTCTATGTATAATAAGTATGTATTTAAGTATTATAAGTATGTTTATCCTTTGTCTAGTAACCATTGAACGAGTATCTTCGAAGCTTCTCTTGGGCTAGATAATTGGTGTGAGTGTAGGAAAGTTTTATTTATTTTTATTTATTTATGAAGGCCGCCATCATTGAAATTAAGTCATTGCTACAATAGACGGGTATTGGCTTAATCACCACGCTTGCCAAATCCGGGTTGGTGATCACAAATTCGGGCTATGCACCGTCAAATCCTTGCCTGAGGCAGTAGTCACACCAACGGCGAGTAAATAACGAACTATCGGCTATTTTCTCGCTCAAGAAACGTACAATAGATATACATTCCATGTAAACAAAAGAGATGCATATAAACCGAGATATTTTAGTGGTTGTTTTCCCGCGGCAGAACGATTTACCTTAAGTAGTACTATCGAAGCATGCGAGGTATTTATTGAAAATAAAAATATTTTTGTTCTCAAGTAATCAAAAAAATAATCATCAACTCGAAAGCGTGAAAATATTACTTGGTGCGGGAGCTTCTTTTACTTTAAATATTGTTTTTCGGGCGGCAGGCAGTACCCAAATACGTCTCACATCTCGTATAAGAAACTATCGTTTCTTACGCTTTCGAGTTGATGATTATTTTTTTGATTACTTAGTTGAGAACAAAAATATTTTTATTTTCAAAAATAATTTGCATGTTTCGATAGTACTACTAAAGGTAAATCGTTCTACCGCGGGAAAACAACCACTAAAATGTCTCGGTGTATAAATAGTGGATCGCTGACTGTTCACACTGCCGGAGAGGACTTGCTCCACTAGTTCGTCGCTGAGCGCCAAGAGCTATCGCCTATCAAAGATAATTCTCGCTTAGCGATACTAACTCACGCCGAGAGACCAACCAGCGGAAGCGGCGCTTATTGCCCAGCGACAAAACTATCGAAACTACACACTCGCTTTCCGCTACCCGCCAACTCGTTTCTAATTCTAGCTCGACTCGCTTCTCGTTCATCGTCGTCGGCGGTGGGACAACTGCCTGAGCTAGGAATTTATTTATTTTATATTTTATTTCTTTTAATAAAATAGATTATTATTAATGTGCGTTTAACACATTAATAATAGTCCTGTTAACCCATCCCGTAATCTAAATGACTGTAGGAATGGGTTCACGTCAGTAGTCTAAGGCAGTTGTCCCATCGCCGACGATGAACGAGAAGCGAGTCAGCTAGAATTAGAAACGAGTTGGCGAGCAGCGGAAAGCGAGTGTGTAGTTTCAATAGTTTTGTCGCTGGGCTATAAGCGCCGCTGCCGCTGGGTGGTCTCTCGGCGTGAGTTAGTATCGTTAAGCGAGTATTATCTTTGATAGCTCTTGTCGCTCAGCGACGAACTCGTGGAGCGAGTCCTCGCCGGCAGTGTGAACAGTCAGCGATGAACTATTTATATGTGCATCTCTTTTGTTTATACGGAATGTATATCTTATTGTACGTTCTTGAGCGAGAAAATAGCCGATAGTCAGTCGTTTACTCGCCGTTGGAGGGACAACTACTTAACGGAGCTATGGGGATTGAACCACGATTTCTCGCATTCAACCAGAGCATCTAACCGCTCGGCTACCGACGCTTTGGAATAGAACCTATTGAATTGCCAATACTGATGCTTCTTAGTAGTTAAGGAATCTGGTCAAAATGCGCTTCCGCCATCGGCTTTATCGCACCTAACATCAGGTGGCACGAAGGTCAAGTGGCAAGCACGTGACCTGATGTAGAACAAAAAAATGCTGCGAGTTTAACAAGGATGGTGCTAAATGACACTGACTGAGTGGTAGAGCCACGCTGCACGCATTGGGCTGGCTCGCCCGGCGTAATACCACCCTCTTACGAATATCCGGCATGAAATAACGGCACTTGGTGCTGTTGTGTTTCGTCCGGCCAGTGAGGGTTCCGGATTTCCATACCCCCCCCCCCCCCCTCCCTCCTCACAATTCCTATTCCTTCCTTAAAGGCCGGCAACGCGCCTGCGATTCCTCTAGTTTTGCGGGTGTCCATGGGCGGCGGTGATTACTCTCCATCAGGTGACCCGCCTGCTCGTTTACCTCCTTCTACTATAAAAAAAAATAAAAAAGGAAGTTTTGTTACTTACTTATTTTCCTCGCATAACGTTATAGCTGATTCTACGTTATAGAGTTTTTAGAATTTTCTGGAATAATTACATGACTCTCACCAGTAAAATACCAGCTCTATTCCTGCTCGTGGTCGATATCACGTCATAAGCCAAGCGGCGTCCATTTCGTTTGATAATGCCTTTTTTATAAACCGTGCAGTGTGGTGTGCAGCTAGGGTTGCCACCCGTTCTCTAAAATAGAGTATTGTCCACTTTTTCATGTATTCGTACTTTATAATCTACGACACCAATAAAGTACACTAAAATACTCTATTTACGTAAAAGACAAATAGTTGTTAAATGCACACTTAATTAAACTGGATTTAACGCAAAACTATTTAGTAAAGGCATCCTACGCATACCTTTTATACCCGACGTTTCGACCGAATTGCACCGGCCGTGGTCATGGGCTGACAGTCAGTCAGTATTTCACGCCGGCCCACCGTTTACAACTGTATAAAGCACAGGTCAGGCCGCATATGGAATACTGCTCCCATCTCTGGGCTGGAGCACCCCAATATCAACTCCTTCCATTTGACCGCATTCAACGCAGAGCTGCTCGAATTGTCGACGACGTGGTTATTTCAGGTCGACTCGAGCCACTGGCTCTTCGGAGAGACGTGGCGTCTCTCTGTATATTGTACCGTATATATCATGGGGAGTGTTCTGAGGAATTGTTCGGCTTGATCCCTGCCGCTGATTTCCTTCACCGCACTACACGCAATCGACTGTCATTCCATCCACATCACCTTGATGGATGGCGGTCTACTACTGTGCGTTTTTCAAGAAATTTCTTGCCTCGAACTACAGTGTTGTGGAACCAGCTCTCAGCGGCGGTATTTCCGGACCGTTACGACTTAGGGATCTTCAAGAAATGAGCCTATTCCTTCCTTAAAGGCCGGCAACGCGCCTGCGATTCCTCTGCTTTTGCGGGTGTCCATGGGTGGCGGTGATTACTCTCCATCAGGTGACCCGCTTGCTCATTTGCCTCCTTCTGCTATTAAAAAAAAAAGGTGTGTCAGGATCGTATAGCAAATGGAAATCTGTGGTCTCCGTCTACCCCTCTAGGAAACGTAAGTATGTCCGCTATTAAATACTAGAGGCCGCTCGCGGTTTCACCCGCGTGGTTCCCGTTCCCGGGGGAATATCGGGATAAAGAGTATGTGTTAATCCAGGCTATAAACTATTTGTATGCCGAATTGCATCCAAATCCATTCAGTAGTTTTTACGTGAAAGAGTAACAAACATACACACTCACAAACTTTCGCCTTTATAATATTAGTGTGATTCATTATGTTCAATAGGCTTGTGTCCACTAAGAATAAATCGGGTGGATTGGCGTTTCTAAAGATCAATGATGTTTTATAGAAACAAAATATGTATCGAAAATATTCATTAAAAAAAATTGGTAAGTATTATTAATATTTTTAAAGACAAAAATCGACAATAATACGCATTTAGTCATACGACATTAAACGGAAATCAGACGCCGTGACGTCACGCCGCGCCAAATGTCATTTTATTGTTGTGACATTTCTCTAGAACAAGCCTCGAACGAAACGGATGTTTGGCACGACGTGACGTCATTTACTCAACATGGCGGTCTTAAGCGTTTTTGCGGTAAATTTAAATCGGAATATAAAAACGCAAAATAAATAATGTAAGTGATCGATTTTTTGAAAATTAATGTTTTCTTAGGATAAAATAGGTAAACAGGTACCGTTTTAATAATGATTTTAAAATTTAGTCAACTGGCCTATTGTCACTATAAGCTCCGAATAAATATTATTCAATTCATTAAATTTCTTAATTGAGTTTCTTTTAAATTAGTGACACAGGTTAAAAAGGTCTAGTATGAGCACAAGAAAGTTCATAACCCCACCTGAACCGTTATAGTTAGATTAACTCCAATTTATTACTATTTGAGAGGGACAAACCCAATTCAGTATCAAATTATGAAGCAATGACCTTTCCAAACAATTCGCAAAAGTCAATGAACACGAACGTCTACATAGTATTATAGAAATATTTGTCCCGGTACTTAATCGCGAGGTATTATTGTATGGAATTCGTCCTTAAATTTCAGTATTAATTTGAGATAACAATCGATGTTGCCAAGCATAGAGGTACGGTACCAGACAATAGGAAACGAACAAAGGATGTATATAATGTGAAATGAAACCTTTTTATTTTGACGATAAATAGAGGTGGACGGTGTTTTAGCAAAATGTTTTGTTGTCTCTGGAATCGTTTTGCTGACGTAATTTTTTTCATTATTTGAAGTGTGAGCGGTGTAACGATGGTCAATTGAAATTAAAAACTAACTAAATTTATTTCTTCGCTTTAGTGGAGAGAGGTTAAGCACTCGGACCGCTTATTCGGAGGTCCTGGGTTCAATTCCCAGGTCGAAAAAAGCCGCATTAGATACATAGCCCGGGGTTTTCATCCCCAACCCGCAATTTGCAAGGGTAGTGGTTAATTCATCACCCATTGATTGCAGCGATGACTTGATTTAAATGATAGAGGCATTTGTCCAGCAGTGATTCAGAATATTTTTATAGGCTTTTTAACTAAGTTCTGTATGATACAAAGATTAAGAGGGTTTACGCATTTTGGTTTCCCATACAAACTTCCAAGTCGAAATTTTTAAAAACCAATGAGCCAATTTTGATGAAACTTTGCATGCTAAAGTAAAACACAGGGATCTAAATAGTTTGTTTAAACATTTTAAAAAAATGTTTATTTAACTGAGTTATTGCGATTTAAAGTCTACTATAGAAAGTTAAAAATCGCAATAACTCAGTTAAATAAACATTTTTTTTTAATGTTTTAACAAATATTTAGATCCCTGTGTTTTACTTCAGCATGCAAAGTTTCATCAAAATTGGCCCATTAGTTTTTAAAAAATTCGACTTGGAAGTTTGTGGGAAACCGAAATGCGAAAAAACCCTCTTAATATCCAACAACATTTTTTAACGTACCTATATGTTTCATAAAAAAAATGCATAAATGTAATACAAATATGCAGTGTTAATTCCGCTAGTTCATTAGCGGATATTTACCATGAATTTCCGAAATGTAACGCCTTATTCCACCTAGTATGTGTTTCAGAGAAATATTTAAAAAATAAAAGAACAGCGTTTTTAAACGTACCTTAATTGCATTAAAACTATTTTAACGGGACCTAACACGATTAATTTTTTTAAGTAAGTACATATCTACTTACTGCTTACTACTTACTACTGTGGGTGGATGAAGAAACAAATACCCGCCCGAGCCGACGACGCCGCGCACCGCCAGTTCGCTTGTGACTGCAGTACCTTAATTGTCCCGAGAATATTACTTGTTTGGAAAATGTATACATACATACATACCAGTAACTTGACTTTTAGAAGTAATAACCTATCGTTTGATTAGAATAATGCCAGCGATAAAAGTTGAAATTTACACTTGGGAGAACTTTTATTGTAGCTTTCTTTAAAATACAAATTACTTTTGCTGAATTCATTTTATACGCGTAACTATATTTGTGGTTCTAGTACGAACAATAATATACATGTATAATACCTACATGTTTAGTAATTAAAGCATATACAAAGGGTTTTTGTATGGTATAATCTTAATTCTCTTCTCTTCTCGTCTTTAGTGATCCAGAGATCACAAACGGATTAAGTCAAGTCATATTAGTAAATTTGTTTTCGGCAGCGTGCTATATCGCCTCCCTTATATTATCTTTACTAGCCGTACTTTATAAATAGAAGCTGATCGAAAATTGTCTTTTAGTGACATAAGATGCCTGTAAGCTTGATGATGATGTTAAATATGTTTTGTAGTTTGAGTCTCCACAATAATATTATAAAAACAATTGTATGCCTTTGAAATACGTAAACATTGGATACCGCAGCCGTTCCACGAGCGAGTAATTACAATAATACATAAGAAGGCAGCCATAAAACAAAAGAGGAACAGTGAAATATGTGCAAACGGCTACAATAACTAGCGCACCGAAATATGAGTGGTCGCTGGGGACAAATTGAAGTGCGGCGCGGACCCCTACGCCGAATATTTATAGCTATTTTTGTAATGTTAACCTCACTTGCGGACGAGTTTTCCCGTCGAAAACGCTCGTTTATTCTTTTGTGTGTACTGTACACCCTTAATTATGTGCATTGTTTCGGTTTTTTGCGTCTCGCAGCTGTGAATATATATTCACTTAGGCCAACGAAAGAGCTGGGGACTTCATTTGTTTTATGAAATTAAATGGAAAACTTTCTCATTCCACCGAAAAAAAGGTTTACCCTTTTCCCGCTTGAGTTTTGAAAGGAATTTATAATTATCGTTTATGTATTATTAAAAGAACAGATAATCGTAATTTTCATACCTTTAAGATGACAACCATGCTTAGCGGTTACCGCAGCTGCCTTTGTACCAACATCAGAGGTATCACTTACCTAAACTTTGTCGATTCTACGAGTAACTAGTGCTCATGTATCGTATCACGTAAATCGTATGAACATCAGAGGTATCACTTAAATGTTGCCGATTCTACAAGGAAGTACCTTAGTGCTCGCGTATTATATCACGTATAACGTATCACGTTTGTAAAACGCAGTTGCTTTTAAATTGTATTTAATAATTAAAACCAAATAATCAGTACAGGTCCTTAAATTCTTTAGCAATGAAGTCAGGAGTATGCCAGCTCGAAATATTATGAAACCACTTTTAGGATCGTAATATTATGTAATGTTTTTTGCCTTAATAACGTTCAAATATAGTTTGGTTTTTATTATTAATTTGTTACAAAGTTTCAATATCATAGAGCGTTTAGGATACCCTGAAGCAAATGCCTACCTGTACGGTAGACTATTATAGTACAACAGAAATACTCTTTAGAAAGCAATACAATAGCCTGAGATGCAGATTAGGCAGAGGCAAGAATTGGCCATGTGTCGACGCGTCCTGGCCATTTAATCAAAACAAAATGGGAGCGCTGAAGCTTCAGCGTGCTATATTTCGTGAGGAAACATAATATAATTAAAAAATGTATAGGCAGATTGTTCGCCTCTGTTTCGGATGTTTTAATGCATAGCCTGAGTTTGAGATCAGCAGTATCTACTGGTGGTAGAATAGTTAGGTAGGTAATTCAGTTAGGTAGGTAGAGCAAGTTAGTTAGTTAGATTAGTTGTTAAATTTTAGTTACAAGTCTGTTTCTTATTAGTTTTAACGTCAATAAGTGCCTGTAAAGGTTTATATTGAATAAATAATTTGATATTGTTTTCTGAGGTTTAAGCGAGCACTACACTTTGAAATGAACCACTTTTTTACGGATTAACTCGCGGACTAACGGACTAAAAGACTGCACATACTTCCAACAGCATAGACCGGCATTGGGCTCATCACCTGTCACGCTGAGTACATGTGCAGTCGCTATTTGGGATCTTCAAGAAACGAGCCTATTCCTTTCTTATAGCCCGGCTACGCGTCTGCAATTCCTCTGGTTTTGCGGGTGTCCATGGGCGGCGGTGATTACTTTCCATCAGGTGACCCGCTTGCTCGTTTGCCTCCTTCTACTATTAAAAAAAAAAGTGGACTATGGTAGAGGACTGCTTTTGCTGTCCTCATTGCCTAGTCTCTGACTAAACCTTCGGGGAAATTAGTCGTGATTATTGTGTAACGAGTATGTGTGTAACATTAAAAATCGCGATGCATTGATTCACCGATGACACCGCATCATTCACCTCACGTCGTTCGCTGTAATGAAAATAAACTGCACAACTATCCAGCGGGATTAGTTGCCACTATAAATACGGATTAATGAGGTTTAATTATATGGCCTTTTTGCCGGACAGTTGGGTTTTCCGGGCACGTCCACAGAATACGGCCCGGCCGGCACAACACTCGCCGCCCCCACACTTCCCACGTTCATCAGAACGGCTTATATTATATAGGACATGCGAGATATTATATTTTTTTTCCTTCACGTCTCGTAGGTAGTAATGAGATTATTCTTGTAGGCTCACCTAAAGTCATTTTTTATCAAGGTTTCTGCTAGTAGGTATATATAGGTACTCTATGAGATATAGGACAATAGAGCTCGTAAATGACACCAAAATTAACTAATGATTACTTTTTTATATTAATGCTACACCTCCAGTATGGTAGTTGGAGTTCTGAGCTACATTTTCTCTTTCATTCCAGTTCTATCATTTATTCTTCTCGCCCTTCGTTCCTCATACTATACAGGGTGGAAAAAAAGACCGTAGTTGGAGGAAAAGTACCCTTAATATTGATGATGGCAAATTTTACTGAAAGGAAACATTCCTTTATTTTCAAAAATAATTAAAGCTGCATTTAAAGATTTTTGAAAAATCACCTGCTTGAGCCAGGATTCGAACCGGTGAAATGTGATATAAAAACATCTTTTCTTGGTCTTTCTTTAATATAACATACTATGTTGTTTAAAAGAAATTGATCCTTATGAATGACTGTTTTTTGTTTCTATATTTATTTAGGTAAGGTAACCATTGATTATCCTACTAATATTATAAACGCTAAAGTTTGTAAAAATGTATGGATATTTGTTACTCTTTCACGTAAAAACTACAAAATGGATTTGGATGAAATCCGGCATACAGATAGTTTACAACCTGGATAACACATAGGATACTTTTTATCCCGATATTTCCACGGGAACGGAAACCACGCGGGTGAAACCGCGAGCGGCCGCTAGTACTTCATATATTTATGCTTCTGCAGTATGTACTGAAATACAAATAGTGCATGCATACATGGATTCACTACTATTTTCCCCAAAGGGTTAGTCAGAGACTAGGCAATGGGGACCACAGAAGCTGCCATAGTCCACGTTTCACCAAGTTACAACTGCATATGTGCTCAGCGTGAAAGGTGGTGAGCCCATCGTCGCTCTATGCTGTTGGATGTATGTGCAGTCTTTAGTCCGTTAGTCGCCTTTTACGACACCCATGGGAAGAGAGGTACGAAACAAACGAGGCGTGAAGAGACACTCTGTGGGCCGGCAGAGTGAGGGTGACTGATGCTACGTCTCTTACGCTGCACCAGTTGTCCTCGCGCCTGGACTTCATTTCCACTTAACATCAGGTGGAGTGGGGTCATTTGCCGGGCTTAGTATAAAAAAAGAGGGGGTGGTAGTATTCTTTCACCGCTAGGCGACACGGCTATAAAAATGTTATAGGCTGTATTTGTAAATGATACCAAAGTTACCTACTGATTACTTTATTTTAATATGCCTCTCCAGTATGTACACAAGGCGTCAGATCAACCTACCCTAAACTGTCAAATTTCTCCAATGAATAATAATCCTTAGATCTAAACAATAAAGGTCAAAATTGATTGTAGAAATTTGACAGTTTTGGGTAGATTGATCTGACGCCGTGTGTACCTACTGAAATACAAATAGTGTTACTAAAAAAATTACTAGTCTATAATTATTCTTAAAACACATTAGCTTACCATGTACTTCTATCAAAAGGGTACCATATAAAGGATTTTACAAATACACAAACTGTTACTAGATGGGTGACCTAATTAAAAAACATCTCAAACTCCTCCGTGCTTTGGAAGACACGTAAGATTCGTAGAACGTTTGAACGAGAAATGTAGTTGCTGTTTTACTAGAATACATTGCTTCGTATTTATTGACAGCGCCAAATAAACTCCCCATCAACATTGGAAATGTACTGATTTGGGCTGAAATTTATTACGCCGCAAGCTAGTATTTATTAGGCCGCAGTCAAACACCAGATATTGATCGAACTGTCTACCCTTTTCCAACTAAGACGGCTATGAGAGCGACGACAAAAATAAACGACCCACTGAAATATGTGTATGGAGTTTTCAAACAAGTTGCTCAGTTGTCGGAGTTAACTCGTAAACTCCACTTATTTTTAACCCTCTAAGCTGCCCGGTTGGTAACTTGGTAGATTTTTTTCATATTAGTAGAATCGTTCCAGTTTTCTCTGATTTATTACGCTTGAAACTTTGACGTCTCATACACTTAGGTTTTTTCAATTTCAATGATTTCGTTACGTATTAGACTTATATCTTCAAAGAGTTAATTAACATACTATTTATTAAAATATAAAAATCTAATTTGCATATTGTTACGTTACGGAACGTAAGTTGAACCGATTTATAGAAGAGGAGGTTTGTTTACAGATTTAAGGGCCATACCGCTTGTTTATTTTTCCCAAAATGACACCATATCTTTTTTATACATTCATGAAAATAGAAAAGGTTTAAAAAAATCTTAACTCTTCAGTCGAAAATAACCAAAAGATAACTCTAAACTTTTACAATTTCACAAATTTCCGCCAACGTTTTATTCTAAACAAAATCCGTGGAAGTGTCGGCGATAAAAAGTAAAGTTATTCAAGCTCGCCAGCTCATCAATATGCCGCGCGGGAGGGCGACAGCTGACGCCTAATTTACACCAAATATGTGACGCCCAAGTTTGCGTACAACTATCCTGAAGTGTGTGTGTAGGGAGGATGCGGCCTGCCGCATCATAAGTCTACGGCAGACGACGGTGTTCAATAGATTGACAGCTATTTGATCGTAACTTCGGCAAAGTATGTTATGTTATTATGCGGTGTACGTTAGGTGTGGCCGCTCTTTTTTCTCCAATATCGGAAACCACTGGCGAGCGCTCATAACGACAGCATAGAATAGAAAAGAATAGAATAGAGTAGAATGGAATGGAATATATTATAATAGAACAGAAAAGGATAGAATAATAGTTATTTATTGTTTACTGTGTACCACAGTAAGTTCGTGCAAAGAGGTTTTTTTAAATTCTTAAACGCGCCAACACTTGGCCTCTATGTCGTCTGGTGTGAAGAATGATAAGGCTGATGGAGAAAGCGCACTTCACCTGGATTTCTTCACTACTGAGAAACTGGCTATTTTATCTCTAACTGAATTGAAACAAGCCCTACCAAACCAACCAACCCGTGTACAAACATAAATCACTAAGGCGGTAAGGATGCCTTTTTTTTGACCGGCTTAGTAAAAAATATCTAGTGCACTTACAAAACGGTATTTTATCTCTTTACGTAGTAACTTTTTTAACAAATTTGTATATGACAAAAACAAAGAATTATTGGAACTGTACAAATAATCTTGTTTATTACTAGTAGTTTATAGTGTACGCAACAATAATTAATGATGGAAATCGTTACGTAAACGTCACAAAGCACAAGGTATTTTGACACTTTGGTGTATGTGGTTTAGTTTGAGCTAGATTAACCCAGATTAAGGCCTATGCTTGTAAGACAATTACGTCACGGAAGCTTTGACTATGTCTTCGTTAGCATTAACCCGGGTTGATTGTCACAAATCCAAATTGATGTTGAGTATATAAGCAGATATGTATGATTTAGTGATGATAAAAGTTTTAACAGCAGCATTTTTTAAAACAACGTTGTATACTTCTACTAACTGGAGATAGACACATTGAAATAACATAATAAAATAACGTAGTTTCAAGTGTAGTACGAAGTAACACTCCCAACTATAAGAAATCCGTCAGAAGACAGACAGAAACTCAATAAAATTATAACAGGCATTTTCCTCGTACAAAAAGATACCTTACGCTGCCAGGGTAAGGTATCTACCTATCTTAAGTACCTACTAAGCAAGCGATATTGAATTTCTTAGTCATGTTCACTTGATATTGACGATGTGCGCCCTGAAATTTCGTGTGAATACCTACCTTACAACCAAGCCTTTCTTTGTATCGAAGAATTACCGCGTCACGGCTAAGAGCTTTAGATGAATTTGAAATATTAAGCTTTCGGAGAATATCTACATGAAGATTCTCGCTTTTAAGGGAATAGCAAAATGTGTATTATTAAAAGATTTGTAATTTTTTGAAGATAAGTGCTAGTTGAAAGCTCATATAGATCAATAAAGATACAATTATCTAACCTCTTTTTTATCTATGACAATCATATGTTTGCCTAAATCGATAACACTTTGCCTTGCATTCTTATATCAAAGTAATCTAAGAGTTGATAAGACACTTTTGCTATAAAAACATGAAGTCAAAAGTCGCCTGAGGTAGATATTTTTTCAACGTTTTGCTATATTTCTCTTTGAATTTATTTGAGCGTTTTTTAACAAAATAATCTATGACGATCTTCGGTTGATCCAAGGTTTTCAAAGTATCTAAGAATATCTGTAATATTCAGATCACCGTCGGACACAAAGTCTCAGGTTCCTTTTCCAGCGGAAGATACAGTCGGCCTTAAACGTAGCTTAATAGTTTAGTTCCATATCACGTTAACTCGATCGGAACGGTCGCGCTCGTGAAACCACTAGAAAACGCGGTAGTTTGCATGAGATGGTACTTACGACACTTCAGAGATCGACCGTACATAACGTTGAGGCGTTCTAAGGTAAAAAGATTTTTAAAATTATTCCCTTTTGACGAATATATTAGCTGGAAACTCTAAATGAGCGTTAGCTATGCTACGGCCGTTTTAATTTAAGTAGGTACTTAGGTTATTATGGCAAGGTTCACATCATTGCGAAGAAGTTATAAAACTTTTTCAAGGAGTTCGTGCTCGGAAAGATAAAGTAAGCTGCCAAGAAAGCAGGGGTACAATTTATATTTTTTTATTAATTACTTATGGTCTTTTTAATAGTAATAATTGCTGATTACGGTATATTTTTGCATTACAATTATACCAAAAGCTTTCGAATGAGATGTCCAAATTGAATAATTCAAAAAGTTATTAAGGTATTGAAGCAGTGTTGAATATGAAGTAATTAATTTTCGTAATATTTGATTATTTGCGTTAAAAACGCTCAAATAAACTAAAAGATAACCAAACGTTGAATAAAATGTCTACCTCAGGCGGGAATTTATTTTGATAAGGATTAATACCAACGTATGAATGAAGAACCTTTTCTAGAGGCGGAATATCAATTATGTTTTAAAATAAAAGAACATTTATTGTGACATAACTGTAATAGTTAGCTAGTTAACGATTTAAATTAATACTCGTATGTTAGTTAACATAAATGCTATCGCGACCATTTTTGTAGATAATGATGTGTTCTGCAAAGTCGTAGTACTTTATTTTGTTCTACCATCAAAAGCTTTCGCAGCGCATGCGAGTAATGAATTTTAAGGTCATTTATTGGAGTATTAGTTAGGATCCCAATTTTTTTTGAAAATATGATATAACCTATGTCACCCGGAGATAATGTAGCTTCCCAGCACAGTGAAAAAATTTTTCAAATCGATTAGTAGTTTCGGAGCTTATTCAATGCAAACAAACAATCACTTTCCTTTATAATATTATTAGTACTTAGATAAAATTAGATAAAAGGCTACATATTTGTTTCTTGTTCACATGCTTGTTATTTACGTTTTACCAGTTATGAA
This sequence comes from Scoparia ambigualis, assembly GCA_963921215.1. NCBI lineage: Eukaryota > Metazoa > Arthropoda > Insecta > Lepidoptera > Crambidae > Scoparia > Scoparia ambigualis. The sequence continues at coordinate 17,798,987 of OY992504.1, forward strand.
ACAAAACCTTTTGGTTTTGTAAAAGAAAGAATCAAAACACAATGGCCACTTGTATGAATGGCTGATGTTGCTCAAATTAGTAAATCCGTGTTGTGGCCAGTGCAAAGTTGTCTAGGAGGCTCAACTATTTCTCTACTTCGCGGTCAACCACCATAACTCGCAGTCAAACAGCACTATTAACTGCGAGCGAACACAACCTTTTTACTTGTGAACCGCCAAAGGTATTTCTGTGAAATGGGTAGAGATGTATCTGTAATTTTCGAATGTATTTGAAGTTGTACAGATTTCCTATAATAAGTAAAGTTTGAACTTTATCTGTGGAAGCGCAAAGAGGATTTGGGTGTGTTAGCGGCTTACTGTAAGCGTTGTTAATGAAGCTATGACCGGTTTTAAAATTAGTTACCTGAGCTATGATTTTTGCAATGGCAACAATAGACCGCAAATTACTTACCTTACCATACTGAAATTTGTGCGATGGGAGCAAGACACAACAAATTGGTTGGGTATCTAAAAACCTATCTCAAACTGCGGTATCTTTAATTACTTAGGTACAAACCAATATATACGGCAGCAATATTGGTGGAATTACTTAGATACCTTAGTATCTTTAGCGCCAATCTGGGTATCAATCAGCCCCTTATCTGTCATGAAGACTCCAGAGGTTGTTAACAATTGAAATTCTATTGTGTCTGTTTTTACTAAATCTGAGCTATTAAATAAAACGCACAAATATATTAAACTGAATAACCAAACAGGCGAATAACGTACGTTCTTGATGCTCGGGTTAGCCGCAACTTTTTGTATTTTCAGTCGTTCCTTTCAGACAATATAAAATAATCCGGACGACATCATATACAGTCGGTTAGCTGAACGACGCGAAGCTTGTCTTTAAAGTCACTCTTGACTTACTAGGGCCACTTTATAATAATAAAAAAATAATAAAAAAAATAGATCAAGAATGTTTATAAACAAATATTGACAATATTTGTGCAAATAGGTCTATATAAGGTGACTGCTAGAAACCGCAAGAAACTTCAAGGGCTGGTCAGGTCAAGTGTTTTAAACATGACAAAAATGGTCTCATTGCAGACTAACGCAGGTACTTATCGTCCAGCTGACGCGAACGGGTCAACAGACGGTCGGCCGGCCGCCGTTGCCCGCGCGTTGTTAATAATCGTTATTTTTAATTGTTTTTCATTTTTTTTTCTTATGTTATTGCTTTATAATAAATTAGATACTCAAAGACTATCCAATTAAAATTCACGAAATGAATTATTTAATAAAAAATGAAAAAACACAAATTCCTATTTTGTCATTTTTGTCATGTTTGAAAAACTTGACCTGACCAGCCCTTAAAGTTTCTTGCGGTTTCTAGCAGTCACCCTATAATCTAGTATCACTTCATTGTTACTGTTTTTTGAAAGAAAGACCATTGATAGTGGTTGACTCAAAACTCAAAACTAGTATATTTAAAAATTCTAAATTTCTTTGATTGCTAGAATACAATGTTAATTAAGATGGCAACAACATTTAAGTACATCATGTTTCGCCCATTATTAAGCATGCAAATACAATTCGACATTGTTATAATTTCTATTGAATTAATTAGTCTAGTGAATAACTATACCTAATATTAAAATTAAATTAAGTTATTAAATTATAATTTGAATATCAATATTAATTTATTAAATATCCTGAAATTTATTGAAACAAATTTTACAGGCTGCTATTTATAATACGAATGCGGAAAATGTTATTTACCTACGCATTACAGCAGTAATATTCGGAGGAAGTAATTCCAATGTTTAGGTGTAATTAAGTTGACCGAAGCTTAGCTGTGCTATTTGCGGTTGATTGAGTCCAAAATTCCGCGGCTTGTGGGTCACCGTCTGTCGTTATAATAATAATATAATCAATGCTTATGTATCGACATTCATCTAAGTATATCAATAAAAATCAATTTTACCACGTCTCTAGCTGCGTTCTCTTTTGTAAATGCAGTGTTGACCAATATGGATAAACGTAAGTCAGTCACGTGTGTATTTTTTGACATGAGCAAGTCTTTTGATTTTGTACCACATGGCATTTTACTTCTTAGGTGTGAGCTATATGGCATAAGAGGTATAGCAAATAAATGGCTTTATTCATATTTAAGTAACACAAAACAATTTGTGGAAATAACAAATGTAGACGACAGTATGGAAGTAAAGCGTATCAATCGATTTCAAAATCCAAAACTCTAGGTGTGCCACAAGGCAGCATACCACGAATTTTACCCATTGAGTTAAATGTACTACGTACTAGAGGAGCTATCCCAAGCAAATGTCTTGTTCTATTTTTTAAAAAGTTAAAATATAAGTGCGCTGCAGCGCTAAAACAATAATTTATCGTATTTATGAACAATCCAAACATACAGCGCTAGACCGTTTCTAGAGTGTTGTTTTCTCACGACCAAAAGGTCTAAAGCGCCGAAATATGGCCGCCGCTCATCTCTCGGCGATTTGATAAAATAATTAGTCAAATGCATGTTAAATCGATAATTTAGTGCGTAATTACAGGTGAAAAGTGATTCCTTTAGTTTTATTTGTATTTTCTGAATTCCTTAAACAGTAGGTACCTACCTTCGCACACATGAAGGCATATTTTAATAAAATGGAACACAGAATACACACGTATTGTGGCGTCTAGCGCCTGCCACAGACTAATATAGTTGGAGCGAGCTGGCTCTAACGCGTGTAGCAAACAATCTAGTTGTGATGTCTTCTCTGGTACCTACGTAGTACATTATAACTCAATGATTTTACCACGAATGTATGTTCGGACATCCTTCTAAACGGCTGTACTTATTTGGGTAATTATTTTCTGATGTGATTGTAATAATAATTGTAAGGCCAAAATTTGCGTGACATATTTTTTTTTGTAAATTCATCACGGATTACTTGGTGTTCATGCGGACGATGACCGCTAGTGTGATGCCTATAAAAATCGTCCCCTTTGCAATAAAGGATGACATGACCATACCACGATAGCCGTATAATACTTACTCCTCATCTTTTACCTCACTGGTGTTGATTTCAACTTATAATCTTTAATTGGTTCTACCTACACATACGCGGTATACACCGAGACATTTCAGTGGTTGTTTTCCCGCGGCAGAACGATTTACCTTTAGTAGTACTATCGAATCATACAAGTTATTTTTGACAAAAATGACTTTCGACCTCCCATACTAATGTCGTCAGCTGATCGGATCGTTTTGTATGGGAGGTAGAACTTTTTTTGTCATTTTTGGCAAAAATAACTTGCATGATTCGATAGTACTACTAAAGGTAAATCGTTCTGCCGCGGGAAAACAACCACTAAAATGTCTCGGTGTATAAACCTACCTTTACATATTATTGAGCTTTGTGATGGAGGGGTTCAAAGACTACTACCATCCTATCTCTGCATTTGGATGTCGTAAAAGGCGACTAACGTACTGAAGACTGCACGTGTACATCCAACTGCATAGCGGGATGGGCTAACCACCCATCACTCTGAGCAAGTATGCAGTTGTTATCTGGTGAAACTTGGACCGTGATAATGCACTGCTTTTGCGGTCCTCATTGCCTAGTCTCTAATTAACCCTTTAAGACTAATAGACGAAAGTGTACCTATGTAGGAATGTATGTACGTACCCTACACTATTAAAATTCTGCAATGAATATTGATCCTTAAACTCACACATTAAAGTTCAAAATTGATTTTAGAAATTTGACTGTTTTGGGTAGGTTGATCTGACGCCGTGTGTACAGTCGAGGAAGTTTCCGGTCGACAACTTTTCGCGCATAACGCTCGCGGACGATCTACGTGCAGTACGTGCACGCACCTGAGGGCCTACTCTCTTTCTCCGAAACGAAATTTCGGCTAATTTTCGTTTGCTATTTACAGCGGTTTCCATTCCTTCCGAAATTTCGTTGATACAAAATAGGTTTGGCATTTAGATTATTAATTTTTAGAAAATTGTTTGAAAAGACAATTACCTTGAGCCCCCCCCCCCCCCCCCCCCCCCCTTCTTCCCTAACAATTTTAACCCTAGTCGGCAACACATCTGCGACTCCTCTGGTTTTGCGGGTGTCCATGGGCGGCGGTGAATGCTTTCCATGAGGTGACCCGCCTGCTCGTATGCCTACGATAAAATAAAAAAAATCCATTATGTATGAGGGTAGCTTGCCTTTTTTTATTTCTTGCGGCCAGTAATAAGTTGCTGAATTTTGAATAGGATTTATTATATCTTGAAAAAAAAAATGTAATGCACACATTGTTCTAAACTCAGTCTGTACCGAGATACAGAGGACTAAACTTTTAAAAACTGCAATGTGTTTAGGACTTTTGTCTAGCTCTAATCTCAGTTTAGACTGAGTTTAGGGCAAAGTTCCCATAACAAACTTTATTCAATTAATCATATCTTGACGACCTCCTTGGTCGAGTAGTTTGTACATCGGTTTTCATGGTGTCGCCATCTCTGAGGTCCCGGGTTCGATCACCGGTAGGGTCAATTTAGAAATTATTGTTTTTCTAAATTGTCTCGGGTCTGGGTGTTTTCTACGTATATAAGTATGTATTTAAGTATTTTAAGTATGTTTATCCGTTGTCTAGTAACCATTTAACGAGTTTCTTCGAAGCTTCTCTTGGGCTAGATAATTGGTGTGATTGTAGGAAAGATTTATACCCTAATCAAAATTCTACGTTTTATAAGTGGCCGCGAAAAATAATGAAAAGCAAGCTTTTTTTTGCAAGGGCTTTTTAAAAAGCGCTGTAAATAGCAAACGAAAATCGGCCGAAATTTCGTTTCGGAAAAAGAGAGTAGGCCCTCTGTACGGTACGCACGGTCGGAATAGAGCGCAGAAGTAGGTATATCCCCGAAAAGTGGTCGACCGGGAACTTCCTTGACTGTACACACGGCGTCAGATCAACCTACCCAAAACTGTCAAATTTCTACAATCAATTTTGAACTTTATTGTTTGTTCCTAAGGATCAATATTCATTGGAGAAATTTGACAGTTTAGGGTAGGTTGATCTGACGCCGTGTGTCCATGTATGTATGTACATATTATTATCTATAAGTCCTATTTCTTCGAAAAAATACTTAAAAGTGGGATGGCCAATAAAGATTAAGTATTGGATATTTTTTCGTTAAATAATAAGTAAAAGTTGTATTCTGGAGGCATTTGAAAAAATATGCTCTTTCCTTGGTAAGTAAGTCGGTTATGTGATTTTCCTGTTTTAGCTGTCCTCTTTCGACAGGGTTTTCTCGTCATATTGTATATTTCCTCGTTACTGCCTCGTTTTAAATGTTGTAAGCCCGTTGAATAATTGAAAATCGTTTTTCCGCGTAAAATTTCTTCTGTACTGAATTAATTCATGACCCGGAACATTTAGTGTTTTTTGCCGCTTAGAGCGCGCTGAAACATTTGTTTTAATAAATAAACGGTTTTGACGAACTGCTAAATTAATGTAACTCTTGCTAATTTTTGTAGCATACCTACATAAAATTATCGTGTTTTATCATGGGAACAGATAATAAAGTTTTAAGTGTTTTTGCGCATCATCTTATAGAATAGAATTACCATTTCCATTCTCATTGCAATTTGGTACAAAAAAAATATAAACGACTCTAATCTATTACTTATATAGGTAAATCTAGTTTGTGTGGAACTGGTGCCTAAAGAAGGGTAAATGAATTCCTATCCTTCATCAATAATGATGAGATTCTTCATGCTATAAAGCATGAAACCCCTTTCATAATTTAAAACAAAATCCCGAACCTTACTCCAGAAAGGTAAATATGGAACAAAAAGATTACCCTTTACAGCGTTCAGCGTTTACCAAATCCAAGGAGTTCCTGGACATTACGACCTCATTTGCATGCATAATGTGTAAACCCCGAATATCTTACACAGCGAATATAAACTTGCTGTCAGACCGAATAACACAGCCTTAAAGTCTGATTGAATGCCTTCGGATAGGACGATGGGACAGACCGCATTTGTTAAGATTATCCCTCGGTAACGACGATATAAAGTTAGTGGGGAAGCGATATCGCACTTATAAGCTGTTTATTTATTGTCTTTATGTACACGAAAATAGCTACCTATACACGTTTCGCAGTGTTACTAAAAGGTCAGCTAAGTAATTATTGCTTGACATCTTTTCTTATTCAGATACAGTAAACGATTCAAAGTACTTATTAATTGAGTTTATTGAATAAATATATTTTGACTTTGACTTTGACTTTGACTTTGATTATTGCATAGGTATATATATTAAAAGCGCGAATGAATTGGTTGGTACCGCGTTGGTACTATACAACAATCTACTGTAGGTATATAAATAAATAAACTTTTCTGCACTCACACCAATTATCTAGCCCAAGAGAAGCTTCGTTATGAAACTCGTTAAATGGTTACTAGACAACAGATAAACATACTTAAAAACATACTTATTATACATAGAAAACACCCAGACCCGAGACAATTTAGAAAAACCACAATTTCTAAATTGACCCGACCGGGGATTGAACCCGGGACCTCAGAGATAGCGACACCATGAAAACCGGTGTACAAACCTCTCGACCAAGGAGGTCGTTAAATAAAAATCAATTGCCCGAATGCGTACGTTCACCGAGTCGCGTAGCGGTGAAAGAATACTACCACCCCCTCTCTTCCCTTAGGTGTCGTAAAAGGCGACTAACGGACTAAAGACTACACATACATCCAACTGCATACAGCGGCGATGGGCTCACCACCTGTCACGCTAAGCGAATGTGCAGTCGCTATTTGGTGAAAAGTGGACTAAACCAGAGGAATGCTTTTGTGGTCTTCATTGCCTGGTCTCTGATTAACCCTTCGGGGAAAATAGTCGTGGTTATATGTAGGTAATGTTTGTATGTGTATGTTCGCGCATCACTTCACTACGGCTGCACCTATTTAGCTAATTCTAAAAGCATGTAGGTAAGAAAGATTTTTTTTTTAATTCGTTACTTGATACGGTGTGTACACGCGAACAAAGGCGCGGGCGGGTCTCTGGTATTAAATAAATCATGAATAAACTGCCAAAGTCGACAGTAAAATGATAATTCGAACAGTTCTAAGTTAGAACTTCTAACAAATAACGTATTACTCAGGAAGTTAATTTAACAAATTGTGTGAGAAAACTTTAACAGTCCATAGGTGTACCCAGAAGGTAAATGTCTACTTGCCTTGAAGCAGTTCTGGTTACAAACTTAAAGTGAATCAGTAAGTCTGCCTCAGGTAAGATGGGTTGAAATGGCTTGATGTGAATTGGCGCCGCTATCATCATTATCATACCATTCCAACCAAACGTTGAGGTAGTTAAGTGCCGTAGTCTATTTCGAAAGCGGTCGATTTTCTGGGAATAAAAAAGGTAAACATATAGTAGCATTTTTAGCCTGTTCAACCGTCCCGATACTGGCTGGGCAAAGGTTATTTTTGTTATTAAGGTTACTTTAGTTAGGTACTTACATAAATAGGATTAAGGATTTTGTGTACTAACAATCTATGGAGTATTTGACTCCTTGGTGTAGAAATAAAATTAATTTAATTTTATAGACGTCCATTATTGTCGAAAGCATAGATTAAAATTTTCTGTTTAAAGTGATAGTAATATCAAAAGGGTAGTTACTCATGTGGTAATATAGTCCTAAGAGGATCATAATTAGTATTTCTCGTGTAACTGTTTTAAGTAACTCATAATAAGGGCAGCACTACAGTGTAGCTCTGCTCTGATCTGATCACATCTGATCTTAGATTCATTCAAAAATGATCCATTTAGGGAAAAAAGATTCATGAAGATGTTAATCCTCATTTTAAGTTTAGGTTACAATAAATTTTACATTTCGCGATAAATTGTTACAGTAATTGTTGTGAGCACGATGGCACAGCGGCTAGCGCGTTCGGGTTGCGTTCTTACAAGTTTAATAACTTTCGCAATGAAGAAAGGAGAATGACCAAACTGAAATATCCTGAGGTTCGTGACACGTAAAGTTCGTTAAGCCCTCTGTCCCGGTTTTTGTCGAAGGTTGGTAGTCGTTAAAACCCAACCATCCGCATTGTTTGTGCGACAGTAGTTGGTTGTGGTCCGATCTACCAATTTTATGGAGGAAGGTCTGACCCTAGCTGTGGGACGTTTATAGGATGACTAGTGGCTGCTTGCGCCTTCATCCGTCATATTTCTTGTTTATGCGTTGTAGTTTAGACGGTTTGGACTATGCGATATTAATCCTTTTTCAATTAGTTAGGGATTCTCTTACATACATATGGTCACGCTTATTATCAGGATTAGTCAGAGTCTAGGCAATGAGGACCGCAAAAGCAGTCCTCACTCATAGTCCATTTTTTACCAAATAGCGACTGCATATGTGCTCAGCGTGACAGGTGGTGAGCCCATCGCCGCTCGCTCTGGATGACATGCAGTCTTTAGTCCGTTAGTCACTTTTTTCGACACCCAAGGGAAGATAGGGGGTGGTAGTATTTTTTTAATGAGCAGCTATGGGTCACGACTTTTTTTTAATAATAGGTAGATAGATGATAATGTCTATTTTATTTTTCATACGAGCGGTTCAAGCATCTATCCCTAACCGTGTATGAGAACGGCGGTGCACCACATAAATCACGAAGTTGAGGAAGTGACGGCTTTTAACAGGAGTTCTCAAACAAAGCCAGCTGTCGACATTCAGAGGAAAGAAATTTAATACTTTCCCCGCCCCTGAGCTACGACTTGTTTTTATTGCCTACATTATGATTACGTAATTATTTTCCTTCAGCCGCTACTGTATTTTCGATCGGAAAAGATTGTGTTTACCTCGTACCATAATCAGATTGCACAAACAAGTGTTTGTTTGCGTAATGTATGGTTAATATTATATTACCGTGAGTAAAGAAAATTAATGTCACTATACGAAGTTACCTTCAGAGGAATGAGGTGTTATATTGATAAAAAAAATATAATCTTATTAAATACTTTCTGACAAACCGGTCATTAATATGTTGCCACTATACTATACCCAATATTTATTTTTTAATGACTCCTCTAATGCAGTCAAAAAGAAATTAAAATCAAATAATAAATATTTATTTGGTTAGATGAGAGTGAATTACTTTCAGTTTGTCGTGAGCACACACTCGCTAAAAACAAGATTTTAATGGTTAGTTAGTTAGTAATAGGCTTACCACACGTCCCGGTTTGACCGGGATTGTCCCGGTTTCAAGCCCCGGTTTCAAGCCGGTTTCAAGCCATGGTCCCGGCGTCCCGGCCGGCTTGGTATTTAGTTCCGGTTAACCGTCGGAACGTGTATTAAGAACAACGAACGTAATAAATGCCATAGAAGTAACTCAAGTAACTCAGTAATTAATAACTAAACAATGTCATTTTCTGCTTCAGCGGCCTTTCGGTACTGTGGGTATCTTTCCTTTACTTTATTTACATTATGTTTTTTTTTAAAACAAAATAAAATATTGTTTGGTTGAGCGTAATGTGTTTTAGTACAGCGTCGCCTTTTTTTTGGTCTTTGGCTCTTTTTCAGTTTCCCGGTTTGGAGTTCTAAAATTATGGTAAGCCTAGCTAGTAATGATCTAATGTGTAGTGCACCAGACCTGCCCCCCTACTCTTGAAACAGATACCGATCGATCAAGATTAGTATTGTGAAGTTTCGTACTTTTGAGTTATAACACCAGCGCTAATTTGGATTCATATTGGGTGAACTAAATTTCATTGAGTTTTGCATTTAGTTCAATTAATAACCGCGCATTAAGAATCCAAATTAACGCAGGTGCTTCTCGGGGCTGGTTTGTCACAAAGTGCGTTGCACAGTTTTTAAAATTATTAAAGTGGTGAAGTTTTTTCCTCTAGTGGGATTCTACTCCGTGCCGGACTATAAAGCTATCGTCGTTGTATGCGAGCTGTGTAAAAAACAAGACCTGTTGTTTCACGTTAATTTTGGCGTGTTATCCAACTCCCCTTTGCTTTAAACTTAGTGCACTGTTTAACTTTGCAACGGTCGGTTTCAGCTTGCAAATTGAAGTGGTTATTTATTACGGAAATTATATGCCCAGTTTTACATTGTTTCAACTAGCGGCACTCAAACTTCCTGCGAATTAAACAATCCTTTACCTCAGAACAAACAAATTTGGTAACTTTCTTGTCAATTAACTCCGTATGCGACTGCTTCTACTTCAGCTTTTTAATTAGAGTCTACAATGTGAAAAGTATCATGCAAACATGATTTATATCATGTTGAAATGATTTGCGGAACAGACAATAAGGTAATCATACCTTATTGTCTGTTATTGTTTTATTCGCAATTGAAGACATAATAATATGGAAGAGCTACAGACGTATGTCTAAACATCGCTGTGTACTTAGGAAGGTAAGGTGAGCAGATCATCAGTCTGAGACTCAGAAATCTAAAATTCCCAAAAGAGTTGTGCTTGTTTTGGTTCGTGGTAGTACCACACAGTTTTATGTTAGGTAGTTAATTATAGAATAATTTTATGTGTGTGTTTTCTTCACACCTCTTGTTTGATAATAATGTCTCGTCTCTTTAAATTGACTTTTGGGCACTCTAAGTCTTTTGATCTTATTTCTCTATAGTATTAAGACTTGAAAACTTATGTTAATGAAAATTAATGTATACTTACTACCAAATAAATAAAAAAAACCTTAGTATCCCTTCACGTCAAAGCGCTCTGCCATATCGTGTTCGTCGCTCCGAAATGCAATTGCAGTGCGCTCAGGCACTGTTTGGTTTGCATCTGGCGTAGGTACTGTTTCAACAGTCGCAGTCGCGTCGAAGTTATATACCAAGGTAAATAGACTATATACCACCGATGTTGGTCAACTTCATAACGTATTCGTATGTTCTGCTAAACTGTTCCTTTGATACACTCATGATACCTATGTGAAGCACTGATATAGCGTTCTACGGTATCGTAGCAGATTGCATTTTTAAAGAAAAAGAGAAGCTATATTTGTACGGGTCAATATTTTAAAGTAGAGTAAAGTATAGTATGTTTTACTGTTTCACTGCTGGACAGTCGGGAAAAGTGTGTTTTCTAATTTTATTAAACGGTTTTATTCAGCTTGACCTGTTTGTTAATGTTGAGTCACATTTAGTACTTAAAATTTTGCCCCCTTCCTGTTGACCGATCGATCTGAAATTTTGTACACACCTTTAGTTCTGATGACAATACAATTATGTATCAGTATAATCCAAAATGGCCGCCTCTGCAAAATTGTAGATTACATTTTTTTTGTAAAGCCATATCAATACAGGTATCAAATGAAGGGCTTGACTAGTAGTATACAGTACATTATAAAAAAAAAAAATTAAAAAATTGGAAATAAAAAAATAGGAAAAGAAAAATTAAGTTAAACGGTTTTATTGAAAAGAAAGATAATGATGATGTAGTTATTGTACTAAAAGCTACAATAGTAGATTGTTTAACAAGGGGCTAAAGTTACCCATTATATACGAGGTAGTTTTACTCCCGAGCTTTAGCGAGGGAGTAAATAGAAACCGATTTTTAATGGGTTTTTAGCGCCGTGTGTTACACTATGTTTTTTACTACGAATGCGAGAAAATAAAACAATCCAATACAATATGAATTGGTTTATTTTATTAAAGATTAACCCGTTGTTGCTTTAACGACGATTTTGAATTTAGAACGTCATAAAATATGATTATGGTAAAACGAATACTAGACCACTTAAAAAAAGGAAAGTTTAGTTTCCTTGTTTGGTGTTTTTGTAGTGCGTTGCTTTTCAGCCAGTTCAAATTAATGCGATATTGAAACAAGGTTTATTATTAGTTTGATTTTTAAAAAGTTACCGAGGCCATTTTACTCATTAGATAACGTACTTTCGTTATCAGTTTTAAGTTTTTTGATATCTCTTATAGTTTCGGAATAATTGCCTGTGCACACTTAACGATTACACCCTGTATAGGCTGGTTTCAGAGTCACGCTGATCGCCCACGCGGGTGAACTGACGCGGGCCACGAGCTTACCACCCGCGCTTACCATCAGCGCGGTTGGTAAGCGTCACTATAAAACGGTACAAGACAACACCTAGCTCGTGGCCTGCGTCGCTTACACCCGCGCGGGCGGTCAGCGTAACTCTGAAACCTCACATAGGCTCTATTTAACAAATGGGACTGGCACATATTAAGGTGGTCCTGCACGAAATTGTGAAAATTTACGTATTTTTAAGTCACTTGTAGTACTATGCGCTGATTTAGTTAAATACATTAAAATAACTTATTTAAGCTAGCCTGATCATTGTACAAGGTCATAGCCTTGTTCAAATTTGAAACAAATTCATTAAAAAATAACTAACAATTAATAAATCTAAAGACATCTAAAATCATATTTTTTTCGAAAACTTTGTTAATTTTAGGAATGAAACAACAACTATTTGTAAATTTAAATTTTAACACAAGCGCGTGATGGTTTTGCACATTTCGCAGAATAAAAACATTGCTCTAATTAAATTACCAGGTCTGAAACTTCAAAGCAGAATTGATCTAATTATTATTATCAATATGATTGATTTTGCTTTAAAGTTCATTAAGACTATTACGTCAGTATTGTACTTTCTTGCGTTCGCGCGGCACCCCCTTAAAGGAGGTCTATACCTAGCAGGGGGTGGTTGCGGACTGATAATTTACATTACTTTATAAAAATAATGTTTCATGACCTTTAGATAATAATAATAATTAGGTATTTAATAGTAGTATTACCTTAGGTATTAGATAATAATAATAATTAGATAATCTACTGACTCGCACTTGTAAAAAGAGTATATTTTTAATGATGCACATTAATTTTTTATAAGAGCAATTAGATTTAAAACAACTATATCTTAAAATCAAGAACAAATTCTAGGTAAAATTACTGAATTTAGACCTTGTTACATGAAATGCTATGTAAGCAATTAAAACATACTGTTCTGTTTGAGGTCTACGTCTAATTTCACGCAAAACTAAATTTAGAGCAGCAGTAAGACCCCGATAGCTTTATTTAGCATTTAGTATTCATAGGTTGAACCCTGGCTTTATCTAGCTCGCCAACGATTGGCCTAAGGCTAGCCAAGCGGTCAGTTCTATGTTTACAAATATCCAACTGACTGGTATATCGTGCTGGCGGGAAGGCTGTAGTGGACTTAAATCTGAATAATCATAGTTGGCTGCTGTTACAATAGATGACATTGTGTATTGTGAGAGTACGCCATATTTGTTATCGGAATAATGAGCTAATATTTCAGTACTCTTATGGAAAAAGTATCTAGGTATACTCGAAAACTAGCATATTTGACATGTACTCAAAATATCCGCACTTACTGCCGTACTCAGAGACGTCAAACAAGTTTTAATGACAATTAAATGTCTTTCCTTCTCTTTTTAGCACTATACATAAGAAAGTGATAGTAAGAGACTTAATTTTTATTAAAACTTAATTAACGTCTCTTAGTACGGCAGTTTAAGATAAAACATATACCTACTTATATTTAAAGAAACGGCAACGTTTTGGTGATTACTCTGGTGTTGCAAACGTCCATTAGCTACGGTAACAGCTTATCATTAGGCGGAGCGTAGGTAAGTCTGTTTGCCTCTTTAGTGACATAAAAAGGCATTTATATTATGTTTAAATTATTTACATTGAAATAATTATTGGAATATATAGTGTTAATTCCTACCGCACCCCCACCCACTCGCATGCTGCATTCAAGCTTGATAAGCCAGTGAGTTAGCGGAATATTAAATAAGAATTACGCAGAAATTTATATCTCAAATAAAAAAGTCTTCTTTAGTCTAAATAAAAGCCCACGTGTACCACATCATTAAGCCTTGCACGGTTAAGTAGCAAGGCGGGCACAAATTTATGGTTTCCTAACTGCCGCCTCGTACACGATCCGTCTTGCTTCCAGCCCAGCGCTGGCTGGCTGCAACTGCCTCAGATATATCACGCTTTGTCCGAGCGCATTATATATGCTAACGCCAACCATTCCTCTGCCGGACGTAACTTTGTACGTCTACTGCCTCCTTCCTATCTGTATCTGAACTATCTACAAAGCAGTCTCTTGGGTCATTGTTAAATTTCTAAATCGCAAAGTTAGAAAATTGTATGGTAAAGAACGAAGGAGGTTGTTAACCTTTAGTATGGCAGGAGCATAGATCTACGTCACATAACAACTTAATATCATAATATAATATCTATTGTTACTGATTTTACGGCAGCTGACTTTCGATCATCTAAAGCAGCTATCTTAATAATTAAGATTAATAATAATAAATTATTCATGTCACAGCTTCTTTGATGAGTTCCGTTGCTTTTACTCCTACAAATATCCTATAAATAGAACGAAAATCACATACTAGCGATAGAGAAGTGACATCGAAATGGTAAAGAAAAGAGGCGAATCACGGACAAAGGCGTCAGATTTTAACATTAAACCTATGAAGGATCGCCGCCTACTAAACCGTACAGTACAAAAATACATTACGAAATCGATACAGGTCGCTTGTAGAAGCTGCTGCTTTATTAACCCAAACGACCTAAAGCAAATTTGCTGAACTTCACCAGAGTAAACAATATTCCACTGCCGTAATGATATTGTGCTAACCCTATTTGCCAAGCGACTTCTAAACCTTGTCAAAGCTTCCACTCTGGCACAGAACGTTTTAACTCAACGAAGTTCCTAAAGCACTATTTAGATTGGGAATAAGACCATTTATTACTAAATTCAAAGAACTGTTATCCTGATATTCCTCTATTAGATAGAGTTGAGTTATATGAACGCTAATTCTCAATCCTTGCCGTCCTATCTTTAGGCAATTATCTGGAATTGGATTCAAAGCCCAATATTTTACTGTTAACAGACTGGAAATTGGATTAGTTGAAATAATCTAAACTTTGTTCTAATTTGGTTCAGTTAAGGTAATTCAATGTTGCGAAGGTTTTTGCATGAATCTGCTTTTAGTAATTTCGTGTTAAGAAGTTAATAAACTGTGAGTTACGTAGCAAGTAAACTGCTAAATTCTGATTTTCTTGTAACAGAAAGTAATTCACTACTTAAAGAAATAACTATGTCACTAAAGACATAGTTATTAAAAAGTAAAGATAGGATATAAGAGCTCTTAAGAGTATCATAGAAATTGACAATAAAAAAACAAATTTTAAACAACTGAAGCAATAGAAGTAAGAATAATTCCTGCGGTGTCGCGCTTTTCACGAAACAAACCCATTACGGCAAAAGTCGTCTTTGCTAAGGGAGCTTACAAGACAACCTTAAAAATGAACTTGTAAGGATGAACGAAGCTAATTTCGACAAAGAGGTTGATGTGGTGACAGGCCGCGACATTTATTGGCTGCGACCCTGGCTGACGTCACGCGCCACCGACGACAGTGACTGACGATCGCGCAGAATGCGAAACGAGACTTATTGGTGACGATTTTTCAACGTCACACGATGCACGCTTAATACGGCACCCTTGCTCATTTAACTTTGTTAGTGTTTCTGTTAACGCTGTCCGACGAATTTTATACATATTATATCCATCGAGGGAGTAAAATAGTGTTCGTTCATTTACATTTTTCGTTTAACGATCCCAATCAAGCTGATGTTCCATGAAGGGATAATTGGTTAATTATGTCTGTGCGACAAAGCTAAAACTTTATTATCTAGTTTATGTTTAATAATGAATTATTCATGAATACTCTGATAAGTATAAATATTTAGATAAAAAAATAAAGTTGTATTTTTGATGCTGAAAATAAATAAAGCGGCCGTCTGTCGTTGAAAATGTCTGCGATTTAGTTTATCTGATACTTTTACTTATTACACTCTAAATGGATAGCTTAATATTTTAATGTATTAAGTACCTATGTGTATTTTTAACTAAAACGAATATTTTCGTATATATCGTATATTATCATCACGAAAATTCTAAAAATCTTTTGATATTTCGAAGTAAACTAAGGCAGTTTCAGTGCCCGGTTGCGAGCGAGGCATAAATATAGAAGCAGAGATCCAGTAATTAAACTGTAAATTACCGCTAAGTGCAGACCCGGGCCGAAGGTCGTATCGGTCTCCTCGCAAGAATACCAATGAACCTACGACCGTAATCAAAAATTTATTCGACTCCCGTGTATAGGTCGGGTGTACGTCCTATTCAAGTTTATCTGCTAGTACTACAAGTAAAAATATTAATTTAGATGTATTTCGAAGAATTCTTCCATGTGTTGTTCTGACATGTTGATATATCAGACCGAAATTATGTGATCAAATTAGATCAGTATTATTTATAGATTTCTGAAGGATAACCATTTGTAGACGTTTATTCATTTGTTTTTAATATAATTCTCATTTATAAATTTTGTTAGAACGTAAGTAGATCCTGTTCTGTAAAAACAAAATCGCTTTGTTTTAACACATTTCTTAGGTTCTCCAAATATGAGGACAGTGACAGATGATGTGCGTAGGTACTGTTTCAGAAAAAAATATCCTCATGATGTCACGATCTTCCATCCATCATTTGTCTTGTTACTTTTGCGAGGATTACAAATGTGTTGAAATAAAATAAATGTAACTTTTGCTTGGAAAATATTATCACAATTCTAGCATAATCTTTGAATATCACAAGTATTAGCATTTTTTTGTGTTATTATCTCAAAGAACACTGAGTGCATGTGAACTATTCCAATAATTAGTTTACGTTTGCTATATTACTAAATAGCCTATAGAATCTCTGGAATAGAAATAGGTATGTTTATCATTTATACTTAATCGAATATCAATAACTTCGTCTGTGACTCCATTCATTACTCCAACGTCTGACAATCTACTGCAAAAATTAGTACTTACGTATAAAATATCGCATTCTGTCATCAAAAACAATATTATAATTTTCACAAGGAATACCGAAATAATAATCGTGTACTTTTGCGGCGCAATAGCTGTTGTCATCGGACAATCAAGCGTAATTACGCTTGATATTCCGGTGATATTAGCAAAGTTGCGACAAAGATGCGCGCGGAGTCCCACAGAACTCCACCGTTCCGTCTCGTAAAAGTGCCTAACTGCTGCTGTGAATAGATAATAAGGATTTTATTAAAATTCCTTGCCCTTGTTTGCCATTGAGTTGGGCGCTTCGCTGAACGCCATTGTTCTTGTGGCATGCCAACCTTAAATCGTCTCGGATAGTCTCGACGGGCGTCTCCAATGAAATTTCAGTGCCTCCACGGGCCCTTTTGTATTTGCACTTATAATAACGTTTATATTTCATTTGGGTGTGGGAGTGTTTGTGAATCGACGCCGTTTTATGAATTACGAACGCACACAGAGTGCGTTTTCAATTCACTTGTTTTTTTAGTATTAAAAGAATACATGCAGTTATGTGGCGAGGGTGCTGACCACTAACTCACAATATGGAACTACGGATTTAAAAAGTAGATATTTCAGTAGGTAGGTAATTTGATACCCCAACTGACCCCAACCAAAACAGTTCTATTCTTAAGATATAGGGTGTCAGAGGGGAGGCAGCTTACTGTCAAAATAAAGCCGACTAATAAATGCAGTCGACCAAAGAAGGTACACTGCATTGATCCCCGATATACGGAAACTGGAGCTATTGATAAATATTCAGTAGATATGTGACTACTGAATATTCACATACTGGATGTTTTTAGTATTTATGATAAAATTATTACAACAAAACTTGAATTGTTGTATTTACACGACCTTTTATTTGTAGTGCACATTACGCGTCGCATTTTGATGATATGAAATGGCACAACTCAGTACCTGGCGAATGTAAATTGCGCTATGTGACGTCACCGTTTTAATTAATCCTGCTCTACGTGAAATAACAACGCGAATTCAATTTTCTGGTCAAATGGCCCGCTATTTCGAAACGTGCGGCTGATGTGTGGTTCTAGCATTTCATTCTTTTTTGCCATTCTTCATTCTGGTGCATTCAATTAGTGCGGGACTGAAAGCGGAAGCTAAAAATAAGAGGAGTTTTTATAGTAAAGAGTTTGATGTTGTTCCTCTATGGTCTTTAAAGCGTAACCATGTATAGAGGCGGCGAAAAGCTAATACTTCCTCAAGCCGAAGTGACTGAATAATCCCCAGTGATTTTCCCAGGGGCGGCATTACACGAACGTATCTTACTAGATACTTTGCGGTGTTTTAAGTCTGTTATCATATAAAAGCTAGGACCTCGATCTGAGTGGAACATGTCAGGGGATGGGCAAAAATGTCCAGGCTCATGTATGTACCTGGTAAAGCTTGATGCTTTAAATCTATTCTGGTGTACTCGTACAAGTGGTAGTTTTATTGAATGAACAATGGGCAGCTTCTCTCAGTTTACATTGCGATTTTTGATCTTATCTTTCGAGGTTATATTCAGCTGTTTAGTATAGAAGTTTTTAAAGGTATACTTCTCTAGATCTCTCTTACGTGTGCCTACTTGTCATTGCAATTCATTCAATCATTTATTCATACCCAAGCGAGGAAAATATGTATCCGAGGAAAACCTCGTTCGGGGTTATCCTTTAGGAACATATGTTTGCTCGCTTGGTCATGAATATAATATCAAAACAATTGCAAAGACACGTGACTGAATGAAAAGAGAGAACGAAATAACAGGTTTGTTTAAAGCTCCCGTGAGGGCCTTGTGAGGTCGTATTAAGAATCACCATTGTTGTTTAAGTTTTAAGGTGCTGAACTTTCTCCGCTAATTTCTCTTTATAGTGTGGCTAAAGGTTTTACAAGCTACATTAAGGCTGCAACTATTTAACGAGGTAGATAAATGAGACGTCCTTGGCTTCCACGCGCTTAATGTTTACGGCCGCCCTCTTGTCCACAGCCGAAACCAACGTCCTTAATCGTCACCACAGCAGCATTTGTTTTACTACCACTTACTTTGAAACTGTCCGATCTCAATGTTTTCGTTTATATACCCACGTCACGCATGTAACACTGTCAGTTATATATTGATAACACAATACTGCCCATTTCAAAGCGGTTTTTGACTTTTAAGAGATTTTGCTGATTTTTGGACTCCGAGAATTGTAAATGATCATGAGTCGAGCACGCTAGTAACGTTTATTTTTTTCAGAATCAGCGTAGAAACAGATTGGTCTTTCTCTCCTACCTGAACTCCACACACGAACATACAGTAGCAACCAGAACCAACGGCTTAGATGTTTTAACCTGATCATAAATTGGTGACCTGGCTTTGCCAAAGTAACCTTACTATTGCAAGGTTACTTTGGCACAATCTGAATATCACAACCTGAACTCGCAAACCGCTTCGGCATAGAGCTCCACGAGTCTCTTAAGGTGTTCAAGCCAATAGATCAAAAATGGAGAACCCGAAAAAGTGCTAGTGACTGAGTAGATTGTAACTCGAAGTTAATCGACTAATGGGAAAAGGCAAAATCGGCCAGGTACAAGTCTGTACTGTGACGCGTGAACTCGACAATGCTTATAAGTAAACACTAACTACTTATTGATTTTATACTGTCTGGTATTACAACAGCTGTACTCATAATACGAAACCCACAGAATAGAAGTAGGAGAAGGAGGCATTAGCAAAAAATAACTTCTCAACTGAATGCGAAATGATAACAAAAAGGGCCTAAATTGTAGAAATTAAGTCATTTGAAAAAAAAAACAGAAATTTTAACCAAGCGGCCGTTAATTTGAATACAAATTTATGAAAGAGAATAATGAAATAAGATTTACCCTTGAATAAATTGAGAACTTATCGTATTTTTTGTTCCTTTCCAAGTTTCTTGAAGGAGAATCGTCACCAAGTTCGTGAGTTGATTTTTCGTTTTTGTTATAAAACGAATACGTATTGTAAAAAAGGTATTCCCAAATTAGAAATCACGTATATAACTTTTAGAGCCCCAAAGACAATTACATAGTTTTAATCAAATAACCTAAACTCACAACGTTTGTTGATCAAATAATAAATCAGTTGACTTTTTTATTCTCTCACGTGGTTGACTATTTTGTTTAAATAAAATATTTAACTAAAAATTTAATTGCTTTAATTAATATTTTGTAGCACAGTGTTTGGTAGCTAAGTAAAAATTTTATTTAACTATTTTAAAAGCATACATAATAATTGACGTGAATAATGTTGGTTGTTGGCTGAATTGAGAGCGACTTTCATTCCATTTAAAGTAAATCTATGCTGGTATGCGGTTTCCAAACATTTTAATGCTGAAATACTTCGAAAACTTTAGCTTACAAATCACTATTACGGTTTGTATTACTTTATATTATTATGTAGTGCGCGTATAGGTGTTCAGATGTTTTATAAACTTTCGAGTTACATAGAAGCAAAAAGTTTCTTTAAAAGGGGGTTTAAAGTTAACTGATTCGTAAAGGTTCCACCCGTGAACACGATCGGTGCAACTGGGTTTAAACGTCGATTAGAGAAAGGTATGCGTAGGATACCTTTACTTAGTAGTCGTTAAACCGCGTTTAAGTTGGTTTGGCAACATTTTAGATGTTTTGTTTTTTACAGCTTAATTTTAGCGCACCTGACCGTTCGTAGCAATTCTTTCAATACGTTTTCAAATATCCAAAGTAAAATCGTAAATTTCATATCAGCATAATATAATCTGGCGATGTTACGTGTAGCAACATATTCACCGATCGTCAGTGACAAGTCTGCGTCCCGGCTGTCGCACCCTCCACGCCTGTTTAACAAGCTCTCCTGTCGATCTTAAATACAATGAGAGCCGTTCAACCCTGAGCGTGCGATCGAAAAAAGGTATATTGCGATAGGTCATTGAAAGTCAGCGTTGTAATGTGTCTTAGACCCACGAAGCCTTTATATTTCCTCCGTGCTTAGACCTACTTGACTAATGAAAATCTTGTAATTTTCATGCAACCTGAAGTTAAAAGACAACAAATTTTTTTTCAACGTTTTCTTATTTGAGCGTTAAAAGCGGTAAAGTCGTAAATTTCATATCAGCATGATATAATCTATCGATGTTACGTGTAGCAATATATTCACTGGATGGCTGCGTCCCGGCTGTCGCACCCTCCACGCCTGTTTAACAAGCTCTCCTGTCGATCTTAAATACCATGGAGACCATTCAACCCTGAGGAACACTTTGGATGCCGACAGCGTGCGATCAAAAAAGGTGTATTTTGCGAAAGGTCATTGAAAGTCATCATTATAATGTGATTTTATGTGGTCCGTGCTTAGACATGAAAATCTTGCAATTTTCATCCAAGATTGATAATGTTTTCTTTCAACGTTTCTTTATCTTCGAAAATATTTAATTTTAGCGTGATTAACGCAAGAAATCAAATAATATTACAAATATTAGTTAGCTCGAAATCTTTATCATCATCAGCCTAATCTTACTTTGGTAGCGGCTCGTTTGCTTTTACACATGGACAAAAGCGTAGGGAGCAGGGAGATTAGACCCACCAAGCAGACCTAATGACAGACAAGCAGGCAACAATAGGAACTGACGAGCGCTTGTACTTAATACTCGTAAATATGTATAATGTTGATAGGTATGCGTATGCATAATAGCATTGCCCGCTATGAAAAAACTTTGATAGTGTGCAGGTTTTACGTATTGTTGTAGGTACATATATTGATCATTAGAATTTCCATATGATAATCTCCTTTGTCATTTTAACATTGGATAAAGAACTTAATGCCGTCGTGCGCCGATGCAACATGCGCTATGAAGTAAGAATACTAGGAAATCTTGGCATCAAAGCAATTCAATTTAAGTTTTAGGAAATTCGTCAGCGATCTCGGATCGTCAAAGCGTATTATTTCAATTTGTGACTGAAAGACAGAGAATAATTTTACAAAGATAGCTACAGTAAATAATTTGAATGAACCTAAGTTATAAAATACTTTTCCGTAATGCCTGGTGTTCCTAACCATTTACAGAAATAATGTGATCCTAAGACAACTCTAAAAGGTATTTGAGGTAAATAACTGGTTAATTGATTGTATCAGTCAGGGATGTCACAGAAAACACCATCTTCTCTCAAGAAGAAAACTCAAAGAACGCTCCAACAAAAACTAGGTATTTAATAAAATCGTCACTCTCAGCCATTGAAGAGTATCTGGGCGACTGGTTTTCGAGTATCCCTTATTAAATACATTTGAGGCTCCTCAAAACTATGCCACGAATGCCTTTTAGTGAGATGCGTTACATCGAAATACAAGTTTTAGATTAATCGATTGCGGAGTGGGGAAATTGGGCAACTTCAGTCGCCTCTTGGACGATCGAACTTCCACCATTTGTCTGAAACATGCCCAACTTTGCCCTGACAAGAAAGTAAGAATGACCTCCACAATAAATTTAAGTCTAGCGCAGGCTGCGTTTTATCTTTCAGATTGAGTTATATGCTCGGTGGTTGATACGATCCAGGTTCTAAATAAAAATTTGTAAAGTTATAAAGGTATAATCCTTGCACTTCCACTGCTGGATTCAAGCCTTCCTATATGAACAATCATATGAGCAAACTGCCTTCACCCAAGATGCCTAAAGTCTTCAGAAAACGGGTTGATGGGTTTTAACAAATGCAATCTTACGGTAACACCTGGATTAACGCCGACTAATTTATATGTTTTCCATATATCGTGATTTTTTAAATTGGTCACCCATCAGGCGACTTGCCATTGCGAAAGTTGCTTACAACTTCCCTGTCTAATGAATCATATATGACTCACAGGAACGTATTAGAATAAGTTCATGAGTCACAGGTGACTCATTTCTCTATACAATTTGAGGTAAATTTTTCGGTATGAACGTGACATGATATTTTTTAAATCATACGTGGACGTTTATAGCTAAAAACCTAATGTTTACAATGACAAAAGAACAATTCGCGATTTTTTTTCATATTTTTCATTTAACATTTAAAAAACCTGTGGACGTTGGGCATTATCAAAATGAGTTGTATGGGGACAAAGAAGTTGTTAACTTGAAGATCGTATTTAAACCGAAGTTGCTAGCCGCTGCACATTCGTGCTCTTCGTTAACAAATTCCTTTTCGAAACATGAATATATAACTACTATTTTATTCCGAATAATTCGATACGAATTGAAGAAGTAATGAATGATTCCAACATATCTTGATGCGATGTAAAAGTGTGTTTTTTGGTTCTAATACGTAATAACTATGTACAATCGCGCCTAAAAGAATTAAGTGCACAGGTAGACCTTCCTTTGGATTAACACATAAGATACTTTTATCTTCGAAAAACATTACTTCCTACGAAAATGTAAAGCAAACAGAATTTAGCTTTGAGTGAAGCCGATAATTACTTAATTAATTATGAGCTAATTAAATTATTAATTATTTGTAGGTGTTCTTTGACTTAGTCTATACATAGATGGATGATTAGACCGTTTTCTAATTTAATTTGTTCGTGGGAAGAGACGATAGCGCCGCGGCTTGCTCGCCGTGTTGCGATCATGTGAGTTTTGCAACTCTTACCCATCCAGTGACATTTTACTGGATGGGTGACTATTAACATATCTTAAGCACCTCCTTGATTTGGAAGGTTGTTACAGACATAGGTACATATAATCACAACTATTATTCCCGAAGGTTTAGTCAGAGACTAGGCAATGAGGACAGCTAAAGCAGTCCTCTACCATAGTCCACTTTTCACCAAATAGCGACTGCAAATGTGTTCAGCGTCACAGGTGGTGAGCCCATCGCCGTTCTATGATGTTGGAAGTATGTGAAGTCTTTAGTTCGTTAGTCGCCTTTTACGACACCCAAGGGAAGAGAGGGGGTGGTAGTATTCTTTCATCGCTATGCGACACGGTATTAAGGTTGTTACTAATTGTTGTCGTATGATGGCATTCATTCAAACGGTTTTATTGGTAAGTCTTGTTTTAAGTCCGCCTGGCTAGCTACCCCCATTATGTTACAAATATGTCGCCAAAAAACCAATATTAGTATCATTTTTTGTTCCGGCAGTTAGAGATAAGATAGCCAGTTCCTAAGTTGTTGAGGA
Organism: Scoparia ambigualis; assembly: GCA_963921215.1. Classification (NCBI taxonomy): domain Eukaryota; kingdom Metazoa; phylum Arthropoda; class Insecta; order Lepidoptera; family Crambidae; genus Scoparia; species Scoparia ambigualis. Next base: position 17,823,072 of record OY992504.1, read on the forward strand.
TTCCGGGTGAGTCGGGATCTTCTGTTTTATGATCACTTAACATCAAGTGAGAGAAGGCCAAATGATTACGTGTAATAGTAAAAATGAATTAAGAGGGTTTACGCTAGCTGAGTTATTGCGATTTTAAGTCCACTATAGAAAGTTTAAAAATCGCAATAACTTAGTTAAATAAACAATTTTTTTTAAATGTTTTCAACAAACAATTTAGATCACTGTGTTTTACTTCAGCATGCAAAGTTCCATCAAAATTGGCTCATTGGTTTTTTTAAAATTTCGACTTGGAAGTTTGTATGGGAAACCGAATGGCGTAAACCCACTTAAAACCAACCAATTGCATTAGGTCATCGTGATGGGTAAAGACGCGCTACCTATGGGTGAGTCTGATATCCCCATGTCCCCGATATCCCAATGTGCTATTGTTTATGTGGGAAGACTTAAGCCCGCCTGCGGGGCGATTATAAATGATAATGACGATGATACCTTTATAAAAGTTGCTGAATAATTTGATATTACGGGAGCGTTCGGTGCGAATGTGAGACCAACCACGTCGATACCGTAATTGAACCTCCTCACCCAATCTTGGATCGTCCATTAATCAAACTAAATGAAAATGATATGTGCCGCAGGATATTAATTTTCCGCTCCACTGCAAAAGTATCAAATGGCTGGAGCCGGAGACACGTTTGCAATTTGACTTTTTTAATATGTCACTGTGAGAATTTTGCATTTGAGTACGTCAGCGTTTTTAGGGACTTCTGTACTTATGTGGCTATGAATAAAATGTAATGTACGGGATTAATCTAAGGTTGAGGATTGTTAGTTTATGAACTTGCCAAAGACATTACCTATTTTCGTAATATAATTATTTAACAAAAACAAAAGATTATAAGAATTTTTCGTTACCTATATCATTATTGTATAAATGTTCTTTGACCTTTTGATGTACGTATTTTGTATGCAATATTGTCGCGAGCAAATTACAATATGGAAAAAGATCTACTTAAACAATTAAAAAATAAATTAAGCCTAATTTAAATTAGAAATACATAATATTATTTTTATTTCATTCAATCAAAAATCAAATTTTAACATAGGTAAGTGGTAAATGATATTCACGAGTTCATGATACACACTTTTAACGTACAAACATAACGTTGAACTTGTACGGTCGTTAAAAATGAAATCTGTTTAGAAATGTTACTCAACTGCTGTAGTTTCATAGGATGGGGCTTCAGGGATCACAACTGCCATAAAACTGTCCTTACACCAGTAGGGGTGAGTGGACAGAACTACGCTGAAACTGACTTCAAAATTTAAGACAGTTACTGTTTACTAGTCACATAGTCGGTAAGTGGCAGACTACCGTACAACATTAGATTTTCTATATATTCAACATACGTAATACATTGAAATGAAACACTTTTTTAAGAATTAACTAAAAATTACTATTTGGGGCTGGGATTTGATGACCTGTATGATGGGGTCCTCAAATCCCAGCCCCAACAGCAAGACATTGCCAGACCTAAAAATATTGTTAGCTTGTGACGGTAGGCAAATAACTTCTAACTATGAGACGACCAACACCTCAGTCTCCCTGTGAGCACGGACCTTGTAAATGGTTCGTCAGGATAATATAAAAAACTATGTAAATAATAAATTAATCGCGAGTTAATCCGTAAAAAAGTGTTTCATTTCAATGTGTAGTGCTCGCTTAAACCTCAGAAAACAATGTACGTACCTAATACATATAATCACGACTATTATCCCTGAAGGGTTAGTCAGAGACAAGGCAATGAGGCAGTGAGGCAATATAGGCAATGAGGAAAGCAAAAGCAGTCCTCTACCATAGTCCACTTTTCACCAAATAGCGACTGCACAAAATTGTGCTCAGCGTGACAGGTGGTGAGCCCATCGCCGCTCTATGCTGTTGAATTACGTGCCGTCTTTAGTCCGTTAGTCGCCTTTTACGACACCCAAGGGAAGAGAGGGGGTGGTAGTATTCTTTCACCGCTACGCGACACGGATACTTTTGTATATTCTATTCTGCTTTCGTATAACTCATGCACTTATGGGTTTTAGGAGGTTACTAACTAAGAAACTAGTTAGCTAACTAATGAACTAGCTAACTAGCTTTCGCTATACATGAGGTCGGTCTCAAACGTAATTATCGCATAAATAGATTATCTGAAATCTTAATTAAGTATCTGAATTCCTTTCAAACAAAAGGTTGAATACAATAAAACTTACAGTAAGTAACAATGAGTTTTTAAATATAAAAAAATTCTAATGACGCTTTAATCGATGGACTGTATTATTTTCAAGTTAAAAAACGTACCTCCAATAGGTGATATCAAACCCAATAATTTCATCCAAATACAGTAAATTGAAACTCGACGACCTTAGTTGTGAAGATCTTAACAATTCGAAGTATAGGACTATGGTTAACGAAGCCACATAAGTTTTAAGTGGCCTCAGGGGCTCCCAAGTTCGCCGTCCGTTTATCCCCAACAAAGTTATTTGTTAGTGTCTACCTAAAGCGTTGTTGATGCTTAAACAACTCGAATGCCGAATCGCAAAGCGAAAGTGCCGGATACAGATCGATATCGGGAAACATTGCGGTAACATGTATCTCGGTAATCATCTTATTTCCGAATACAATAGAATATTAATTGATTATTAGTTATCATATCATGTGTACATTTTGATCTAATACTTTATTGCAATCAATAGTTTATCGATTGTTAAATACTTGCTATAGTGTTTCTTTCGACTATGAGGGTGTTATAGACTTCACAGTGACGTAATACCGCTGGCACACGGCGTAAATAACAAACTACCTACTACCTACTTAGAAAGAATTCAACGAGTCTTCTGGGGTCTCGGTAACTCAGCGGTTAGAGCAGTGGACTGGCAATCCAAAGGTCGTGGGTTTGAATCCCATTCGAGCTTCCTGAGACTGGTTGATTTTTTTTTCTAGTAAACATTTATCCTAAATCTATATAGCATTGTGAATGCAAAAAATTCTTTATAGATATGCAATCAAATACGTTATTGCACAAGAAATTATATTTAGACACAGGTTACACAGGACATATACAAAGATGAGCTTATCTCTAGAAGAAATCTCTTCCAGCCAACCATAGCTGTGGTGGGAAAAAGATACTAGCGGGACTAATTGTGCTATGCTTAAACGTACCTACTTCGAATTTTGGTTTTGTATGGTAAGAAAAACTGGAGTCACTTGAGAGAATGATAAGAGAAGTGCATGCGCCGACTAACTTCATTTACTTGTGATCTCCAGGACAAAGTGTGTGTGTGTAATAATGAGGCCAATATTTTTAGTTTTAAGTGTATATGTAAGATTCACTCCATCATATGTGACCTTGGGGAGTTCTTCAAAATCAATTGATGTACAGCCTATTACTACCTACAATTATGGCTTGTGATTTACTTGGATTTACCAGCAATCCATAAGAGTCCGCCCAAGACTTCACTGCGAGAAGATGTTTATTAAACGCATCAATTGTAGTGTCAGCATCAGATGCACCAAAGTGCTTATAAATTTGTAGATCATCCGCTTAAACATACTCAATATTTATTGCTATCCATGTGTTACAGAAAGGTGTTATAAGATGTACGGACACAATAAAACTTAACCAAGCTCATACACAAATAAGGAAAAGAAGAGAGGTGAGAGTTCCCTTCCTTGTGGCACACAAGCTGTAAGGGAAGCCCATTCTGAAAGAGAGCCCCCACTCCTGATCCTCTGGCTACAGTTACGTAGATAGTCCGATAACCAACCGTTTACCGTCGGGATAAGGTAAAGAGAATGGAGAATGGCAAGGATGTCATAGTCAACAGAGTTGAAAGCGCTGCTAAAGTCTAGCAGAGTAAGAACCGTGAACAACCGGTTGTCCATGGCGTGCCGGATATCGTCTGTGACGTTTAGCAGGGAAGTTACAGTGCTATGGCCAGGACGAAAACCGGATTGATACCTACTTATTAGCTTATATTGTGAGACAAATTAGAACCGTGTTTAACCGTGTCGCAGCGGTGAAAGAACCACCCCCTCTCTTCTCTTGGGTGTCGGAAAAGACGACTAACGGACTAAAGACTACATACATCCAACAGCATAAAGCGGTGATGGTCTCACCACCTGTCACGCTGAGCATATGTGCAGTCACTATTTGGTGAAAAGTGTACTATGGTAGAGGACTGCTTTTGCTGACCTCATTGCCTAGTCTCTGACTAACCCTTCGGGGATAATAGTCGTGATTATATGATGATGATCATCATGTGATAACTTACTCAAAGACAACAAAGAGCGTGAAAATAATCCCGCTAACAATTACCATAAGTGGAATGTTTACTTCCTTCATTGCCTTACGTAACTTTGTCAAGATACACATATAATTGAAGCCACTAAATACCCACATGCAAATGAAATTGAATTGTTTACTTCATGTAGTGATTGACTGTTCAAAGATTGTTCGCCCGTGCGTACATCGTCGTCACAGGATAATAAAGGTAAGCAGATTGATAGATAGCCTAAACGGCAGACGTGTGTTTGTACTGACATCATCAATCAACCACGATCGTGGGAGATTATGGCTCACATTAAGAATGTAGTTGATTGTTTCAGGAGACAGGCCTCGTTATTATTGGGATGCAAGCTATCTTAATGCGCACATCTATGTATGGTCGGCCTCCGATGTAGCTTATATTTTAGTACCATGTCACATTAAATACTGTGTTCATACATAAGGATTGCATGATCGCGATCGTTCTGGACCTGTTGGTGTGACTAAGTTGCTAAGTTTCTGACATACCTACTTATTTTCATTCATTTACTCTCTTATCATTCGTCATACATGCTTGACGGTTCAGGGTACTCTTGACGTGACATAATAGACTAGACTTAGGAGATACATTCATATGGTCAGATCGCTTTTGGTGACGAAGTAGTAAGAAGAATAAAATGATGACACGATCTTAAATATCATTTGCTCAAAATAAAATTTTGTACGTAGTTTGTTGTTGTGTTTTATCATAATCATGGTCAACAACAAAATGTCGAAAAATATATTTAAAAGTTATGTATCGTTAAAGACCTTAGACAGAGAATAAAGACAGTAAGACAGTTTGAGTATCAGTTTTAAAACTGTATGTACTCGTATATCGTATCACTTATCACTTCAAAGCAAGGATTTAAGTGATTTATCTCCCTACTTCGAAACTTTCCAATCATTCTTAAGACACAAAATAAATGTTCACTTAATTGCACTATCGGGATCCAAAAATAAAATCCTTCGTGAGCTATTTATAAGAACTTTCCAACTAACTTCCATAAAAGTCTAGGTTGAAGAAACTCCGTTAAGCTTCTTTTAAGAGTTTATGGTATCTTTGTAATTGTGTTTTGGTAAAACCTACTGGAGAATAAGGCTTAAACGTATTTAATAATTTCTTCAACACTACAAAAGATTAAAATGAAACAATTTTTTACGGATTAACTCGCGTTTAATTTACTATTTACATAGTTTTTATATTATCCTGACGTTTCGAACCCTTTACAGGGTCCGTGGTCACAGGGAGTCTCCCTGTTTGGTTGACTAAGTTGATAAGTTTCTGACATACCTACTTATTTTGATTCATTTACTCTCTTATCATTCGTCATACATGCTTGACAGTTCAGGGTACTCTTGACGTGACATAATAGACCAGACCTACGAGATTCATGTGGGCAGATCGCTTTTTTACGGATTAACGCGAGTTAATCTGTAAAAAAGTGTCTTGTTTCAATGTGTAGTGCTCGCTTAAACCTCAGAAAACAATACTACAGAAGATATTTCAATCCTCAAAGTCAGTTCTAAGATAAATAGGTACTAGCGTATTGTATGTACACTATATGGCTGTATATGAAATCCGAGAACTAGAAGAATATTCCGATGAAATCAAGGTAAACTTTACGTATCCTTGGAAATAAGAAAAAAATCGACTCTAGACGCAAGGCCAAAGCCAGATAAATTACGTATATTTGTATAAAAATGGAGAGAAATTTGTGCGTTATCGCTTCCGATAGGTTTCACCCGTATGGAGAGATCGCATTATATGTTACTGAAATTGTTTGAACTTTTTTTTATATTCAGAGGATTATGTTATGCAGTAATATACCTACTTGACTTTTGTTTAAAGCTATCAATAAAAAAGGTTCATTTGTTTCATCTTAAGCTTATTAGAAGCGGACTTTTTCTTTTATAGTCTGAAAAAATGTTACTAGAATGTTGGTAAAGAGAAAACAGCTGAACTCAGAGCAGTGGCATAATGCTTAGTTATTTGATACCTCTGGTGACTGGTATAAATAAAGATATCAGAAACGTTATACTTTTATGCACATGCCTTTATAAGGTAACAATAGCATACAAGGAGATCGGGACTGTCCGCTATGGCAACAACCAACTGCTTCACATACTAACTTTCTGTTTTATAAGTCTATTTTCTTCTTTAAAATTAAATAAAAATAATGTAAATGTTACATTTTCTTATCTAGTGACGAAGGATCCTTGCATTCCTAACGACTCTACAATACTCCACATTTGAGAGCTCAAGACTGAAACGTAGCTCTAAATATCTCTGTACAAATCATGTTGATATTTTATACCTAATATGCAACGTAACGAAAAACAAACTCATAATTTAAATGGATCCATAAGCAACATTCAATTAGATACCGGTATCAAGCAGCCAAGCCAAGCCAAAGTGGTCTAGTGCGTTCGTGTAATTCGGTTAACGGTAACAAAGTTAAATAGAAGCAGATATCTTGCGGAACCGTTTCGCATACTTGGCTCGGAATGCTTCGGAAGCCCGTAGAATCCTCAATCCTGCCTGCTGAGAGCCTCGCAAATATCGCTACTCAAATATTTGGATATCGAGCCGTCAGCTCTTGTTAATGAAATTACCGGACGCGCACTCGACTTTGCGAAAATAACGACCCATTGCTCTTTAAATGCATTCCGCTTTGTACGCAGCGAACGGAATTTCTTGCTTGATTAAGTTTGACTTCTGATGAGGAGGAAAGAATGCTATTAGAAGCACGTATTAGCTGATTGAGTGGCCGTTAGCGTCACTTATTACTCGGGGATATGAATATCTTAAAAATTTTAAGGTATTCATTATTTTTTATTATGAATCAATGGTATTGATTGATTAAAGAAAACATTTTTCGGGTTTTTCCACTGACTATTAATCGAAGGACCCTCACGTCTGGTTTCGTATGCGTCTGAAATAGCACTCAAAATAGTTTGCCATCCATACCGTAGGTTCACCCATAGTTGTTCACCTATGAACAGAGATTAACACAAAGAGATGTTAATAACGGTGTTCATAACACGGCAAATATTGATAGGATCTTGTTAACTAATTAAACGGGGCTTTGCTGTGATGACTAAGCGACAACCCGGACACTTTAAATTCGGACACAGTGTCCGAATTGTCTCAATTTAATTTTATTATTTTTTCACTGACAATTCGGACACCAACAAAAATAGCTGCTTTGTACAGTCAGATAAAAAACTTCTATAGATTTCTTTACATTAATTTTAAGAAAATATACTATAGTAAATCTGGCTTGCTCGGGGTTGCTCTTCAAATGTAAAATCCGTGTTCCACTCAGCCTATAGTTGTAAAAACAGTTTTTTTACCAGATTTTGAAGAAAGCAGCCATTTTAATACCCAACACACCAGCTACATAGATAGTTGGGTAATAAGGATTTGCTAAAGTATAACACCGAGCGATAAAGCGTCATTAGATGCATAAAGGTGAAAATAGCCCTTAGTATCTCTTTTGTTCGTATGTTTTGTCTTGCTCGTTTTGCTCCGAGGACGATGCACCGCCGCGCCGCGCCGCCGACAATAAACAAATTCTCTTTCTCACTCTATCGCCTGTCCCTGAGCGCCTGAGTGAGGGAGACACAACCCGGCGCGTTGATTTGGCAGCTTTGGTGTATGTGTGTTAATTATTATGTGATTTTAAGAATATTGGGCTGTGAAAAGTAGGTACTGTGATTGTTGTAGATTATTTAATTTTTTTAAATTTTAATTGTTTCGTTTGTTTTATTGATGATGCTGTGATTTTTATGGTACAGTCTAAGAGTAATAAGTATTAAATAATAAGTAATGTCAAGTCAACTAATATTACTATTGTCGAGGTATTTGTAGAGATTATAAGATGTTGATTTTTTTACTAAATATATGATTTGATTGACTTATTATTGTATTTTTTTAACAACAAAATATTGCACATCCTCTGTAAAAATGTCATTATAACACAAGAAAATGTCGTATTGAGATAAAAATCCAGTTTGATTTACTTTTTTCTGTTTTATCGATCAAAACATAATATTATAATATAAATGTAAGTTTAGTGTTTTATATTGTGGAAATAAATAATTTCACATTGCTGTTTTATTATAACAAACAAATAAATACATAAAAATATAATAACTTATGATATTATTAGGTAGGGGCTCTCGCTACAGTAATGCCGCGAGAACCCTACCTAACTCAGATGAGGTGCGACAGCAACATCTTCCCTCTCTTTCACTCCCAATAATTAATTACGCATTACACAACACATTCACACGCATTACGCATTACACATTCAATTGTTTTCTTAATAGAAATGATTTATAAATGCCTGTTTTAGACATTTTGAAAACAAGTTTATTAAATTTTACATCAGTTAAATCATGAATGTGTAAAAAAAATCAGCAATAATAAGAAAGCAGTAACATTTATTGAGTAACGAAAAACTAAAACGCGTTTCCCTCAAAACCCTTTTAATTGTAAATACACATCCACAAACCTCTAAAATATTTTGGAAACGTTTTTTTTTCTACATAATGTTATATTTTCAAGCTTTTTTATCTGACTGTACTGAACAGCTCCAATAATTTAAGAGTGTCAGAATTGTCAGTGAAAAAATAATAAAATTAAATTGAGACAATTCGGACACTGTGTCCGAATTTAAAGTGTCCGAGTTGTCGCTTAGTCGCTGTGATGTTATGAAGATTATACATATTATATTATTACATTTCTGAAAGCACACGCTTGTGAACAGCCTTGTCCAAATTCCCTGCTGTAGAGATTAATTTAAATCGATATATTAATGAATCTTTATAGGATATCGGCTTGCTTTGCTGCAGGATGTCCTAAGTTTCGCTCATGCACCGTACTGTCTCATCCGCATAACAATGTATATTGCCCAATGACAATATGTCATTGATCTGCAGAAGAAATATAGTAAGTAAGAGCACAGAACCATGCGGCACTCCGGCATTGACTTTGACCCAGTGTACTTTTTATACAAGTGTTATTTTTCAAGCCTTTCAATTAAATTACAACTATTATAATGATTTTTCATGCATTACAGTTCTTGAGATTTCGTAATTTTAGAATACTTACTTAGTTAGTGAAGCCAAATTTTAAATACTAACTCAAAAACAAATAACAAATAGATATAAGAAAAAATATGTTAGAGATCGATGCGATGTGCTAGTTTTGAACATCATCCTAATATTAAATGAAAAATTACTAAAATATAGTACTACACTAAACTAGTATTATTTACATAGGTACTTAGTCCGGTACTTAGTTCTACGTGCCATTCGAGAATTTAAAAATAAAACTTAGTTCTATAAGCTAGTACATATAAGACAACAGACCTTTGTTTGTCCTCTGTCTCATAACATTTCCTTTTAAAAAAACTTTGATAGATCGGCAATACTTCTCCCACGCCACAATTTGATTTCCCCAAGGAAAGCATACGATTACCTACATTTATTATTTGATGTAAGTACCTAATTGTGTACCAAAATCAAATTTGAAAGGAAATGAAATAACATATTTTTTCCTCTTTATTTAGTTTGGGGCTTTTGTCCACATGGTTATGCCAGCCCCATTGTAAACATATTGCGCCACATATCCCGACAGAAATAGAAGGCTTTGCACTGTAACTGTTTGGTATACCACCTTCCGTAAAATAAGAGTTGGTTTCGTAATATTTGATATTTTCGTTAAAAACGCTCAAATAAACTCAGATACCGAATATGCAACGCGTCTAAGATTTCTCTGGGTGTCCATGGGCGGCGGTGATTACTCTCCATACCACATACTCGTTTGCCTCCTCCTTATATAAAAAAAAATATTGAAAAAATATCTACGCCTGAGTTAGACATTTTTTTCAACGTTTCGTTATTTAAGAGTTGGTTTCTTTGTACAAATGATAACTTTTTTTTTATTCCTATGGGAAAGAGTCTAGCTTTTAATTCAACTCATCAGTCTAATAAAAAGCTAGAACATTGTTGTTATGGTTATATAACAAGGAAAGTTATAACGACAAGACAAGATGGTGTTACTAGCGGACTAGAGGTCTTAGAGCCGTCCCTACAGCCAACCTTACAGAGTACAATAGTCATCCCCACTGGGCACGAAACACGGTGGTTATAGAAACAGAGGCTTAAGGACGTTTCCATGGCTGTTTCTCGTCCTGTAGCGAACTCAACATAATACTGAATCCACCTCGCAACAGACAACCTTTAGATAAACACGAGTACATTTTCTGCCGTATCATAGTTAAATTGGTTGCGAAGGTACATTTTCCCAGAGGGACGGCGGCGTTATTAAGATTTGATTTATTTCGTGAACAGAATACACGCTTCGTTTTAATTTGTAGAACTTTTTGAGTCGCACTTAGGTATGTTATTTTTGTAGTGTTTGTTTATAAAATACTACCATGATAATAATATACAGCTAACCCTTAATGTACATGCAATGTATACAGTTTTTATTAATTGTATGTTTAAGGATTTTAGACCAAATGGTATGTTCGATTCTCATCGGTACCTACACATTATACTCGATTCAAAGTAAGCATATACATAGTCACAACGATGTTTATGGAAGCGAATGATACACGACACTTAATTTGTAATAAAATATTTATTAAATATTTAGCAAAGGGGTGTCGTATCTAATAAGAGTAGCGCACGGTTAAACTGGGCAAGAGTCACAACAGAACTAATAGCACATTAGTTATTCTGTGCTAATAGTAAGAACTCACAGTAGAAATGTACTCGGCCTAAAAAACAAAGGATTATTGTTTCTTATAGTAAATATAAACAAAAGTGTGATAGAAAAAGATTAACTGTGGTTAGAGAGAGACGTATTTATTTCTGTACGTTCCAACAGTCCATGTAGCAAGGCCTATGCCCAGCAGTGGGTCGTTTATACGATGATGATGATAATTTTACTGACTGAGTGGTAGAGCCACGCTGCGTTGCAGCACGCATTGGGCCGGCTCGCCCGGCGTAATACCACCCTCTCACGAATATTCGGCGTGAAATAATGGCACTTGGTGCTGTTTTATTTCGTCCGGCCAGTGAGGGTTCCGGAGGTCCCCCTCCCCCACCCCTCTCACAAATCCTATTCCTTCCTTAACCCTATTCCTTCCTTAAAGGCCGGCAACGCGTCTACGATTCCTCTGGTTTTGCGGGGGTCCATGGGCAGCGGTGATTACTCTCCATCAGGAGACCCGCCTGCTAGTTTGCCTCCTTCTTTTATAAAAAAAAATCGTTTCGGATATTGGGCGATAACACATCATGCTGGTCCATTGCTAGTTTGTCTCAGACCAATAGGTAAGTTCCATTCACTGTGCGGTACAAATTATACTCGATTCAAAGTATGCGTAGTCACAACTATATGTAATACTGTAGTCAAACATCATATGGTTGGCCGGCTGTATCGATCACATCGCATGCGTCAGGTCTTAACCTATCCGAAATGCGACAGTTAATATCGGACTGTTGTATTGAAGCTGTCCAACGAGCAGATTCAAATACAAACGACTGAGCTCGGATGCGAGCGAGCACTGACGTATCAAATTTCGTTTGCTATCGGTGACGTATTGAGCCTGTCTCGGAGCTATTTCACATGAGCTGAGTGCACTGTGTGCGTGTGTGCATATTTAAAAATGCAGGCGGCTACACTTCAGTCTGCACTTTGATCTGTTATTGTTTACGGACTAACGCCCGAAATGAAAAACTGCGTATTTATCTACATATAATCTTCTAAATTCAAATTTTGACTTAAAATCCATACAATTTGTGTTAAATTTCTTTCTCTACTAGGCTAAAAAATCTATGGATAGGTTATTAATTTCGGGTATTACGATCTACGTGTTGATAAGTCAATATCTAAAAGTTCATGTTAGATTAGAATAGGCATTAGAAGTATCGTCGGATGGGGCTTTTGAATCGAGTGTAATATTGATCACAGCTCCTGTTCCTGGAAGTTGTCATCTACATGTTATAACCTTCGCCATTTTTCTGGAAGTAGTCACATTAGATACGCCTAGAATACTTACTAAAAACCATTTTGAAAGCTTTTTTCGGATGTTACAGATCCTGAAGTAGCTGTTAAAATGGGTTCCTAGTATAGGTTCCCAGCTATAGAGCTGTGATTAATATTACACTCGACTCAAAAGTATACACAATCAATCAATCAATCAATCAAATCAATTAAGTCACACCAATCATTCAGCCCCAAACTGAGCATAACCCGAACAATGGTGACTAAATAACTGATGAACATACATAAATACTAATAAACATCCATGACTCGGTCACAAATGTTCACCACACAAACATTTGCCCCTACCGGGATTCGAACCCGGGACCGTTGGTTGCGTAGTCCCCTGACTCGTCCCCTGGGTCGCTGACCACTCGACCACCCGGTCGTCTAACACACAAAAGTATGCACTTTTGTACTTGCTTATTTAGTTTTTACAACTACGCAAATGTTTTCGTACGTGTTCTGGATACATGAATAATACCCTAGAGTTAAACAACTGAAGGATAATTTTGCACCATACTGTGTTTGTGTTCCTTAACCTTTCAAGAGGCAACTGGCAAAAAACATAGTACCTATATTTGTTAGCCCACGCGGGGTAGTGGGAAGGCGAGTGTGTAGGTTTTTGGGAGACTGATCTGAAAAACGAATGTTTCGGGAAAGACATATTCTGGGAAACGCATATTTTAAGAAACAGGTAATTCAGGAAACGTATATTTTGAGAAAAGGGTAATTTAGGTAAATGTAATTATAGGAACGGTTGTTTTGGGAACGGCTGTTTTGGGAAAAGGATAGCATGTGCCGAAAGTAAATGTCTATTGTGTCCTGTATTGAAGCGCTTGAAAATAAAAATAAATCTATCTATAATTCGTAATATTTGATTATTTGCGTTAAAAAACGCTCAAATAAACTCAAAGATAACAAAACATTGAAATAATGTGTACCTCAAGTGGAAATCGAATCCTCGTCCTCCACAATCCGGGCGGCAGATAATCCAATAAAATTTCAAAAAATAATCGTATTTAATCGCGAATAACGTAGTACCTGTACAAATAAAATGTTTCGTTTATTATTATAAAATATAAAAAATAAATAAAACTTTTCTACACTCACACCAATAATTATCTAGCCCAAGAGAAGCTTCGAAGAAACTCGTATAATGGTTACTAGACAACGAATAAAAATACTTAAATACATACTTATTATTACATAGAAAACACCCAGACCCGACACAATTTAGAAAAACAATAGTTTCTAAATTGACCCAACCGGGGATCGAACCCGGGACCTCAGAGATGGCGACACCATGAAAACCGGTGTACAAACCACTCAACCAAGGAGGTAGTTATATATTATATATTTTATTATTAATATATATTTATTATTATATAGGGACACCAACATTATACGGTGAAGATAAACAGCAAAGCCACTCGTTTATCAGGTATATTAACGCAACTCATCGCTAAGTTAGTTTAATTTATGCCGTCTAACTTTAGCCGTGTATTCCTACCCGGGAATTAACGTGTGGACGTTACGTTTAATTGTACACAAACTTGTAACTCGCTCTATAAATGTAAACCGTTAATATCTTGTCTTAATTTCACAATTATACGGATTGTGCCGAAACAGAGCCTACTCTCTTTCTCCGAAACGAAATTTCGGCCGACTTTCATTGCTTTTTACAGCTGTTTTCATTCCTTCCGAAATTTAACCGCCCCTGTGATCTAGTGGCTAAGCCACTGGTTTCAGACAGAGGTCCCGGGTTCGATTCCCAGCGGGGGGTACATCTTTGCGTGCTCGGTTGGTTGGTGGTAGCTGTTAAGTACCGCCTGGCTAGCTACCACCATTTTATCTAAGTCAGTCGCCATAACAACAATGTTTATAGCATTATTGTTGTGTTCCGACAATAGAGATAAGATAGGCAGTTCCTCAGTAGTTGAGAATTCCGGGTGAAGCGCGCTTCCACCTTCGGCCTTATCGTCACTTACCATCAGGTGAGATGAAGGCCAAGCGCTTACCCGTTGTAGAATAAAAAAATCAAAAAAATTTCGTTAATACAAAATATGAGGCCTACCTACATCTCGTATATGACTTTTGCGTAAAATGCCCATTTTCGCATTTTGTTTTAATTTTGCAGTTAAAATCATGCTTAATATTACAAATGTCCACTCTGCGAGGATAAGCTGGGTTCAGACGGCCGGCGCATCGCATTTTGAAGTATTTTTGCAGTTGTATTTATCGTTTTTATCGAAATAGGATAATAAATTCATTATAAAATCTTTATTCATCATGAAGTAACGATTATTCTGGTATACATTTTGCTCAATAATATTATCGTAGATAGGAGAAATTCACAGTACACTTAAAGATTTTCGAAGTTTTTTGGTTTAGAATAAGATTTTTTATTTATATCAAATCAATGATATCTAAAAATTCCGAGGCCGCTACGCACTATACGACTATATATAGATAAAATTCTATTTTTTTCATTTTATTTGTTTAGAACAGTAGGTCAATCTAGGAGCTCAAAAAAGTGCCTTCGCGCATTTTATGAAAATCTTTCTCTGCAATTTTGGGTTTAATTAAAAAGTTAAGCAAAATATACAAAAAGCGAGGCCGCTACGCACTATTCCAATAGCTATTCTACACTATTCAATGAGTCAAAATTGTGTATTTTTGATTCTGAGATCCAAAACGCCAAAATTGGCTATTTTACGCAAAAATCACAGTCGAGATGTAATAGGCCTCACATGATTATAAATTTTTAGAAAATTGTTTGAAATTTCAAAAGCAAATGAAAGCGCTCTAAATAGAAAACGAAAATCGACCGAAATTTCGTTTCAGAGGAAGAGCTTAGAATAGACCCTCAGGATTCTGTTTAACCGTGGCAATTTGTCGAATTCAAATCTTAGCTTTCCCAGCATGGCCCGGGTAATAATTGCTTACACACATACACATACATCACGGCCATGTCCCGGAGGGGTATATACCTGTGGCAAAGCGTGAAATATTGAGAGAGGTAAGCCGTAACAAAAAAAAAATGCTTACCTACTCCGAGCGCGGGCACGCAGTCTTGAGTCCTTAACGAAAATCTGTGATTGGCATCCTGGCTTCAGTCTTGTATAGGCAGATGTATCTTCAGTCCTCTTTTACTATACGTGTAAGCACTGAGATATTGAAACAGTGTCTTGCAAGCATAATAGAAGTGTAAGACCTTAAACTATCGCGTTGCATTGCATTAAAACTGTTTTAACTTACTGCTTGACGTTTCGGCCGCGATGTTGCGGCCGTGGTCACAAGCGAACTGGAGTAGTGAAGTAGATATGTACTTACTTACGAAATTAATCGTGTTTAGTCTCGTTAAAACAGTTTTAATAATAGAAGTGGCTTTGATAAAAGCCGTTTGTGGTGAAATGATGATATGATGTAAATTAAACAAAACTTAATAGACTAAGTACTAATAATACTACTTATACTTTAATGCTATTCGTCTATTCTTTCTTACAAAGTGCGCTAAGACATTATCATAAAAGCCGGGAAGAATCTAAAGCTATTAATGCCGACATCTTACAATTCTACCGATTACTTTGCAAATCTACTTACTCTAAATACGTAATTTCAACTTATTACAATATCTACTTACCGCAAATACCTAATTACAACGTACGTCTTCGTAACTACTTTCATCACTACACACAACTACACACAACACAAATAAACAAAGTCCAACTACAATACTAATCATTCTAACAAGTGAAACTAACTAATAAATTCAAATACTAATAAACGCAGTCGTGCATTCAATGATGAATTGCAATTACGTCAAATTATCTGTCAACAGAACACAAACCGAAAACGATATTCCTCCATCCCGCTCACGCGCAGGCAAATTGTATTACTTTCTCTATCAAGTAACTCGGATAAAGACGGCTTACCGGCTGCTAATACGCGGGTGGGTTTATTGACCTTTATGTGACGTCATGACGAAAATTTTGTACAGAATTTTAACTGCCAAAAAGCCGATCGTGCCTGCGGCTTTATTTATAGCAATATGTTGTTGAAAAGTAAATTTTGTTGATTTAGTGTACATAGTGTAGGCGTTTTGTAATGTTTCTTTTATATATTTACTTTTATAATTACTGATTGTGCCATTTCTCAATTCAAGTAGAGAGTGGTTGTGTTCTAAACTTCTGAAGGGAAGCCGGTGGGAATCGAGTTGTATGGAACCTTCGTCACTGGATATACAGGGTGTTAGGTAATTGGTATCTAACCGTACAAACACTTCAACACTTCGATGTACCGGTAGTCAATTTGGCACCGCTGAAGAGACTGTAGCACGGCCCATGTTTCGATCGAATCAAAGGCTTTCTCATAGTCCACAAACGCTAAGCAAAGTGGCCGGTTATACTCTTCGGTCTTCTGTATAACCTGCCGTAGCGTATGTATGTGGTCTATGGTGCTAAAACCTTTTCGGAATCCGGCTTGTTCGATTGGCTGGAAGTCATCAAACCTGCGTGCGAGACGATTAGTTATAACTCTCGAGAACAGCTTATAAATGTGACTTAGAAGTGATATGGGTCTGTAGTTCCTCAGTAGGGTCTTGTTGCCATTCTTAAAGAATAACACAACCACACTTTCATGCCACGCTTCTGGCGTTACTGTGTCGCGTAGCGGTGAAAGAATACTACCACCCACTCCTTTGGGTGTCGTAAAAGGCGACTAACGGGCTAAAGACTGCACGTACATCCAACAGCACAGAGCGGCGATGGGCTCACCACCTGTCACGCTGAGCAGAAAAGTGGACTATGGCAGAGGACTGCTTTTGCGGTCCTCGTTGCCTAGTCTCTGACTAACCCTTCGGGGATAATATAGTCGTGATTATATGTATGTATGTATGTATCTACCCCTGCTAACTGAGCCATCCTACTTAGTACAAAGAACAACTATGTACTACGAAACTCTAGGGTAATAATATGATGATTTCATTTCCTGATTCTATGAAACTCTCTACTAGAAAAAGCGAAACACAAATCAGCTATACCATACATTAGGTCGAAAAGTATTTGTATGGAACAGCTGTTTTTTTCGGCTTTTTCAGGTTGCTCCCATACAAATTTGTTATTTGCAGAATTATTCCCCAGAGATACACTTTCCCCGTGGAGACACTTTTAATAAAACTACGCCTTTATTCCCCAGAGATACACTTTCGATTCAATTATTTTAGAAGAAAAGGAGAACTAAATAAATGAAAATCAAATAAAACTAAGCTAAAAGCGTAATTTTATTAAAAGTGTCTCTACGGGGAAGGTGTATCTCCGGGAAATAATTATTTTCCATTCGATACCGTTCGGACATACCTATTTGTGTTGCTAATTTACTGTCATAACATTCTTCATACATGCTCGTCCACTGAACAGAAGAATTTCTTCTGTTCTGTGTGCTCGTCTTTCTAGGGTGCTCTTGACCTAATCTTTCACGGACAAGATTTCGATCTTTTCAAAGTACGTTCGCCGATGTCTTTCCTTTCCTACTGTCCCATCAACATTGTTTTTCCTTTTTATCTTTCATCCATCCTCTCTACATGAGCAAACCAAATATTAACAATGAAAAATAACCCAATAATTTATGTTTAAATGTTAGTCTAACAAAGAAGAGTTTTCTGGCACAACAACCGTCTAAATATTAGAGGAGTAGCAGGTTGTTTGTTTACCTTGCTAACTAAAAGTTTTGTTTGGGACAAAATACCTATACCTACACTTTTTTATCTATTAGTTACATAACAATAACATTCGATACCTACTTACATTTTTATTATTCTACAACGTGTTAAAGCTTTGGCCTTCATCATACCTGGGGTTAAAAGTCCATAATGCCTAAAATGGATGCGCACTTTATCCGTAGGTACTTATCATCATCAGTCTATAAACGTCCCACTGCTGGGCACAGAACTCTCGTAGGTACTCAACTACTGAGAAAAAAAACAGGATACTTAATTTGCTGAAAAAAAAACAAATTCAGGATACTTAATTTGCTTATGATAACGAAATTATACAAATCCGTTCAGCATAAGAAAGTTGAACTCAGGAACACCACCGACTATGCTATGGTGGCTCTGTTCAGAAGAAATGTTAAGATTTCAGAATAATAACTAAAGCAGATCGGATATTGATGATGTCATTGGTGACATTCACATTCACATGACATAATATAGCGCCTCTGGGACACAAAGTAAGTATGATGTGGTGAGACTTCTTGGCGGGAAAGTGAAGCGTCATGTCTGCAGTTTTGTTTTATTTTCTAACATTTTGTTTTTTCGAATATTAATGTAAAATAATAGTGAATTATTAACCGTTAAGTGTTTGTGAACGTGCATGAGTGTTGGCAAATGAAACAAAACAGTGCAACATCACTTTTCAAATTCTCTCAAGTAGTCCGCGTGAGACCTCAGTAAAGTCCCACATCTTTACTGAGGACTCAAGGGGTTTGGGGAACATCATTTATCATTCATCTTAATCACCACTCATTATCATCAAGGGGAAAAATCAAATAAAAAACTAATGACTAGGCAGTATGGCTCAGACCTTAGCCTGTTCCTTCATGGAACTAATATAAAAAAAAAAAAGTATGATGTGGTTATTGTTTATGAATTACCACGGTCAGGGGGATAATTATCTAACTTCAACATCTATCGTAATCGCTTTCAAGTAGAAGTACATTGCTTCGCTAGTTTGCGTATTTAATAAAACTATTTTTTTAAATAATCAGACTAGATTGCGATATCTACATGTTGAAGTTAGACAATTAGCCCACAGGACTGAGCCTCGATAGAATAATGGAAAAATCATCTTTGTTTTTTCCGATACCGAACATTTGCCTAAAATTATATATATACACAACAGATTTATATAATGAAGCTTTGTGTATTAACTGGCACAGTTTGTGACGAGCGTGCAAACAAAGTGTATCTTTGTTCACAAATCCATATATTATTATTAAGGCTGTAAGGATTAGACGGGCATCTCGGCAAAAAGTCATTCTTGAATTTTATAATAGCTTTTTCAAATATTTTAACAGATGTTTAAAGTCAATGTTTCCTAGTCAACACTTTGATAAAATCTCAGAAAAAAAGTAAAGTAAGACGAGGTTCGTTATAAGTTTCAAATACTTTGTTCTTTGTTTTCTTATAAATTAATATGAAAAAAAAACAAAAGTATGATAGAAGATCCAGCCTATTTGGCCTAAACGAATCCACTAGTAAGTTATTCCTATTTTTAAAAGTAACTTGTATACGTATATCGGTATTCTTTTTTTTTAATAAAAAAAGCACAACAGATTCTTTGGGAGTCCTGAAAGCGTATCCCACGGTTTGTATGAGCCGTTATATAATGGAGAGCTCGATGGCGCAGCAGCTAGCGCCTTCGGCTTGCAATCTTGCCCGCTAAGCAACTTTCGCAATGCCGGGTCGCCTGATGGGTGATCATTAAAAAACATCTGGAGCTCCTCCGTTCTTCGGAAGGTTTGTTAAGCCGTTGGTCCTGGTTGTTGTCGTAAGATGGCAGTCGTTAAAACCCACCAACCCGCATTGGGCCAGCGTGGTTGGTCATAACCCAATGGCCCAATATCCCCACGTGCTATTGTCCACGTAGGAGGCCTGTACCCAGCAGTGGGACGTTTATAGGCTGATGATGATGATGTTATTATAATATTTTAAGACGTGATATAAAAAATAACACATGAAACGAAAAATTCATTTGTAAACTTAAGTGCCTTCAACTAATTTACCGCAACAAAACACTAATACTACACTTTATTTATTGCGATACCAAGAAGAAATAAGACATAAACAAAACCTGAGCTACCTAATCAAATTTAATTGAACCATAATCCTAATTGTGTCATTAACGTCTAAGAAAGAAATCTAATTAGTTGATCTCCTTTTTCAGGTAAGGGCGAATTTCCTAGACCGAGAAAACAAACGGAATTACAACTAATGTAAGTAATGTACTTACTTGTTTTCACTGAAGCTTTCTTTTTCCTTGTGTTATTTCAATTTATTTTTTTTGTTAATCTATTCCTTTTCGTGTCAACTATAGCAAAGTACAATTATTATAAACAAGAAATAAAAGTTATCTTTTTTTATATAAAAGAGGGAGGCAAACGAGCAGGCGGGTCACCTGATGTAGAGTAATCGCCGCCGCCCATGGACACCCGCAAAACCAGAGG